>LR812536.1:45724004-45942212 GCA_903798195.1 Danio kyathit
ACTCTCTGTTAGGGATTCTAATACAGTGGTTCCCAAAGTGGGGGTCGGGACCCCCCTGGAGGCTGGCGGGACAATGACAGGGGGTCGCTTGATTTCCAAAGGTCAAATAAATTTTATGAAACTATGAGAATTTCTTTATTTTATCCATAACCCACAGAAGATAAAGGTGTGTTTACGTTAGATTAACAACACAGCAAAGAGTCAGATGCAGCAGATTGATTTTAAAGCACCAGGTTATACTTTCTGAATCCTTTATGGCAATCAAATACATAAAAAATAAATACAGGCCACAACTGAACATTGATGATCTCTGAGAGGCGGTCTCCAAAATAAACCAAGTAGACTTGTGTTGAAAATGTTGTGCCCATAAGTCTCTTTAGGTGAGGTTAATATTAAATTAAAAACATTAATAAATGATAATAAAAATTATATGGTTGTTAGACTGTTGCGCTTTTTTGTGTTGTCAATATGCTAGTGTTTGTATAGGCCTATTGATATGCACAATGCTTGTATATTTATAACCACCTCTGATAAATGAGGGGCTGGCATTGTTATTTTAAGGGTTGCGGTCTGAAAAGTTTGGGAACCCCTATTCTAGTAAATACTGCAAATAATGGTTTGGAAATACATTGCAAAGTTTTTCATGGTGATAATACACATTTGTGTGTGTGTGTGTGTGTGTGTGTGTGTGTGCGTGTGTCTTGCTTCCCCTTGTGGCCAAGTTGGTTCACTGAAAGTAAGACCATTCCTTTTGTATTTGTCACAAAATTGCACACAGATCTCTCTCTCTCTCTCTCTCTCTCTCTCTCTCTCTCACACACACACACACACACACACACCACACACACACACACACACACACACACACACACACACACCACACACACACCACACTTGTAATATAAATATACACTTAAAAGAGATACAGAATTACAAGATAATGAGCTATCACTTAACGGCTGGCAGGTCTTTTCATAGGAAATTTCCATGGAATATGTGCACTTGTGATATACTACCACACAACCCAGTATATTTGCATGAAAGCACACGCATCTTTCACACACCAATGAAAAGATAAAGCGACAACCTAAACACATTCCTCTCGGTGTGCAGCATATTTATATACATACCTATGAATACCAGCTACTTTTTTCAGTCTGTGTGTCAATATAAATATATACAAAACTGATGTGTGGGGGGAGAGATGTGTAGCCCACCCTTCCCCCCCACTGCTGCATCTTTTAACTGTGTAATAAAAGATGCTGTCGGCAAGGAAACCAGCATCTCTTGACCCACAAAAAGAGCATGTGTGTGTGTGTATTGTATGCATTTGAAGGAGGGAGATACAGGGCACATGCCAGGAGGAAGATGAAGACATGCTTTTAAAATTCCCACTAGGAATAATACAAGCAAAGCTACTTAACAGAACTCAAAGAGGAGAGAATCAACTGGCCAGGTTTTTTTTTTTGTCAGCTGCGTGGCGGCTCTCTGCCTCATGTACAGAATATAAAGACTGGGTCGAAAATAGGGACAAAACAGCATGACTAGTCAGGGGATGATGAATTTCCAGCTTCTGTAGTTTGTGATTAATATGGTGAATTTCTTTTGGAGTTGAGCAACATTACAATGTCAGCTTTATAGTCTCAACTGAAATTTACAGGACTTAATATTTAGTTGCGGTGGCGCAGTGGGTAGCGCTGTCGCCTTACAGCAAGAAGCTCGCTGGTTCGAGCCTCGGCTGGGTCAGTTGGCATTTCTGTGTGGAGTTTGCATGTTCTCCTCATGTTCACATGAGTTTCCTCCAGGTGCTCCGGTTTTCCCTACAAGTCCAAAGACATGCACTATAGGTGAGTTGGGTAAGCTAAAATTGTCCGTAGTGTATGTGTGTGAATGAGAGTGTATGGGTGTTTCCCAGTGATGGGTTGCAGCTGGAAGGGCATCCGCTGCGTGAAACATATACTAAATAAGTTGGTGATTCATTCCGCTGTGGCGACCCCTAATAAAGGGCTGAAAAGAAAATGTATGAATGAATATTTAGTTGCGTGAGTTTTCTAAGGATGGAATTAACTATTTTTTTCTCAGTTTTTCTTTCTTTCTTTCTTTCTTTCTTTCTTTCTTTCTTTCTTTCTTTCTTTCTTTCTTTCTTTCTTTCTTTCTTTCTTTCTTTCTTTCTTTAAAGCATTCATTTACCAAATAACTAACTGTAACTATGCGAGTTTCCATGCACCTATTTTTATGCGCATGTTGAAAACTCAGATAAAAAAAAAAAACAGATTGATAGTAATGCCAAGATGTGTCTACGTTATGATATTGTGCATAAAAAAATTATACACACAACTAGTGAGTTTAGTAAGTTATCAGATATTTTAAGATAAAGGGCTTTATTTTAACGCTCTAGGCGCAAAGTCTAAAGCGCAGGCCACAAAGCATTAAGGGCATGTCCCAATCTACTTTTGCTATTGTAAGGACGTTAAAATACGCTCTGCGCCGCAGCGTATGGTCTAAAGAGTTAAGCTTGTTCTCCTAATGAGTTATGAGTGTGTTTTGAGAATAAACCAATCAGAGTCTCATCTCCCATTTGATATTTACATGGCGGACTTTGTAAGTGGAAAAACTGAACGCTTCAGCATCTGCAGCAGGGATAAAGAAAGAGCCTTCTCCAATCGGCCTTTACTTTCACTTTCTCTATCTCTCTTTCGTAGATAAGGAAACAGCGTTGTATGCACAGTAGGGTTGGGCCAATAGACGATGCCATCGTCCATCGCCGATGGCCGATAGACATCACGACGCTGAGCCGGCATCGCGATCCATCGCCCCGCCCCCTTGTCGCAAACCCGCTTGTGAAAAATACACACTCAGGCCCCGTTTACAACTAATACAGCTTACTTATAAAATGGCATTTTAGAACAAAAATGACCCACGTCCACACTGGCGTTTCATCTAGGATTTCTGAACAGCCCTCCATCTACTGAAAACGCACATCACGTGACCACACCCACACACACACACACACACACAGCCACACACACAGCCACAGACACACACACACTGTCATGCGCTCGTCTGAGCTGCAGAGAACAGTGTACGTCGGACAGTTTATCAAGGATGATAGTGGATCGCGTCTCACTATAGTTGTGAAACGTGATATTTAATTAATCTTGTCTCTATCAAGGGCTTAATTTGTGCCGAAACACGCCGGATCCGGAACCTCATTTTACCGATCTCCCTCCTCAACCGCCCTCCTTCCCTGTCCACTGTTCATTTTCACTTTGTTCCGCGACTCCCCAACCCTCTTCACTTTCATCCGCGACATCTCAGCGCCGCTCACTTTTGTCCGCGAGCAACCCCTGCGCCGCTCACTTTCGTCTGCGACACCCCTCCGCCATCCACCGCACCAAACAAATGACTGACACGGATCACTCTGCCTACTCACGCCAGAGTACCGCGGAAAAAGTGATTGACAGGTGGTAATTTGTGTGTAACTTATCTTTATTTATTTATGATTTGGTTAAGGTGTAAAACAAAGACCAGGTAGTTGAAACGGTAGGCTACAAATAATTAATTTATTATGAATTAATTAATTATTTATAAATAATTTATTAACCTCCGCCTATGAAGACGATGTCATCGTCCATCGCGATGTTTCACATTAGACATCGTACGATGCTAAATTGGTCAACATCGCCCAACCCTAATGCACAGACATCCATTAGCCTACATAATTAATTTAGTTTGTTAAGGGCAAAGATTTTTTAAAACTATTTCTGAATTCTGTTCTAATTTCCAGTAAACAAATAAAAGAGCAATAATAACGAAGTGTGGTCAAAAAACCCGATTATAGCCAAATACACATGCTATGCCCCATATGGTTCAAAACCTGACAGGTGGACAAATCTAAGCTTGTTTTTAATAAAACAAATATAAATATGCATATAATAAATAATACTACTACTAATAAAAACATTATACAAAAGCTAATTGTCATGAATAAACTTAAAAAGCCAGCCGAGATGAAAAAAAGCATGGAGGCAATGTTTTTTATATTTATGTAGAAAGTAATAATTTTTGTAGTATTGTATTCCTTTAATTCTTTTTCATTTGTAAAGATATTTGCTTATTGCTGGGTGTTTTAAGCAATGTGTAGGTGTTTAAGACACACAACTAATGTGCTCTGCGCTGGACTTTAGACCTTTCAGCTGGTCTATTTTAGTTCCTCAAAATAGCAACGAGCCAACAATGCGCTTTAACACACCTCTTTTCTAGCCCGAAACACCCATGAGTCCACAAAGTGGCACAAACGGATTTGCTTTTTAAACAATGTGGCAGAACGTAGGAAAATTAAGGTTACGTTGGTCTAAAAAATAGCAACACGTCGGGGCAAACACATCTTGCGCCTTATTGCGCCGGGTGTATGATAGGGCCCAAAGACATTCTCAGTTTCCGTGGTGCCAATATACCAAAAAGTGGGTACAAAGTGAAGAGTACAAGGGACAGAAAGTCTAAAGTGGGCCATAAAAAAGTGTTACTAAAAAGTAAAATTAAACACAGAAAATACATCTGCTCTGTAAAAAAATGCAGGCTTCCACACAATTCATTCATGTTCTCCCAACACAAATTAATTGAGTTAACTAATAACATCGATTAAGTTATCCAAATGCCAGAAGCGCTACAAAGACTTTAAAGTTTTCTAGTGTTCGGCGAAAACCACAAGCACAGTAGTGCTTAAAAGAAAATGGACAAATGGAGAGACACACAAAATAGAGCCATCGTTCTAAAGAAATGTCAACTAAACACATGAACACTGATTGAAACGGCAACTTAACTCAAAGTTCTCACTTTCAAAATGAAGTGTTCGCCAGCTTTTAGCTGCCAAATTGTGGCCTCATATAGACAAGCTGTTAAATACAGCAAAACTACATATAAAAGATACTGTAAACAGCCCTGCTAATATAGAAAATAGAATACTAGAAAGATTTTAAAGGAA
Source organism: Danio kyathit (assembly GCA_903798195.1). Classification (NCBI taxonomy): domain Eukaryota; kingdom Metazoa; phylum Chordata; class Actinopteri; order Cypriniformes; family Danionidae; genus Danio; species Danio kyathit. Next base: position 45,728,989 of record LR812536.1, read on the forward strand.
AAATCACAAGCATGTTAGTGTCTGAAAAAACAAACAAATGGATCAAACAAAAGAAGATAGATAGAGCCATCATTCTAAAGAAAGGCTTACGGCGTAATCTGTCTGCTCAGCAATATGATAACGATGTATGGTTAGAAGTTTCTCACTGATTATACACTACTTCTTGGCTTAAACTAAACTCTCTCTCTCTCTCTCTTTGCCAAAACAAATTACTGTTGGCTGCAGTGAGAAAACCTCGAATTACAACGGAAATCATACAAAACCAATCCTTTTCCCCAAATCACTGTGGCTCCTTTGGAAGCACCCCACCGAGCAATTCTTTCATCTTTTCTTGCTTTAAGCACCTCCATAAAGTTGCACGCCAACTCGCTGTGAAAGAAAATACAGCCAGCTGACATGTTTTTGGTCACATCCAACATCGCTGACTGGATTTTATTTTTTTTTGTTTTACCACAAATGGCAAAAATCCAATAAACATATGGCGATGAGTAGATCAAGTCCAAACATGGTCCCTTTAGGAGCCACTGAGCTGCCACAAAGCAGACTTGTGGCTCAATAGTTCTGTTTGTATCAAACACAGAAACACGCACATCCACACATGGGAATCTGAACAGCCCTGGAGAAACTAATAACACTGGAGTTTGGCCCAAGCCACTGTCTCCAGCTTAATTCCTCTATCCTCCGGCCACAGTGAACAACATCGCACACACTCTTTCCCTCTCTCACTCTGAGATGTGGAAAAAGAGGCCAGTCGTTTGGCATTCCACCAGCTATGGCACTGCCAAGAGACTCAAAAGAGTACCCACAACTCCAGCGGCATTTTTATCACACACATGTGCAGAGAAACACACTCCTCTTGACACTTTCTCTCTCCCATCTGCTATTCAATGACAGCCGGAGCTTGTCACTGTCACCTGAGCTGCACTCATCTCCTGTCAGAGAAAGACCGGAGAAACAGACAGTGCTCGGCGGCTTATCTTTCAGCCACCTCTTCATTTGTGCGCTCTCTCCATCTTTCACTCTTCCTGAGGAAAGCCCCAGGCGTCGAGTAGCATGTGTGTTTTTTTTTAGACAGCTCAAATATGCTGAGGTGGTACAGAGGCAGGTCCCTGCTACATCACTGATAAGAATGTGGGCTTGTTGGTTGTATTATACAATATTATATTATTTAATCATATTTTTGTATATACAGTTGAAGTCAGAATTATTAACCCTCCTGAATTATTGGCCTTGTATATTTTTATAATTTCTGTTTAACGGAAAGAAGATTTCTTTTTAACATTTCTAAACATAATAGTTTTAATAACTCATTTCTAATAACTGATTTCCTTTATCTTTGCGATGATGACAGTAAATAATATTTTACAAGATGTTTTTCAAGATACCAGTTTTCGCTTTAAAGTGCAATTTAAAGGCAATTTTAGTTAGTTTAAAGAGCCCCTATTTTGCATTAAAAAAGGTCATATTTTGGTTTTGGGGGTCTCCAACAATATGCTGATATGCGTGCAAGGTCAAAAAACACTTTCATTGTCTTATAATATGCGTTTATTTTTACCTAATTATCCCACCGACTCCCATATGAATCGTTCAGTAATTCATTTATTTCCAAACCCCTTCTTAGCGCGACGCTAATCTGCGCTGATTGGTCCGATGACCCAGTCTATTGCGATTGGTCGACTGCGTTCAGTGCGAGATGGAGAGAAACCCCCACCACGGCTACAGTATGAAGTAGCAAAAAGTATGTGAGAGCCCAATGCAGGAATGCAATAAATCAATGCAGTTAAACACCAGCATATTACTCTACTCTTAACCCTAACCCCAAGTAATAACAACAACACATTCAGTATTAATCTGCACAGTGGAAAAATTTGAACTATTTTGAAAGTTGTGTGAGGAACAGCTGATGGTGGCTGTAGCAAAGACAAACAACAGAGGATCGCCAGTTCAGATTTAAAATCGATAAAAGAAGAAGCATGTGTGATGTTTTCAACATGGTTTTGGACGCGATATGTGAATAGCCCTATACAGATTTAACCTGAGAGATACAGTACAAGCACTGATCTATAATCGATACATGATTACAAGCCGCGTGGGGTGATTACAACTTATAACACACAATTAAACACATATTTTGCAAACTACACAAAACCATGCAACAATTTTAATTACACTGACATGTTATGATCTGGAGGAAGAAGAAACTGGTCCATATGAACTGTAAAAGTTACTGACAAAATCCCTGTCAAAGTCTGACAAAGTGCCATAGTCTTTGCTGCTCCTTCAATAGCAAACGGCCAGCGAATCCCGCATTGCAGTGTAGGTTATTGTGTCAATCATCAGAAAAATAACAGGAACAAACACTAGGTTGGCTATACTGTGGTATTGTTGTGAAAATGAACTTTAACCCTTTATTCCCCGCAGCTGAATCTCCATCTGTCAGTAATCGTCATCTTCGCGTCATGATCAGGCCCGTGATCCCCCGTGCTCTGCTAGTGTCTGAAGTGAAAGCGCGTGTACATTTTACTGGAACTGGAACTACATATTTGGTGATGTACCATATCGACGTCTATGTGATCAAACAAAAGATCCGAACCCAACTCGATTCGTTTATTCGACTCTGAGTCAACTATTTTGCTAAAGAATCAATAGTTTTAAACAAGGTGCACTTTTAGATTTAAACCTCAGCTGGATGTTTACATTCACTTAGTGCTGTGTTACACACTGCATGGAAGGTCATTTTCAAAAACCCATAATAGGGGCTCTTTAATTAGGCAAGTTAGGGTAATGAGGCAAGTCACTGTATAACAGTGGTGGCAGTGGTCCTCAACCACCGGGCCGTAGACCGGTACCGGTCCATGGATCAATTGGTACAGGGCCACGCAAGAAATTATTCAATTCAAGAAATCATTATTTCCGTTATATTTATTATCTGAATCTGAACAACCTTTTATTTTGAAAAATCTTTTATTTTGAAAAATTACTGTTTTCTCTTGCTTATATCTCAGCACCCAAATTTAACCCACAAGCAGCATAAGGAGTAAGAAACTGACGTTTTTGAAAAGTTTCTTTGCTAAGGGAACTGCCAAGGAATAGATCTGCAACTCATTTGTCAACAAATCAGGTGAATCCACCATGTCTGTGCAAGAAGATCAACTCCTAGAGTTCGCAAATGACAGTGAGCTTTTAGGGGCCATTCAAATATCGTGTTTTTCTAGAGTTTGCGCAAGTTCGTTATTTCCAATGGAGCTGTGCGGCTCGCACTTCTAGACGCACACAGTTGAATGAATGCTGCTAGCGCACCGCGAGTCATGTGACAGAAACTGACCGAATTATCTCAGACAAACACAGAACACCCAAACAATGCAGTGCTTTGTAATTTTCTCCATAAAAAAAACTTGTATCAAAGTGACAGCAACATTTTGTCAGCTTGTCATTCTCTGAGAAAACGGCTGATGGTCGCCTAACAACCTGTGAACTGGTCCGCATCAAAATTGTCAAGCGCTGACCGGTCCATGGTGACAAAAAGGTAGGGGACCACTGACAATCAAAATTGCTTAAAGATGCAGTAGGTGATTGTCTTCAGAAACATTTTTTGTTGTGCTGGTTGAAAGTCTCCTCACATTCCAATAGTATTGATTCAAGTAAATGATCTAAATGTATTTTTATGTATTTTTATATTATGAGTAAGGCATAAGACTAAAAAATGTACATCCAATTAAAATTTGACGAGCTGACAATTCCCATAATTCTGATAAGTAGCCCAAACTGTCTATCAACAAATGTAGATTTGTACAACTGCGCACCTCAGTTCATGCAAATTCGCCGTTTCACAAGGACACGAGTGACAGCAGTAAAAACAAATGCTGAATCAAAACTTTTTAAAATCCTGAATCAATATTGTAGTATTTTTGCACACTGGAGGAAGGATGACACTATGGCTGAAGTATTTCTTTTAGACAGGTAATGTTAATGTGTTTTAAAGCTATTTTATTCAAGGAAAGTTCATGTAGACTGTGTTGTATTGAATGGGCTATATGCACAGAAGTGTTGTTCAGCCACTGAAATCTTCCAGCAAAAGATTGTAGTGACTATTTTCAGTTTCATAAGGTTCCTTTTACAGCATCGATAGATTTTTATTTAGTTCAACAACAAAACATAGGTAAATAATGCTATTCACATCACATCACATCACATCATGTGACAAACTGTGACGCATCCCTATATTGTTTAACATGCTACTTTGAATATTAGCTCTGAAATAGCATGTAAGTAAAGCTTAGTAATAAGTCCTGCATGCCGCCGGCCAACCACGAAGCATACAGTAGTCGCTTTAGGACAAAGCATGTGAGAGTGCGACCAGCGATCCTTGCATGCATGAAATATTGCACATTATGACAAGTTTTGCTTGCTACACAACTGAAAACATCCTAGATATAATAGAGTTTTTCTTTCAGAATTGTAGCATTATAAAGTACTATAAAGTTTTCTAACTGATGAATGACAGGATCCACTGCAGGGATCACCAAACTTGTTCCTGGAGGTCTGGTGTCCTACAGATTTTAGCTCCAACCCTAATCAAACACACCTGAACAAGCTAATCAAGGTCTTAAGCCGAAGTCACACTAGAGATTGAGCTAAATTGAGCGAAATTCTGTCGTATGGCGCTGCGAAAAGGGGCGGGATTAAACGAGATGAATAGGCATTTAAAAAGCGAGCGATTGCTCCATGTTTTAAATTTCTGTTCAGAGAGGTCATGTTTTGATCCTGGATTGGTCTCACGCAGTCAAGTGATGCGATTTCGCAGGTCAGAGTTCACCAAGTTTGAACTTTGCACAGCAGCAACCTGCGAAATCTGACGCATGACCCTGCGTTTCCTGGAAAAGTCCAGTGTGACCGCGGCTTTACTAGGTATACTTGAAACACCCAGGCAGGTGTGTTGAGTCAAGTTGGAGCTAAACCCTGCAGGGCACCAGACCTCCAGGAACAAGATTGGTGACCCCTGATCTAGTGGGTCTCTGTCATCTTTAATGTGTGCTTTCGTGATTTCAGGAGGACTTTGGATGGCAGGGGAGGGATTGTGTTTCAAACATATTATGTTAACCGCTTCACATTTAGGCTGATGACCTACTGCACCTTTAAGGAGGCTAATAATATTGACCTTAAAATGGTTTTTAAAAAATAAAAACGGCTTTTAATCTAGCCGAAATAAAACAAATAAGACTTTCTTCAAAAGAAAAAAATGTTGTAGGAAATACTGTGAAAAATTCCTTGCTCTGTTAAACATCATTTGAGAAAAAATTGATAAAGAAAAAACATGTATATCTGATACTCAGAATGTGGATGTAAAGAATACCAAAAGTTAGCAATACAACAAAGAATGTAAAGGTTTCCAGTGAAAAACACAATGTTGGTCTCTAGAAAAAAAAAGTTGAGAAACATACAGTGCAAGAGCGACACACTAGAAAGATGAATGATGTTATGGTTAGCATGGTTTTTATTTGCACAGCCCAAATATGCTGATGTGGTACAGAGACAAGTTCCTGTTACATCACCAAATGATCGTTTGGGTTTGTAGATAGATTTTTAAAGTATTATATTTGATCTTACGCTTGTTGTGCTTTCCGGTGTAAAAATCAGCTGCTTGTGATGTTTGGGTTTGTCTAATGTAAATTCCCATTTAAACATCTTCCTTTAATGCAAGCTAAAATAATGATCTCATCTAACCTCTGACCGCTAATGCTAACTCACATTTAAACATATAATCAAGTTCACAATAATGTAGGTTCGAGAGGAGCGTGTCAATATTTATCACATGGGTATAGCTCAAGTATGCATAGCTCAAGTAGAGCCTAGAGCTTCCTTCAAGGACAAGAGGTTCAAACCTCCTTTTGAACACAGCATGCCAAGTTCGTTTACCATCAGCTATCATGACTGAATGCTCAGGTGAACTGGTGAATTTCCTGTAGTCATATTCCATTAGCATGTAAACTTTAATCAAACTCATGGGAAGTCAAAATACAAATACTGTTTAAATATGGGGGCGACACAGTGGCGCAGTAAGTAGTGCTGTGGCCTCACAGCAAGAAGGTCGCTGGTTCGAGCTGGGTCAGTTGGCATTTCTGTGTGGAGTTTGCATGTTCTCCTCACGTTCGCGTGGGTTTCATCCGGGTGCTCCGGTTTCCCCCACAAGTCCAAAGACATGTGCTATAGGTGAATCAGGTAAGCCAAAATTGTCCATAGTGTATGTATGTGAATGAGAGTTTATGGGTGTTCCCAGTGATACAGTTGCAATCAGAATTATTTAACCCCCTGATTTATTACCCCCCTTGCTTATTTTTTTCCCCAATTTCTGTTTAACGGAGAGAATTTTCTAAACATAATAGTTTTAATAACTCAACTCTAATAACTGATTTATTTTATCTTTGCCATGATGACAGTAAATAATATTTTACTAGATATTTTTCAAGACACTTCTATACAGCTTAAAGTGACATTTAAAGGCTTAACTAGGTTAATTAGGTTAATTAGGCAGGTTAGGCTAATTAGGCAAGTTATTGTATAATGATGGTTTGTTCTGTAGACTATTGACAAAATATATAGCTTTAAGGGGCTAATAATTTTGACCTTAAAATGGGTTTTAAAAAATTAAAAACTGCTTTTATTCTAGCCGAAATAAAACAAATAAGACTTTCTCCAGAAGAAAAAAATATTATCAGACATACTGTGAAAAATTCCTTGTTCTGATAAACATTATTTAGGAAATATTTAAAAAAGAAAAAAAAAAATCAAAGGGGGTTCAATTATTCTGATTGCAACTGTAGGTTGCAGCTGGAAGGGCATCCACTCCATAAAACATATGCTGGATAAGTTGGCGGTTCATTCCGCTGTGGCGACCCCAGATTAATAAAGGTACTAAGCCGAAAAGAAAATGAATGAATGAATGAATGTTTAAATATGGATGTATGGTAAATTTGTATGGTGTATGGTAAACACGGTAAAAGTGTCTTTAAATGCTGATTTGATGTAAATGTGTTTGATCGGTGTTGATCTGTGGCCTGTTGGATGGACCTTGCTGAGATCAGCTAGTGAGGAAATAACTAACAAGATTAAAACTCAAAGCAATTGTGTGCAGATTTGTAAAAGCAATATAGTAGTTTGTGGTAGTATGTGGGTGTATGGGGGTGTTTAGGGCATAAAGTTTATTAAAAAGCTTCCATTTCCTTTAAGAGTGAGTTGGGAAATGGTGGTGGATGCACTACACTGAAGACATCTAAATAAAATATTTAATTTTCACATGTTTTGTTAAGTGCAAAGATTTGTAAATTCAGTTCTAATTTCCTGAAAACAAATAAATAAACAATAACATCAAAGTATCGTCAAAAACTGAGTTTTATATCCAAACACACTTCCTATTTCAGGTTGACAAATTTAAGCAAAAAAAAAAATTATGAAAACAAATATAAATATGCATATAATAAATAACAATAATAATAGCAACATTAAACAAATGTAAATTATCATGAATAAACTGGCTACAACAAAGCTAAATTTCCCCTTAGGTAAAGAAGGTATGGGATGAGGTGGTGTGTGTAGAGAAATATTTTTTTTTTACATTTAAATCCTTTTTCATATTTTAAGATATTTGTGTAATGCTGTACATCCCCGTGTGTGTATTGAGCAATGTGTATGTGCATTTTGGAGCATAACACTAACACACTCTTTAAGTGAAGTTTAGTTATAAACTAATTTCAAGAGAATCACGTGCTTATGATTTACCACAGCCAGTCCCGCACTAGCTAACCATAATCTTCCTAACAAATGATTCCTAAGTTACTATAAATAACCACAGTCTTCATTCCACAATTATCTTCGTCTAAAAGAAACCACCTTCCTTCACTTCTCCTCCCCCTGTTCTCCTAGATTGCATGGCAGCCCAGTGGTTAGCACTGTTGCCCAACAGCAAGTATACCACCGCCTGCATGTTCTCCCCGTGTCCGTGTGGGTTTCCCCTGGGTTCCCCGGTTTCCTGCCACCATCCAAAGGTATGCGTCACATGTAACAGACTAAGCCAAATGGGCACAACTGTCTAGCTCCCAGCATATATTTTTCCTACTCAAAGTAGTTCATTTTAGACAAATCAGCGGGGGAGTTCCCTTGAGCTCAGGGCTCTCTCCCGGGACAGCATGTCAAACAAGCGTTTGATAAATCATCAGCTAAGTGTGAACTCTTGAAATAACAAATAAAATAAAAAACAGCTTTTTGTTGGTCAATGGCACGGTCTATTTCAGCTTCCCTTAAAATAGCAATGCTCCAACAATGCACCTTAACACTCCTTTGCATGCCCATGAGTGCACAAATTAGTGCAAATGGATTTGCTATACAAGCAACGTGGAGCAAAACCATGGAAATGATACACTTGTGTCGTGCATTGTGCCTGGTATGTGATAGGGCCCCATTCTGTCAAATCTGATGTCATTGGTAATGGTGGTCTTGTGAAAATATTAGTGCCAAAGCTGTGTTTCTTGTAACTTTGAAAACATCCAAATGAACCATTTTACATGTAACTGCTGTTAGAAATAAGCTAAATCATATGCTTAACAACTACATAAGCCAGACAATACAATAACAAACTTTAAAACTTCAGAACCATCACATAGTCCACCAAAAACAAATTATTAAACCAAGCTGTAACCCCTACAAATCTTTTACCTATATGAGGTTGGCATGAAATTTACTACAACCTCAATTCACGAAGAAGGAAAGTAGCCTTATGCCCCCCAAGTTGGCCAAGTAGTTTAAGTTACCATGGCAATGATCACCCATAAACATATATGAGCTTGTCAAACTAGCCATTAAAAACAATGTCAATGTATATTTTTCATATTATTAGTGATAAAATTTTACATATAGATGCTGTAAAGTACATCCGAGTGACCTTTTCATCATATTTATTTTGCATCTGACTGGGTTCTACCATTTCATTGCTCATATCAAAAAGAAACTCCCACTCTCATGCTGTTTATACACAGCTAGTAATAAATTCTATAACCTTAACCAAAACACTCTCCACCCCCCTCCCCTAAAAGGTGGTTTGGCCAGATTTAGCTCACAAACAAATGCAGTTAAATAGGTAGGCAAATGCCGACAAAACACATGAACATGGTTTAAAATGGCACATTTACTCAAAGTTCTCACTTTCAAAATGAAGTGTTTGCCAGCTTTTAGCTGCCAAATTGTGGTCTCATATAGACAAGCTGTTAAATACAGCAAAATGACAAAAACATACTGTATACACAGTGTAAAAAGCCCTGCTAATAAAAGTCCTCGAGAACCGTAAAAAAGTTTGGACAGATAAGACTCTTACCATAGAGAATGCACTTCCTGTCCATCATCTGCTTTTTACCTGCAGGCCCCTTTAACACACGGAGACACCTACAGTAGTTCTTTTCTTCTTCACGGGATGTATTCAATGAAAGCTGCAATGTTATGTTCTATATGTCATTTGTGTCACTATGATATAGTTTGCATAGAAAACACTTTCAATCGGTGTTTAAAGCCAATACGGTAATTGCTGACACAACAGGGCGATTTGCATGTGTGCGTGCATGTGTGTGTGTGTGTGTGTGTGCTTATTCGCAGGACTGTGGTCAAACACATCACAGATAGACACACACTCATTCTTCCCCTCCCTCTACTTCCTGTGTGAAACTAGCCTCCTCATCTCCTGCAATGTGCTTTTCTTTTATACTGTCAAACTGTTGCCTGAGCTGCAAAGTAAGTCAATGCTTGTTTCCAAAGCCTTTATACCAGAAATCAAGCTCCCTAACCATGTGTCCAAAAACGTTCTGGAGCCTTCTGTCTGTGCTGCGTGAAATAATTAATAATGTAACGTAAATGAGTAATGTACAGTACATGTCATGGGATGAGGGTTTTGACCAATAGTCTGCCTTCTGTTTAAACACTCACACATACAGCGGTAACCGCAAACTTCCTGATGTTCAAACTTGACCAAAAAGACTCTACTCGATGTGAGTTTGGTTGTAAATTCTCTTGAGTAATGGAGTGATAATCTAAAAATAACTTTTCTGGTTTATTGATTTGCTTTCACTGAAAAGAAATGTCAAGTGCAAATTTCACACCTCACAGGGTGAGAACACATCTGTGAAACCAAACAAAACATCAAAGCTAAGAGATTTTGAAAAAAAGAATGCACCTATGCTTTTTTAAACACTAGTTTTATGCAGTATGTGCACGAGTGCATATGTGTGGGTCTAATGTGAAAAAAAGATCTGCATACTTTAAAATTTTAAAAAACGTTGTCTCCAAAAATAAAACAACAGTTATTAAGTACTGCTGAATCAAGACATTAGCAACTTAGCTGCTAATATTGTCAAGATGAAGCATTTATTGAACAGATCAAACATGTATTCTAGGGCAGCTTACGCACTTAGACAAAAACTGATTAATCACTGAAGCCATGAAATGAATCTCTTAAGGCTCGTACACACCAGGACGCTTTTCGTTTGCGTTTATCGTCAGTGTTTTTCAAAACGTTTTTCCGGATTCAAACCCAAGCGATTTTCACAGGCGTCGAGCAGAAGAGTATGCAAAATCACTTTTGCGTCTGCCGTTTTGCGCGTTGGTGTGCACGATCACATTGACGCCCTTTAATTAGTCACGAAGCGTTAAACGCCGACGGAAAACGCGAGCAAAAAAACGTCTCGGTGTTCACGGGCCTTTACTGGTATTGTATTTGCATTTTGTTGTTTATGATGACAGAATTCATTAGCGTGCAGACTTCAGTCACTAAACGCATGTGTGCTAATCTCTGCTGACTTATCTAAATGCGCCTGATTGGATTGTGCTAAAAAGCTAAAAAGAAACATGTTACTGACTGACATTCTTCACTAAGAATCTAAATGTAGTAAAGTTGATATTTGTCACTCATTTTCACTTTAATGTGACTGTCAAAATTGTGCAGAGACGTTTTTTTGTATCCTTTTCCTAAATTTGTGGGGGATTTATGTTGATTTTGGTGGCTTTTTTGTCATATGCCCTAATACAGTGGTTCTCAACTCCAGTCCTCGGGCCCCTCCGCCCTGCACATTTTGTGTCTCTCTTATTTGACACACAAGGATCAGTTCATGGATCTCGCTGTTAATGAGCTGATGATCTGAATCAGGTGTGTTAAGTAAGGAAGACATACAAAATGTGCAGGGCAGGGGGGCCCGAGGACTGGAGTTGAGAACCACTGTCCTAATAAATGTCAAACCCTGATTATCACAAATGCTTTAATGCTGATTTCACCGGCATGAACCATGCCACAGTTTGAGATAGACTTTATTGTATGAATGTAGGGATGAAGGGGATGGTAAGAGAACAGTGGGATGAAGGGAAAGGGAAGTAAGAGAATTAACAGTAAACAAGTAGGTAGGTTGATTAGGCGTCCTACAATGATGTCCAGAGACTCAGAGTGGGGTACCATCTCTGTAATATTTTGGTAAAGTGATTGGACCCCCCGATACAACCTAGGAGTGAAGAGAGGGTTGTGGATGGGAAGCGAGGAAATAGAGGGAGAGAGGGTGGGTTCGAAAGAATGAGAAGAACAGTGCTAGAGGGCTGGTCTGCCTTAAATAAGTTTTAGGGAGTAGGTGATTGGTTAAGGAGACAAAGCGAGGCGTGGTTTCCGCCACCAAACATTTGTTAACAAGTTAACTCTATGAAGAAGGGTTACAAAGCTATACTGCAGTTGTAGATTTTTTTTTCCCAAACAGATTTGGGCTTAAACTCACACTGTAAAATGGTGTCCTACTGTTTATGTTAGTGGACTAAGGAACCTTCCAAAGAAACTATTGTAAAGGGATATACAATATAAATATTGTAATGGGAGTTACCTTTCAATGTCCTACATGTGCTAGATCAATAAGAACAGACACGGTACAACCAATCTGAGGTGCATTTCCCAAACAATGACGTAATTTGGGGCTGAACTATCATAGTATGATGCATCGTTTGGAAAAAGAACAATGTAGTGACGAGTGTTTTCCATAACCCGTAGTTTCTCTGTCGCAGATCCATCGTTTGAACCACGTTAGTTATAACGTAAAACGCCCATAATGATGCTCTAAAGGGGGTGGTAACAACTTTTTTAGAGAAGAACCCCATAATTTCTCTGTGCAAATGATATTGTTTTACACGCACATGCATTAAAAAAAAATCCTAAATTATTTAACATGAAACATGATTGAACATGAAACAAACATGTTTCATTGAACATGAAACTAAATTATGAAAACATGTACTCGTTTTCCATATAAATTGAAATATATGGAAATGGCACATATAGGGCCTATGTTTCCTTTACAAATATTATTGAGAACATGAGATATTCTATTTTAAAACATAAAATCACTTACAAAAGCTAACACGTATTCTAATATCATATGTAAATCACATAAATAAATAAATAAATAAATAAATAAATAAATAAATAAATAAATAATGAGGCTATTTATTAAATAAAATTTAATATTTATTATTTATTAGAAAATGAAAATATCCTACTTTAATAATAATATTACTTATAATGATGATGATGATGATGATGATGATGATGATGATTATTATTATTATTATTATTATTAAATAGGATATTGTTTATTTATTTTTAATTTTTTTGAAAAGTCTACTTTTACAATTTGACACATGTAAACCACTACAGAAATGTTCTAACCAACAGGCCCATGTCATATACAGCACAAATACTTAATAAATAACCTACTATAAATTAAAAGCATTAATGTATGCTATGTTTTTTTTTTTGTTTTCACAAGCTTTGGAGACGTACACCTAGGAGAGATGACTTTTAATGCTTTTTAAAAATAATTCCAAGTTAAATTGTTCTAATGTTCTAAACCGGGGGTGTCCAAACTCTGTCCTGGAGGGCCGGTGTCCTGCAAAGTTTAGTTCCAACCCCAATCAGACACACCTGGTCTAGCTAATCAAGCTTTTACTAGGTTTTTTAGAAGCATCCTTGCAGGTGGGTTGAGGCAAGTTGAAGCTAAAATATGCTGGACACCGGCCCTCCAGGACCGAGTTTGGACACCCCTGTTCTAAACCAATAGGGCACAGGGGGGATAACTGGGAATAGAACACAGCCAGGAACTATGTTTCTAACTACAGCTCCAGAGGTGTAGTTGCAAGTGTACAAGTTTACGACGCAGTTTGTGAATGTTAGCTGGAACGATGGATTTGGAAAACGCCAAATCAACAAACTATGCTTGTAACGACGGAACTTGTGCATTTAGTTGGCTGACAATGGTTTTGGGAAACACACCCCAGAGCACATAATTTTTCAGAAAGAATGAGAATGAAATAAAAAAAGGAAAGCAGGACAAAAATCTGCATTATTAAAGAGATAGTTCACCCAAAAATGAAAATGTCTTCATTATTTAGTCACACTCGAGTGACTAACACACACTCGAGTTCTAATATTTTATGAGTTTCTTCCTTCTGTTGAACACAAAACAAGATATTCTGAAGAATGTAGCAAAAATGATGGCGCCAGTGTGTTTGGCTTGCCGCCTGCCCCTACCCATTTTTATTATGTTTTTATTTATTTTAGTGCTTTTTAGTCAACATGCTAACTCTCTGCTGATGTATAATCGCCAAGAACTTTTGGATCTACGTCCATCTGCCACTCATCTGATTTATAATCCTGAAGAGGGACATCAATCGTTGCCTCCATTAATGTTACCATCGGGAGTCCCTGCTCACCTTTTCCGTGTTTCTCATCCCCGGAAACGCCGCCGTTGCCGTCGCCGTGGCAAGCGAGGTGGAAGGCTGCTGAGACTGAAGATCTCTCTCAAATCTACAGTTTCCCTGAGTGAGCCAGGAGTTATCTGTTACCAGTTTCTCTCCTGGCACTTTACGGAACCAGTCCACGATTGTCCGGTACCGGTCGTAGGCTCAGACCTGTCTCTGCCCCGTCGCTCCTTTCATTCTCGCCCACGGCAGTATGGACGTGTTTTGCGGAATTTGCGGTACGTTGCACGGGCTCCCCGGGTTGCTGAAGAACGAGCATCTGTCAGGGTCGGCCTGGTGAATGCCAGGTCGCTATTGAACAAGACGTTCATCATCAAAGATCACTTCCTTTCGAAAGGTTTGGATTTTCTATGCGTAACGGAGACTTGGGTCACTACGGGTGAGTCTAGCGTTTTTGCTGAACTTTTGCCCTTAGACTGCTGTTACTTTAACTCTCCGCGTACATCGGGTCGTGGAGGCGGAGTCGCTGCTGTTTACAAAAATATGTATAAATGTAAACAGGTCTCTCTGACTACGGTGTTTTCCAGCTTTAAAATGATGTTGTTTGAAGTGGTTTCCTCTCACCCCGTTCTCTTCGCAGTGATATACAGACCTCCAAAATACAGTAAGAATTTCATGAATGACTTTGCTGCTTTTCTTGCTGAAATCAGGACCAAATATGACTCTCTCTTGATCGTTGGAGATTTTAATATTCACGTGTGTTGTCCTGATAAACCTATGGCTAAGGATTTTCTGACCCTGATTGACTCTTTTAATTTAACTCAGTCGGTGTTTACACCCACACAAGAGCGTGGTCATACACTTGACTTGGTTTTGTCATATGCTTTGCCTGTTTTTAATTTGGAGGTGTATGATGCTGTTTTCTCTGACCATATGCCTGTGGTATTTGAGATTTCTCTGCCTAGTAATGCAGACAGACCACGCCCCCTTCCCGTGCGTTCTCGTGTTTTTAACTCCTCCACTGCCTCACGGTTTTCTGATTGTTTTAACCGTTACACCATTTCTGGGCCCTTTCATCATAATACAGACGTTCTTAGTTCCTGGTTACATGACACCTGTAAGTCTGTGTTGGACAATGTTGCTCCATTTAAAACCAGGCAGCCTAAAGTCAAATTTGAACCCTGGTTAAATGATGAGACCCGTGCTGTGAGGCGGAAATGTCGTATAGCTGAGCGAAAATGGAAAAAAGACAATTTACAGGTGTCTTTTCAAATTTTAAGAGAGAATTGGGATGTATATCAGTCCACTGTGAAGGAAGCAAAAAGGAGCTACTTTGCGAACATTATCATGTCCAATTGTCATAAACCTCGTGTGTTATTTAAGTCAATTGATTCTATTCTTAGTGCCCCTCAGACTCCCTGTTTTGAACCCTCTTTTGAAATGTGTGAGAAATTCTTGCATTTTTTTATTAGTAAGGTGGCCTCAGCTAGAGCCCAGATAACACCACCTAATTTTGATCCCTCAATCCTTCCCGTGTGCCCTGCTGTCTTTCACCAGTTTGAGCATGTCACTCTCGCTCAGCTGGATGAGATAGTGGCCCACATAAAGCCATCAGGTTCACCTCATGATGCTGTTCCCCCACACCTATTGAAGGAGGTTTTTTCCACTGTGGGCTCTTTAGTTTTAACTATTATAAATGGCAGCCTTACTTCAGGGGTGGTTCCTAAAAATTTCAAACATGCTGTTGTACAGCCCCTTCTTAAAAAACCTGGATTGGACACAAATAGTCTTCAAAACTATAGACCAATCTCCAAGCTGCCTTTTTTATCTAAAGTGTTGGAAAAAATAGTCTATAATCAGATAAGCGCACACTTGAACGAGCACAACCTTCTTGAGATTTTTCAGTCTGGTTTTAAAGCAATGCACAGCACTGAGTCTGCCCTTTTAAGAGTTTTTAATGATATCCTTTTATCATGTGATTCTGGTGACTGTGTGGTTCTTGTCCTCTTAGATTTAACAGCTGCATTTGACACTGTCGATCACGGCATCCTACTTTCACGCTTGGAACACTGGGTTGGCATAAAAGGTGTGGCTTTGGAATGGTTCAGGTCTTACTTGGAAGGCCGAACCTTTTCTGTGCGCTTAGGTGATTGTGAGTCCTCCTGTGCTCCACTAGCTTATGGAGTTCCACAGGGATCTATTCTTGGCCCAATTTTGTTCTCTTTATACCTACTTCCCCTCGGATCAATTCTGAGGAGACATGGCATCTCCTTTCACTGCTATGCTGATGACTGTCAGATTTATGTTCCCCTTAAAAGGACAGATGGCCTTCCCCTAAATGCACTGGACTTATGTTTAAAGGACATTAAATCTTGGTTGGCACTGAACTTTCTCAATTTTAATGATTCTAAGACCGAAGTGATGGTGTTTGGCCCCAGCTCCAATACCGCTCAATCTGTACGCCTAAATGATCTTGAACCTTTCTGTAAGCCAGAGATTGTGAATCTGGGTTTTAAAATGGATCCTGAACTAAAGCTTGAAAGCCAGATTCGGTCTGTTGTTCGCTCTAGCTTCTTTCATTTAAGGCAACTGGCCAAAATTAAGCACGTTTTATCACACAAGCACTTTGAAACTGTAATCCATGCTTTTATAACCTCCCGCCTGGACTACTGCAACGCCCTTTATTTTGGGGTAAGCCAGTCCTCTATCTCTCGTCTGCAACTCATTCAAAATGCAGCTGCGCGTCTTTTAACTGGCACACGCAAATATGAGCACATCACCCCGGTTTTATCATCTCTTCACTGGCTGCCAGTGCATTTCAGGATCCATTTTAAGTTACTTTTATTTGTTTTTAAGTGTCTAAATGGTGCTGCACCCCTTTACCTCTCTGAGCTTCTTTGTCCCTACACACCTTCTCGTTCGCTCAGGTCAGCCGACCAGCTCCTCCTGTGTGTGCCCAAGACAAGTCGAAAGCTCAGAGGGGATCGGGCTTTTGCTGTGGCTGCACCAAAATTGTGGAATGAGTTGCCGTTGTATGTTAGACAAGCCTCTTCCATTACTGTTTTTAAATCTCTTCTTAAAACCCACTTGTTCAGTTTGGCTTTTAGCACAGCGTAAGATGTTGACATTTTATACTTATTTATTTTCAAAGTATTTGCTATGTTTTTGTTTTACACTCTATTGTTAGCACTTTGGTCAACTGTGTTGTTTTAAAGTGCTTTATAAATAAAATTGAATTGAAATTGAAATTGAAAAAAAAATTGTACGGAAGTTAATAATAATATCATGTTTTTTTCCAACATTCTTCAGCATACCTTCCTCTGAAGAAAGAATCTCAAACAGAACAAGTGGATGATGAGTAAATCATTGCAGAATGTGTACTTGGGTGAAACCTCCCTTTTATCAAATCTAAATCAGTTAGGGACTGAGCCTGCAAACAGCTTTTTACAGACGGTCAAAATGTATCAAATTATATTCAAATGTAGTACTTGCAGTTGTATATAATTTGATCAAATTCGATCATTACGATGATAATAATAAATATCAAATTACAAAATTACAAAATAAAAGCATGTTCACTCTCAGTTTTTTGAACTTATAGTTTGTTCTGCACTCTGTAAACATGCATTGTATCATGTTAAATACACAGTTTTTTTTTTTTGTTTTTTTTTGCCATTAGAGGTCACATGTTCAAAACAATAACAAATATATACAGTAGATTTATGATGAAATGAAGGAGCATGGAAATGTAGTAAAAGTAATTTTTGTTGAACATGAAAGAAGTTATTTTGAAAAATGTTAGAAACCTGTAACCATAGCTAGAAAAACGAATAGCTAGAAACCCATCACTGGGAATCCATACACATTCATTCACACACATACACTACAGACAATTTAGCTTACCCAATTCACCTATAACACATGTTTTTGGACTGTGTGAGGAAACAGGAGCACCCGGAGGAAACCCACGTGAACACGGTGAGAACATGCAAACTCCACACAAAAATGCCAACTGACCTAGGAGAGGCTCAAACAAGCGACCTTCTTGCTGGGAGCGATCGTGCTACCCACTGCGGCATTGTGACGCCCCATATAAAACTGTATGGTGATGTAATAATTTTCCTATTTAATTGAATGTCTTTTATGTAAAGCATTTTGAATTACCATTGTATCTCAAATACTTTTGTTAATCAGCTGCCTAAATGCTTGATTTAAATAAAATGGGAATGCTCGTCACGTAATGCTAAAGGTGGTTATATGTACTTGGCGGAAATGATGAGCCACAGTTTCCTGCTGACCCAGAGAGAAGAGAACTTCACCCAGCTAAAATCCAGAGAGATGTGTAAAGCATAATACTAAAACACATTATGACAGAACAGACAGACAAAAAAGAGCTGGAGGCAAAAGCAAAACAATACTGAGAGACAGTTAGTGAAAGACACAGATAATAGACTGTGATGAAATGAGATCTTTCAGTATAAACTCGTTTGATCAGCTAATCTTTGCTCTGACTTGCTTAGATCACTTCCCGAACACCAGAGGAGCCAGAGATGAGCACACATTTCAAAAACTTTATTAATATTTTGTTTTTTTATAAATTGGCTAATTCTATTTCTAATTTTTAACAAGAATGCAACCAATTTAAAAATTCTTATTTTTTAATTATCTTTTTAATGCACTCACATTTAATTTATTACATTTAATTTTATTTATAGTCTCAAATAACTGTCTGGACAATATATATGGATATTACAGTTTTTCTCAGTGGCTTTGGTGCATTTCTCACAACACTACTGTATTTACATTTGCACAACAGTTAATGCATTTCTTAAAACAATCAATACAAACTGCAAAACCTAGTTGATAACCTGCAAAAGCGAGTCACTTGCTCAAAAAGGAAAGCTCAATCCTCAAAAGCAAGTATTCATGTCAATGAAAGTGTCAGTGTCATCAAGATGAAAAGTCCTGACACCATTGTTTATGAACAAGATAGTCAAATGGATTTGTCATGTTTTCACTATGACAGTTTACGCTGTACATTTTTTCCAATGCAAAAAAGTCAGATTTTAATGACACTTCCTGAAAATGCTTAAGACAGCACTATATACAATTTGCATAGCCATTTGAAAACTACAGTAAAGTTAGACATCACTGTATTTAGTGAGGTGTCTGAGTACAAGACACTGAATATGTATGTTTCACATTTTTACTGCATTTGCTCTTTACAATTCTAATTTATTCACATCATTGTGCAAAAAAATAAATACACCCTTATTTACAACAAACATAAACTTCCTTTGGGTAGAGCTGTGCACAACTGTAAACAATATTGCAGCACATATTGGAACTGAACCTACAACATCCATAGGTCTGTAAATCATTCATGAAATTGTTCAATTTAGAAGACATTTTCAGGAAACAAAATATTATTAAAAAAAAATTGCTTGACAGATTTTGACAACTAGTTCAACATTTTTGTATGTAATGACTCAAGTAATGAAATGAGGACTATTAGTTTTATGTGGAATGACTATTTAACATTCACAAGTTTAGTTCATTTTGACTAACATGACATAAGCAAATGATAATGTTACAAACAGCAGAGTGTTGTATGAAAGCAATTGATGCATGTCCAAAAGCATTTGCAATTTGTTGGAAGGAATGAGAAACTGCTATTATGATGTGCACAAACGACTAATTGTTTTGAGAAATGCATTAAATGTTGTGCAAATGTAAATAGTGTTGTGAGAAATGCACCAAAGACACTGAGAAAAACTGTATTAAGGTATGTATTTGACATTGCACTCACCTGAGCATTATACAGACATTTGATCTAGACTCTAAAATATATTCAAAGAAATCAAATAAATATAACACAATCTGGATTGGTGCAACTACTGTATCTCATTGCACATGCAGCCTGTGCTTTAATCAACTATTTGTCCTACTGGTTTCAGAGTTAATTGCAGCATTTATACAGTACAGCTGATATCATAATCTGCACATGCAAATGAATCCGGCACTCAGCCTAATTAGTGGCTATTTAAAGATAATACAGTATAAAGAAAAATTATAGTACAAAATTGTATTTTTAGTAATAGAATCATAATAATTAACAATGAATAGATTAAAAAGATTTTTTTAACACTCAAAATGTGGGGTAGGATTTAATTCGACCAACATTTCTACTACATTTCACAAATAATTACACAGTAACACATTGTATTATTAAACATTATAATTTTGAGAGCAGAAAATTGTTTTGCATTTAGATTTATTTTCTCATAAAAGCTTTTTTAAAATTGTTCAGCCATTAAAAGCTTTATGATGATTATTATTATTTTATTTTTTAAATATTATTAATATTTTATAAATGAGTATAATAGAATGAATAATTAAAGGAATAGTTCATGCCTTCACTTGTCACAAAGCTATTACACAAACTGGTAACCATTAACTTCC
Source organism: Danio kyathit (assembly GCA_903798195.1). Lineage (NCBI taxonomy): Eukaryota > Metazoa > Chordata > Actinopteri > Cypriniformes > Danionidae > Danio > Danio kyathit. The sequence continues at coordinate 45,749,215 of LR812536.1, forward strand.
TTAGTATTGTTTACTATGGATGTCAATGGTTACCAGTTTCTAACAAGTGATCTTCTTTGCTGCTTCACAGAAAAAAAGAAAGTCATAAAGGTTTGGAACCACTTGAGGGTAAGTAAATTGTGAGTACATTTTATTTTTAGGTGAACAATCCCATTACTAATTGTTTATTTTAAAACAACACTAACAACGCTGTCTTCATCCATTTTGCTGTGGTTATGTTTCACAACTAATTCCTCACTACCAACAACACATTCTCAACTGAAACACACCCCCTACAAACAACAACAACTTTTGCAAGCAACTTAATCTGTGGTGCACTCAAAGACATGACACAAAATAAGTAAAACACGCAATAGAAATCTTTCTTCACCACCACAGGCTCCACCACAATTATTATCTTGCTGTAAAACGGAAGACTGTCATAACAAAAAAAATGAGATAAGAGCTCAGGAAAGAAGAGTCATAAATACTCACCAGGAGCTGAGCTGTCTGCTTTCTCCACTTTCAGGCTGCAGAGGGACGATGTAGCAGAGGTCAGTCTGGGTTCAAGTGATGTAGTGTGGTCTTGCTCTGACAACTCTGCCAAAGAGACTACTGGTGGCCTGCTCTCGGCATCCTTACTACTGCCGGCTGAATCCTCCACCACCAAACCCTGCAATCAATCAAACGAATGCATGAGATATTCAAAGAAAATCAGTTGATTGAAAGTTCAAGATCTGTCTGAATCCAATCAAAAACCAGTTACCATGATATTTCCTAAATGTTTTTTTTGTAACATTTATTTTTAAAAATATCTTTGTTACGTGTTACATGAACTTACTAGACTCAGAAAAAAAATTACAATGTTGTACTAAAGAAGGTACAAACCCTTGTCACTGGGGCAGTACCTTTTTATGGAACAGAATCGTACCTTAAGACAAAAAAGCAAATTTGTACCATTGCAGTTTGTACCTTTAAGGCCATGATTTATACAATGGGAAACCAAAATGTACCTTTGATTTTTAAAACCTGCAGAGACAATATTGTACCTTTGTATGCAGTATGCACAAATAGTATGCACAATGTTTCATTAGTTTTACAATACTAAAATGTCTGCATGAACACTTTGCATATGCAGGACTTTTGCCAGCTCACGTGCATAGTGGAAAGCAAACACCAAAAGGTGCGGATATTAATAATGAAAATGTATTTATCAGAAAATGCTTACCAAATGTTTATTAAAAATGCCTTAAATGTTTAGTTTACAATAGTTTTGTTTTACCAGTTGTTTTGTTTTATCAAATTTAATAATTAATGTTTATGTGTTTCTTTATACATATGCTTTTAAATGATGATTCATGTTTTAATATGGACATTATTCATAAATTACTTTGACTTTCCAGTAATATTTATTTTCATAAATATTGTAATAAAGGAACTCCTTTATTACAATATCTATGAAAATAAATATTACCAACACTTTTACCTTTTTTTGAGAACAATTGTGTACCTTCATTTTAATTGTACCATAAAAGGTACAGAACAGTATCATAAGAGGTCTTTGCTGTACCATATAAGATACAACTTTTACAAAGATACAAAACTGTTCCTTAAGGAACATTATTTGTACCACCATGTACCTTTTTTTCTGGGAGTGTAGAGTAATAACATATGTATGCAAAATATGTATAATTACATTCAAATAAACCAATACCAAGCCTAATCTTAACATTAACATTATATTATGTTACTATTTAATATTACTCTGTACCTAAATTAATAGTTACATACTAACAAGGGCACCATTTTTTTTATAATCTGTCCAATGTACTACATCAAGAAATAATCTGCCATTAACTGTGGCTATAATTGTGAAATACTTTATGAAAAAGTCCACCAACATAAAATAATTCAAATAAGATTGCAATTTACCCACATTTTATTAGAGTTTTCATAATATTTTGTCATAATGCATTTTCTATACATTTCCGTAAAACTTTTGGTCTAAATCTCTTTAGAACTGGTAAACTGCTCCCAGGTGAATCTTGACATTCTCTAGCGTACTGTAGGTGCATATCAAAGGAGTGTCCTACAGTACGTTCACATTTCTACTTTTTTTTTTCTCTATTTGTGCTATGCAGTGCTGTCTTTACCTTTGTGTATCAGAATGACATATTCTGTGAATAAATTACAGTACAAACAGTAAAAGTGTAAATGTGAATCTTGTTTCTTGCAATCAAACTTTCACATACAATAAAGTCTAGCCAAAAATTATAATACTTTTTTTTTTATCCAAACTGTAGCCATTGTTTATATCAGAACATCCCCCCAGAGTTCACTGATATATAGACTAAGCAGTTTTTACACAAAGACTTGTCATTCTGACTGACATGTTCATTGACACAGATACAGCTTTTGCAGGTAATCCATGGTGTTTTGCTATTTGTATGAGTTTTTTTTTTTTGAGATATGCACTTAATGTTTTGCAAATTTCAAGGATGATTCAAGAAATGTACTGAGAAGCGACTGAGAAAAACTGTAATAGTAATCAAGATATCTTGCATACAATCTTTAATTTTGCATAACAAATCTGACTGCTGTGTCTGAGCCTTGGTATTATACAGGCTTATAGAGGTCTACTCTTATTGTCAGCCATGGTTTTCAAAAATTTAATCCGGACGGACAGACGATAGATAGACAGACAGACAGACAGACAGACAAACAGACAGACAGACAGACAGACAGACAGACAGACAGACAGACAGACAGACAGACAGACAGACAGACAGACAGACAGACAGATAGACAGATAGATAGATAGATAGATAGATAGATAGATAGATAGATAGATAGATAGATAGATAGATAGATAGATAGATAGATAGATAGATAGATAGAACTTTTACAGAAAACTAAAATATCCTCTGAAATGGAATGCCCATCCTTTCCATTTTCCACAGACCACCTTGCCATCAATTACTTATTCATAAAACTAATGTGATCTTATTTTCATAGAGTGAATTATAAATTGGTTGAAGTTTTTTTTCCCAATATTTCCTAAAAAAAATCAATTTGGGCCTGCACATAGAGATCAATGTTATCACAAGAACTCTGTGTTCAATGTAGCTTTAATCTAATTACTCTGTAATTGTATAAGACTGCAATAGAAACACTCAGCGTGTTCATGGCCACATGATGAAACACCTTCTTAGCAGGCAGAGCTCTGAGCACACACTGCCAAAACTAATTGAGCCTGTCAGACGCTCTACTGTTTTTAGCAGCTGCCTTTACTTTGATTTCTCAGGAACAGTGAAAGGCTCATCTTTCAAGCGAGAGAGCTCAGAAATGTGACAGAATGCTCCGAGGTTGATCAGAAGAACAAGAGAGAGACTACAAACACCGGTAGGTGAGCACTGATGAGACATTTTCTGACCATGAAATCCAGGTGAGATGCTGAACAAAAAGAAATAGAGTATAATCTATGTGGAGAAGCGATCCTTTATGTTTTTTTTAACAGTGGTAATGATGAGTCCAGTCGTGGACAAAAGCCCTAAGTAGATCTGACCAGTCTGAGATCCACAGTTACTAGTACAGTGCATTATACTTTTTAAATATATAAATGTAAAAAAGATACATTGTGTGTCTCAAACTACTAGCTAGTGTTATTTATAATTAATAGGTGTACATGATTTCAGACACTGGTAAGGACAGTATTGAGTTTGGTTCACTACATTAGGACACTGAGTGTAACATGTGAAAGTACTTGTTTTACAATATCAAAACTGGAAATTATGAATAACAACATAACTGATATTTTTCACATTTTTATTTTGTTATTTTTTTAAAAGTACCTTCATAGACACATATTTTGATTATTTAATATACCAGCAACATTTCAATAATCAATCATTTATAAATGTTTGTTACAGTGGATTTTCTAACTCATGTTCGCTTATTGTAAAATATAAATAAATAACAATACTCATAGTAGTAATAATAGATACTAGTTTCTTTTGCCTCTTTTTCGTCATATAATGATTTGGTTCATGTGAGTCTTCAGAACTTCTGTAAAGGGAACATAGTAAACATCGATGCTCACTGATTTTAATGGTTAATTGTACGGAAGACATTTCAGTGAGTGAACATTTCAGTCCATTGAGATAATTTTGCAATTGAAACAGACCTAAAATGGCTGACTCCCTGACCAGTGCCCTGACTACTGAGCAAGGAAGCTGATAGAGATGCACCGTCATGAAAAGAGACCAACTGATTACTGTCAACCACAAAGTGTTGGCAGTTTATGTGTACAGCAAATGCTTTTATTGAACTTCTATTTAATAACTATATTTTTACTTACATATACAGTATAATTGCTAAAAACATTGTATGACCATTTTCATACATCTTATTTTTTTCACTTTGACCTTAGTACAATTGAAAAGGAAATATATGAAATATAGCCTCTCTCTCTTACTGTGTATATATATATAGACAGGATCTTTTTGTCGTTGAGTCGTCTAAACAGATCATTTGAATCGTTGAGTTGTTGAATCAGATGCAATATGACAAATTCAAGAATGAATGAGTCAGTTGTTCATGTTGTGGAGTAAACATTTCAATATTTTGTTTTGAAAGGAAGTAAAGTAAAGCAAAGGTTTTCTAAAATAAAAAATATTGCAGTAAAATGAAGTAAAAATGGTGAAGTTACTGTCCAGCACTGCTTGTATACTGCGGTGAATTCTTAACCTTTCAGCAAAACCACAATTCCATTCTGAATTCTAAGTTTACTATTACAACAATCATTAGCTAACAATCTTAACAATCATTCCAGTCATACTCTTAAGGTTTGCATTAAAAAGATGATGCCAGCCTGTTTTGCAGTATGTTTGTATATCAGTCTACATGTAGGCATATCATCTTTCATAACTTTAATTAATCCAAACACAGTACTCACAGCCAAACAGCAGGTGTAAATAAGCAGGTAAATACAAAAACTGCTGTACAAGTAAAGCGCCTTGCTTCATTTAATTTGCAAAACTTCAAATGACTGTGAATTAAGAGAGACTCTTAACACATGTGATGCCATACTCAAAAGGGTGCCATAACTGAACCTCACACCGCGGTGTTTAAAAAGAAATTGAAAGTGCTTTCAGGAGGTGACTCCTGGAGCCTCAGTTATAAATGCATGCAAAGAGTGATCTAAAGGTGAACCTACGGTATGCCACTTTCCAAACAAAATGCTATTATTTATTATTTATAAAGTGTGTGACTGAACAAAAAAATGCTCATTTGTATATGCCCTAACAGCTTTAAAATAAGTGCAGGTTTGAAAATAACAGTCATCCCTTATGATGATCATTGAGTTAAGGTTGAACATCGGAATTGTTCCTCACAAAAAGCAATTAAACTGAAGATTTTGATTACAGCACATTAATATAATTTACTTGCTTTATAAACAGCGTATGCTGCATTTTTGTATCATCTTTTAATGGTAATTTTTGACCCACAAGACAAAGTTTATTGTGAAAAATAAAACAAATGTTATTCATTTTTAGATTTTAAATAGTAGTCTTGTGTAACTATTAATGTATACATTGCATTAAAACAAGTTGGAGCCAAAATGTAAAGCTGAAACCAAAAATCTTAAGGTAACACTCCACTTTATTTGTAAATTTCACACAGTCACATAAATTAAAACAGTTGAGTTTTACCATTTTTAAATCCGTTCAGCTGGTCTGGCTGGAGAACTTTTAGCTTAGTTTAGCATAATTAACTGAATCGGATTGGACAATTGGCATCTAGTTTTTTTTATTTATTTGTTTTATCCAAGAGTTGTGAGAAGTTTTCTATTTAAAGCTTGACTCTTCTGTAGTTACATTATGTGTAACTGATTGAACCAGCCTGATCTCACGAGGAAACGTAAGTATTTTACGTTTTGTAAGTTTACTGGCTAATTCGTACGAATTCAGTCGTACGAAAATGTACGATTTTAAAAAGGAGGCGTTGTACCTAACTCCACCCCTAACCCCAACCATCATTGGGTGATGAGCAAATCGTACTAAATTGTACGAATTTGATCGTACGAATTCATACGAATTAACCACTAAATCAAAAAGTTACGAATTGCTGTGAGATTGCATTGGATTGAACATAATATGGCTAGATATGCTATCATTCTAGCGTAATAATCAAGGAATCATGTCTGAAACAGGCTAAATTATATATTGCCGTATGGCAGCAAAGTTCCTTGATATTAAATAGGAACATTACTAAAACTCTTTTTGGATTTTTTTTTGACCAAGCCACTAATGATCCAATCTGATTCAATTATAAGTGCTCCTGCCAGACCCAGAGATCAGCTCAATAGATTCAAAAATGATAAAGTTAACTGTTTAACTGTGAGTGACTTGTAAAATATTTGCAAAAAATGGGGAGTGTTCCTTTAAATTCTTCAAAGCTTAGGAAGCTTAGACAGTACAACACTTAGCACACGTTCATTGATCTGCCTTGTGGCTATAAGAAAATAAAAGCCGGAGAAGCGAGTTTAACATGTCTCACCAACTGAAAACAAGAATAACACAGACAACGAGGATTACCTGAGGCAGACTCATTTGCATTTGTTTTGTTTTGTGGATTTTGAGAATGTATATTCAAATACAAAAACATTTACATTATGTTAATCTGCGACAAAAAAATCTAAATTATTTGTAAAAAAAAAAATATATATATATATATATATATATTCATGCTTTGATTGAAAAAGGTTTTAATGTCATTCAAGTATCGCACTTACTGTATGCATTCTTTGTATGCTTTGTTCTGTCATGAAAAAATAAAACATTGAAATGGTTTTGTTCTCTCTCTCTCTGACATTGTTTTCAATGGCCACTGCTTTCAGGGAACCTTTGGGACCAGAAACAAGATGAAGGTAAGTGCTATTGATCTGTGCTTTCTGCCTCACTAGGACTTCATAGTAGTGTGAGCTGACCAACTGACCGTTTGCCTCTCTGAATGGCCCTGACCAGTCTATGTGTATGACACAGAGAGTGTATGACATTAGAGAGTATAAAACACATACTGTACATAATAAAAGCACATGTGTGTGTTACCAGTATTAACTACTTTGTGGGGACAAAATGTCTCCTCAAGTATATTACAGTTTTTTTGGATTGCTTAAGAACACACAAGCAGCACAACCACACACCCAATTAGCAAAACAGTACAGATCCTTTGCATAATTAAACACTCTTGTAAAAACTATACACTTTTGTTTAAAAACCACACTTTCGTTACATAAGAAACACACTTTTCACATTTACTATACTCTGTTTGCACGAGTTACACTCTGCTGTGATAAACCTAAAACACTTTTAGCACTTCTACTTCCCTTTGATTAGAGTAGGCTACCATCAACAAAGTACAAATATTAAGTAAATCCACCAAACACTACACAAGACCAATGCTGCACACTGAAGAAACTCATTTATTTCTCAGCATGCCCAAAATGTTGACAGAGATTCATAGTACTGTAACAACATGTCATGTATTGTACTGTAAGTTTACTGTTACAAAAAAAAATAAAATAAAAAAAAATAAAAAAAAACACTAGACATTGTTTCTTCGCCTAGCTGGATCTGGCCAGAGAATTTCATCAACATCGCAGGCAATGTTGTCATTAGCAAGACACCTTGGAAAGAAACATCTTGAATGATGAATCCATCCTTGCATTGCTGCTACCTCCATCTGGTCACAGGCCTCCTCCATGGCTTGGATGAGGGGTACCTCAGCCTGGGGAGACGGAGATCATTTACCTTCCACCGCCATGCCGAGAAAAACTCTTCTATAGGGTTGAGGAATGGAGAGTATGGTGAAAGATATAGGATGGTAGAATGTGGATGTTGCTGAAACCAGTTCTGAACCAGCAGAGCGGTGGAAAGACACATTGTCCCAAACAACAACGTATTGCATATGATCGATTAGATTTGCTGATTTGTTTACTCTGACTCTTTCCATTGTGCTTGAAGACAGATGAACTCACCTGCTGCTTTTTATAATGCTTAAAGGTGCAGTATGTAAGTTTGACACCCAGTGGTTGAACTGGGTATTGCACTCCTAGATCAAAATAAAAACACGCGTGGGATGCCAGAGATTGAGTACAGGAGCGAGTGATTTAAACACAGGAGCGAGTAATTTAAACCGTGTTCTAACTAAAATCAACGACACGCGGTAGAAGGAATTATGTTCCATATTAAAAGGAGTTTTAGTTCTAACCAACACCTCGAATTGAGATATTAGAAACGGCTTCTATTTCTCACAGCTCAACATGTGAAACCTATGACAGTGCACCTCAGGTAAGCCTCGTGTGTTTTATTCAGTGCTAAGTGCTAACAATGTGAGTTTGAATGGATTCTAAACCTTACCGTTTCGTGAGTGAGTGCATATTCTGTGCTTCTGAAAGGCTGTATTTACATTTTTGTCGTGTTTCCTCTGGTGCAAAGAGTCAAACTGCTGTTTGCGTGTTGTTAGGACACGAGATTACAATGTAACCTGCTCACCTAATGTTTACGTTCACAATATTTATATAATTTGCTAATTAATAACCTCATGTGGAACTGATTCTGTCTCATTTCGACGTCTGATACTGTCTATTTCGGTCACGGGCGCACGCTTTCAGAGCCTTTCTGAATGAATGAATGAATGAAATACGCTGTTTTCCAACAAGGCAACCCGGAGTGCTGAATTATAATTGGCTAAACTGGCATTCTGCAGGTTAAATTTACCTAAACAAAGAAAGCGTTCCGGCACGGAAAAACCATTTTCAAAGCAGAATATCTGACTTCAGCATTGTTTTTCAGTTAAACAAGTATGTTCACTTGGGATGTTTCTTAAATATCTGCAAACATATTATGGTATTTTTATGCTTTAGAAGAATCAAAAACTTACATACAGCACCTTTAAACACCTGATTGATTTGTCTACAATTAATCAAGCAAGCGTTTGCACACCTGATGACTGTTTAACCAATTGGTTGGACGGTGCGGTAATTTCATAGTCCGTGCTTTGGTATTGCAAGGAAGTGACTTCATGATAGATTTTTGTGTGTAATGTATGTTAAGTGTGTTTAGTGTTATGCAAATCACTGTGTGTAGAGTTTTGCAACAAGTGTGAGGTTGACTATGTGCTTAGTTGTACAAATATGGGCTGATGTTTTGCTTCTTGAGTGTAAGGTTTTGCTAATAGTGTACTACTTTTAATTTTAGTGTGTAAGCAATCAAAAAAAACTGTAATATCAGTAATTTTTGACCTAGTGAGACCATTAATGCCCATGAAAAAAATGTATCAGAATGAAGTAATTTGAAACTATGAAATCTCTAAATGTTTTCTGTGAGGGTTGGTGGAAGAGGACAGAATTTACCATCTGTATACTGTATAAAAATCATGGGAAGTGCACATAAAACATGAAAAGACGGTGTGTGTGTGTGTGTGTGTGTGTGTGTGTGTGTGTGTGTGTGTGTGTGTGTGTGTGTGTGTGTGTGTGTGTGTGTGTGTGTGTGTGTGTGTGTGTGTGTGTGTGTGTGTGTGTTCATCAAATATCCCCACAACTATAGCAATACCAGTAAATGTTGGCTCTTTTTGGTCCCCATGAGGCAAAAGTCATCCAGAACAAAGTATTTTTGTTAAACAGAAATTAAATAGCTTGTTTGTTAGTTTCTGTGAGGGTGTACTGATGTCATTACATCTAATGGAAGTCCCCATAAAGGCAGCAGTACAAGTGTGGATGTGTGTGTGGATGTGTATTTGTGGAGCAGGTTATGAGGACATGTGTTTAGCTTCAGGCTGTTTATTTAAGGGGAGGTGATGATGATTCAGTGACAGTTGATTCACACTACACCGCCTAACAAATAGCACCAACCACAGCAAACTCACTGGCTCTTGCTAAGCAAAACCTGTTTCTATCAGTTGAATCCTTCCGACAACTAAGCAGAAACCACATACTGTACCAACATGTGCAGTGTTTACTGCTCCTTTCCTAGAGTAATTCTTTAAAATCATTGTATACGTTTTGATCATATTTCATTTAATAGAGTAACAAACAATGTATTAGATACATTTTTTTTAAGATTTTACTTGAACTGGAGATATTTATGCTATTAATGCATATTAACTCTGAATATGATGATTGCCTGATAGCTGTTTAATTCAACTCAGTTCCCGAACTTTATTGCCTATCCCCAAAGCGGCTTAGAAAATTGTCTTCAGCCAGAGGCTCACACACATGAATGCAAATACAACAAGTACAAATATACAAGCACAAATACCCATTTCATTTTAAGATCCTACAGTATTTAAAAAAAAATAATAGCAGTCTTCTTATACTTAGCCTTTATAAAGTTGTACTCAGTCATTTTTATGTTGGCCAATATGGCAACATTTTGACTTATCCATCCTGAATACAGTACGTGACGTGACAGGCAATTTGTATGTCTGCACCAAATGCTATATGCTATGACAGAAACATTTAAATACCAGCCACTGCACTCACAATGAAATGGTAAAGGCTTTTAATCTAATTAATACATATTAACCTCTTTGACATTATTAATAGTCTACTGAGGGACTGATGTCACAGTTCTGACTTTCAGTTTCAAACCGTCTGCTAGTTATTTATTTTTTTTAGGATCTGAGGTGAATCTGTTGCTGCTTTCAGCAGCATGGCAATAAATGGGATGTAAAATATTAATTAAACTCACATTGGTAGCATTTAACAATGAATAAAGTGCATACTGACTACCTACTGACTAGCAAAATGTTGGATTTCACTTAGTGATGATTTTATAGGCCACAACAAATTATAGCATTCTAGAAAGGTAGCTCACACAAGTTCACAGTACAAAAGTCTTGCCAAAGAACAACCTCTCTTTTCACAGCTCTTATCATACACTGGCACATTTCCCACATATTCTTATTACTAATACAACAACAAAAATGATATATATTAATTATAATACCCATGGGCATTGTAATCAAAATGTAAACATTGCAGATGTTTTTTATCACATTTATAAACACATTTATTTATAAACATGACACAAATACAGATTATTCCAGTTAGGTGATATAATTCCAGAATCCGCCAGCTTGGGTTAAAAGGGACCTGCTTTGATCACACCATTTTAACCATTTGGCTGTGTCCCCCTGACAAATCAGCTACAGAAAGAATGTCTAGATGGATTGTTTAATGAGAAAGAATTAGCTAAATGTAAATGAAACAGGAACACAGCAGACTCACTGGACCAAAGACCACTATGCTTTTTACACCATTCCCAAAAAAGTCAAATGCTTTTTATAAATAAATTAACAATGTGCATAATTATAAAAAAAAAAAAAAGTTATATGAAGTTCCAAGTTATAGTGGGTTTACTCACTTTTGGAGTTAACATGTTGATTTTAAGACACTTTTTAAAGAGTAGACACTCAAATAAAAGGGTTACTCACAGTATGCAGTATATACTGTATGTCCACCCATGTTTGCAGAGATGACTGAATTATATTTAGTGAAAGAATAATATTGTTACCACCATTGTAGCATGCAATCTAGATACTGTATGTTATGTTATCTAGATGTGTCTGCCCCAGGTGTGCGTTCATGGTGTGTCTGTGTGTGTGTGTGTGTGTGTGTGTGTGTGTGTGTGTGTGTGTGTGTGTGTGTGTGTGTGTGTGTGTGTGTGTGTGTGTGTGTGTGTGTGTGTGTGTGTGTGTGTGTGTGTGTGCACTTAGATGGGTTAAATGCAGATAAATGCAAATTTTGGGGTCACCTTACAAGGCCACATGTCACAACATTCACTTTCTTTTCAGCTTAGTCTCTATTTCAGAGGTCACCACAACCGAATGAACCGCCAACTATTCCAGCATATGTTTTACACAGTGGATGCCCTTCCAGCTGCAACCCAGTATTGGGAAACACCCATACACACTCATTCACACTCATACACTACAGCCGATTTAGTTTATTCAATTCACCTATAGCATATGTCTTTGGACTGTGGGGGAAACCCACGCTAACACGGGAAGAACATGAAAAGTCCACACAGACATGCCAACTGGCCCAGCCAGGACTCAATGCAGCAACCTTCTTGCTGTGAGGCGACAGTGCTAACCACTGAGCCACATATTTATTTGTAAATCCATTCTCCATGTTATTCAGTTAAAAGTGATTTTTTATTAATCATAATCACTATTACAAAAAGACAACTAAATGAAAGATAAATACATAAGAATAGCTTCATAACTCAAGCCTCATAACTCTGTTGGAACTGTCAGCAATACTTTACCTCATAGCTCTGCCCATATCATTCTGAATTAAATGCCACACACAGAATGAATAGCTGGTTAGTCTAGTCTAGTCATGTCGGACTGTTCTGCTCACTCTTGATCTCTTCCCAGTTGACATGTTTCTGCAGCACACCCCCCCCCCCTCTCCCTCTCCCTCTCTCTCTCTCTCTCTCTCTCTCTCTCTCCATGTTCACCTCTACCCTCTAGACATGTTGCATTACTGGAATCTTTCTGATTCTGAACCTCACGCTTGGCTATTGTCAGCCTGCCTGACTGTCTTAGCTTGCTTGTATTTCTTTTTAAAATATTTTTTTAAAATAATTTTCATTTTAATTTTTTTTTGCACATAGTTTTTATTTGCAAATCTTCGTTGGCTGACTGTTTACAACATAGTTTTGGAAAATAAATTCATACAGCAGCTGTAAACTTAATGTGGACAATGAGGCACTCATGTGTTTCAACCCTATTCATTTACCTAAAGCTGCTTTGAAATGCAAGCACTACATTCCTAAATTGAAAAGACTTAATTAGATCTTACAAGAACAGAACTGAATCACGACCCAATACAATACAATATCCTAAATACAACATTTTTAACCTCCCTGTGAAATTGCAATTACTTTTAAAATATTTCCCTGTTGCTGTTTAGTTTTTTACAATGGCTATGACAGTTTATTCAATACATTTAACAAGTTTGCTAAACTCTTAACGTACCAACACACCTAAAACACACAATTGGCAAAACAGTTAATTTCATGCTCAAAATCACACATTTAAAACTAAACCTCAAAACTAATGTTTAAAATACAATAATAAACAAACACAATGCACCACATCTAACAAAACATTGCAAACATGTTTCAAAATCAAATCATTACTCAAAAGACTAACACATGTTCTCTTTCAACAGGAACATTTAGTCAATCATAACACACTGACTAAAAAACACTATCATCAGCTGACATTACAGAGACTGCATTATTTTACGTGTCAGGTTTGCCTTTATATTTGAAGACTCTCTACATTTTTGTGTTGTTGGGTTTAGTAAATGCATGCATTTTCTTTCTTTTGCTGCATAAATTCAGTACAAAAAATGAACGACCATCTCAGAGTAGTTTTATAAAATGTACAGTTTATGTAAAGTTCTCTATGGGGTTCAGATCAGGTGAACTAGGACGCCATGTCATTAGTTTTTCTTCTTTTACACCCTTTCTTGCCAGCCATGCTGTGGAGTACTTGGACGCGTGTGATGGAGCATTGTCCTGCATGAAAATCATGTTTTTCTTGAAGGATGCAGACTTCTTCCTGTACCACTGCTTGAAGGTGTCTTCCAGAAACTGGCAGTAGGACTGGGAGTTGAGCTTGACTCCATCCTCAACTCGAAAAGGCCCCACAAGCTCATCTTTGATGATACCAGCCCAAACCAGTACTCCACCTCCTCCTTGCTGGCTTCTGAGTCGGACTGGAGCTCTCTGCCCTTTACCGATCCAGCCACGGGCCCATCAAGACTCACTCTCATTTCATCAGTCCATAAAACCTTAGAAAAATCAGTCTTGAGATATTTCTTGGCCCAGTTTTGACGCTTCAGCTTGTGTGTCTTGTTCAGTGGTGGTTGTTTTTCAGCCTTTTTTACCTTGGCCATGTCTCTGAGTATTGCACACCTTGTGCTTTTGGGCACTCCAGTGATGTTGCAGCTCTGAAATATGGCAAAACTGGTGGCAAGTGGCATCTTGGTAGCTTCACGCTTGACTTTTCTCAGTTCATGGGCAGTTATTTTGCGCTTTGGTTTTTCCACACGCTTCTTGCGACCCTGTTGACTATTTTGAATGAAACGCTTGATTGTTCGATGATCACACTTCAGAAGCTTGGCAATTTTAAGAGTGCTGCATCCCTCTGCAAGATATCTCACTATTTTTGACTTTTCGGAGCCTGTCAAGTCCTTCTTTTGACCCATTTTGCCAAAGGAAAGGAAGTTGCCTAATAATTATGCACACCTGATATAGGGTGTTGCTGTCATTAGACTGCACCCCTTCACATTACAGTGATGCACATCATCTAATATGCTCAATTGGTAGTAGGCTTTTGAGCCTATACAGGTTGGAGTAAGACAACATGCATAAAAAGGATGAGGTGGTCAAAATACTCATTTGCCTAATAATTCTGCACTCCCTGTATGTATATATATATTTGTATGTATATATTTGTATGTATATATTTGTATGTATATATATTTACATAACTGCAATAAGCTGTTTCTCATTGGCAAAGGAATAAAATACAGGGAATATATTTGTAGCAGCTGTTCACTTTGACTTTAGCCTATATAAGTTTTGTTTAGAACATGACGTTATCTGTTCTGACATACTGCGTGAAAGCATTTGTAAATTTGACTGTAAAATTACATTGTTTTGGTCTTGGTTGAGCTTGTGTGTGAAAGAAAATCAAGCATTTGAAATTGGTGTTAAATGTATGCATTTTGTATCAAAGCAACAAGAAATGTGTAAAATGTATAGCCTACAGAGGCGGATGTTGTGCTAACTGTGTTAAGAGTTTAGGAAACTTGTTAAATGTATTGAAAAAACTGTCATAGCCATTGTAAAAAACTGTAATGGAGAAAATATATTTTTCAACACATTTATTAAACAGAGGTAGCTTAGAAGCTAGTTTCCTTTGTTTTTGCCATGATGACAGTAAATAATGTTTTACTAGCTATTTTAGTAGAATTCAGCTTAAAGTGAAATTTAATATTGCAGTCATTTGACAAATTGGACAGTCATTGGATTGGTTTGCTCTGGGGAGTAATATATATATATATATATATATATATATATATATATATATATAATTATATGTTATTATTTCATTATTAAAAGATATTTAAATATATATTACTAGTTAAACAAAAAGAAATAAATGGACTTTCCCCAGAAGAAAAATATAATATGAAAATATGAAATACTAATTCCTTACATTTATATAGCACTTTTCTAGACACTCAAAGCGCTTTACACATTGGGGGGAACTTCCTCATCCTCCACCAGTGTGCAGCATCCACCTGGATGACGCGACGGCAGCCATATTGCAACAGACCGCACACCACACACCAGCTGATTGGTGGAGAGGAGACAGTGAAGAAGCCTATTATGATATGGGAATGGTTAGGAGGCCATGATGGACAGAGGCCAGTGGGCAAATTTGGTCAGGATGCCGGGGTTAAACCCGTACTCTTTTTCAAAGAACATCCTGGAATTTTTAATGACCACAAAGAGTCAGGACCTCGGTTTTAACTTCTCATCTGAAAGACGGCGCTCACTGAGCAGTATAGAGTCCCTGTCACTATACTGGAGGGTTAGGACTCAAACAGACCACAGGTTGGGTGCCCCTGCTGGTTTCACTAACACCACTTCCAGCAGCAACCTAGCTTTCCCATGTGGTCTCCCATCCAGGTACTAGCTGCCGGCTATTCTACAAAAAAAGTCTTTGCTCTGTTAAACGTCACTCAGGAAATATTTGAAAAGCAATTACAATTTTATAGCAGGGCTAATAATTTTGTCTACAACAACTGTATACCGTACATTGATTTTACTATCATTGGATGGAATGCAATGCTCTGTGGAAACAACTATATAAAATAACTGGTTTCAAAAGAATGTTAATATTGCACTTTTCAGGAAAACAGTAATAATGAACTAGATTGAATTTGGGTGTTATGTGATTGGAAATTTTAGTAAGGTCAATGTTAATCCCAAAGCGTCATTAGACTCTATGTGCGAAACTGATAAACATGAGAAAATAAGAGATCCCAGAATAGAGGAACACACAACAAAGATAAAAGCTCAGTTAAAAATATACAAAAGACCTGGCAGCACTTAATATGTTTCTCTATGACAAAACTAAGAAATTCTGAATTAAGGATACTCTGAAACACTTCCTCACCTCTGTGTGCCATTTTAATAGACTGCACATGCCATCTGCTGGTCTACATAAACACACACACACACACGCACACACGCACGCACACACACACACACACACACACACACACACACACACACACACACACACACACACGCACACACACACACACACACAAAAACATGCTGGTGTTGTTGGTGTTCTCATTTTTCTGTTCACACTTAAGCAGTAAGTTGGTAAACTCTGAACCTCCCCCAACTAGTCATTTAAAGCTAGGATTTTGTTCTAATAATTCATATACTTCAATGCTGTATGATGTCAGCAGTCCTCAGTCAAATTAAGTTGAGTAAGTGCCATATATATATTTGAACCAGAAATTGATAACTATACTTAACAATACTCACTTCACTTCACTTCACTTCACTTCACTTCACTTCACTTCACTTCACTTCACTTCAGGTTTAGGCAAGTATTTCCACAGTCTTGGGGCTGCCAATAATGACATGGTCGAACTTAGTGTTCCTTTATCTTGTCTAAGAATTTTCTTTTTATTTACTTGTGTTAATGTGTGTAAATGTTCATTTAATCAGTTTTATTTCAATAATATTATTGAACAATATAGACGTTTAGATAAGTCAATACAATTTCTAAAGTAATATGTTCTGTCTTTTAGTGAATGTATTATACAGTATGAGAGACCTGCTGTAGCTTTGTTTACCAAAAATGTAGTTCTAATTGGATTTTGACATTAATTCTTAAATAAAAGTTTTTATTTTTTATTTTATGTGTTAGGTTTTCAGCTCCTGCACTCTCAAAACCATTCAGTATAAAGTTCTGCGCAGAAATAGCAAAAAAAAAAAAAAGGTGAATGGTGTAGGAATTACAACACTTTGCATATGTGCCTCCTACTTGTTAAGGGTCCAAAAGTAATTGGACAGAATATTAATCATAAATCAAACTTTCACTTTTTAATACTTGGTTGCAAATCTTTTGCAGTCAATTACAGCCTGAAGTCTGGAAAGCAGAGACATCACCAGACGATGAGTTTCATTCCTGGTGGTGCTCTGCCATGCCTCTACAGCGACTGTCTTCAGTTTCTGCTTGTCCTTGGGGCATTTTCCCTTCAGTTTTGTCTTCAGCAAGTGAAATGCAAGCTCAATCGGATTCAGCTCAGGTGATTGACTTGGCCATTGCATAACATTTCACTTCTTTCCCTTCAAAAACTCTTTGGCTGCTTTTGCAGTATGCTTTGGGTCATTCTCCATCTGCTATGTGAAGCACCGTCTAATGAATTCTGAAGCATTTGGCTGAATATGAGCAGAAAATATTGACTGAAACACTTCAGAATTCATCCTGCTGCTTTTGTAAGCAGTCACATCATCAATAAATACAAGAGAACCAGTTTCATTGACAGCCTCAAATGCCCACACCATGTCACTACTACCACCGTGCTTCACTTCTCAGGATCATGAGCAGTTCCTTTCCTTCTCCATACTCTTCTCTTCCCTTCACTCTGGTACAAGTTGATCTTGATCACATCTGTGCATAGGATGATTTTCCAGCATGTGAAGGCTTTTTTAGAACTCTATTCTGGCCTTCCTGTTTTTGAGGCTCACCAATGGTTTACATCTTGTGGTGAACCCTCTGTATTCACTCTGGTGTAGTCTTCTCTTGATTTTTGACTCTGACACCTACCTCCTGAAGAGTGTTCTTGATCTGGCCAACTGTTGTGAAGGGTGTTTTGTTCATCAGGGAAAGAATTCGTTGGTCATCCACCACAGTTTTTTTTTCATGGTCTTGCGAGTTTTTAGTGTTGCTAAGCTCACTAGTGCGTTTTTTTATTTTACTAGTGCGTATTTTAAACAGTTGCTTTGGCCCTGCCTAATGTTTTTGCTATCTCTCTGATGGGTTTGTTTTGTTTTTTCAGTCTAATGATGGCTTGCTTGACTGATAGTGACATCTCTTTGGATCTCATCTTGAGAGTTGACAGTAACCGATTCCAAATGCAAATAGCACACTTGAAATTAACTCTAGACCCTTTATCTGCTCATTGTAGTTGGGATAATCACGCAATAACACACACCTGGCCATGGAACAGCTTAGAAGCCAATTGTCCAATTACTTTTGGACCCTTAACAAGTGGGAGGAACATATGCAAACTGTTGTAATTCCTACAGCGTTCACCTGATTGGATGTAAATACCCTCAAATTAAAGTTGACAGTCTGCAGTTAAAGCACATCTTGTTCGTTTCATTTCAAATGCATTGTGTTGGTGTGCAGAGCCAAAAATGTTAGAATTGTGTCATCTGTATATCTGCAGATCCTGTCTGTAGCTTATCAAACCATACAACACCAAACATATATAATATAAAGCCAATTATTATAACAAAACAGACGATGAAATTGTTTACATGTTTGTTATGATATGAAGGTGCATTTTACTGTATTTTTTTGACTGGTGAATTTAAAACTGGTTTGTCTTTAACTATATTAAGTTCATATTTGGTGTTTTCTAAACCCTGTATTTAGTGTGAATGTGGATGATGTTAGGATATGCGGTGCCATTATTTTGTTTGAGCTTTAAAACTATAGATTCATCCATTAACAGAAATGTGTGGATCACTTATAATGCACTGCAGTTTACCGAATGTTAACGGGCAGGAAGTGTTTAGGCAGATGGGTTGTTAAACTCTTATCTGTCTGCCATTACAGGAAGGCACTGCATGCTCACATCCCATTGATTCCTGCATCCTGGCATTTCTAACAACATTTCAAGCATTCTCACAGGGAACATTTGTCCTTCTCTGCAGAAACAAACAGAGGCAGAGAAAGAGGCTACAGTCAGTAATAATTCATTTTTAATATCTGCTTATTATACAAAACTATAAAACTAAATTATGCTTCAATACAAACTACTAACACTAAATTAACCGTATTAAGTACAATTGGTACACATTTGTATAATTACAGTACTTTGTGACCTTGTACCCTGTACAATGCTAACATATCAATATAGTGTCACTGAGATCATACTTCTCTTAATTCTGATGAAATTTCAGTATTTTTATATTTCATATAACTCTGTGACCTCATATATAAAATGCTTGTTTTCATCAAATATTTATTTTCAGTTGAATTCATTTATAAGTAATGCAACCACAGACCTCAAACCACTGTGTTCACATGCCTTCCCAGCATGCACCTCTCTGTTGCCGTCAGCCACACCACAGACCTTTTTTTTCTCAATTATTAACACCCCTCAGTTTGTCTGACACATTTAATATGGAGGAACAGATAAAATGGCTGAAAGACATAAAGATGAAGACACAGACATTTCAGACAAAAGAACATCCAATGACTTCAATTGAGTAGGACCTGAAGCCATAAACACTGCAAGGGACCAGAAACCCAGAGTCAGATTTGGCAATAATGTCTGCTGCAGTGTTAAATACTCATATATGATGTAATCTTTCAGTATTCAACTCAACTAAAACTTGAGCATTTTCCACCAGGGCGAACCAAAGTACTAAGCAAAAAAAAATAAAATATCACACATAAAATCCATGCTACAACCATAAAGTACAACCCATAATGCAAAAACGTATTCATATGGCAATAAAAATAAATATTTATTTAATTTGCATCATCAACAACAAGTGGGGACCGTTGTGGCCTAATAATTAGGGAGTTGGACCTGTAATGGAAAGGTTGCAGGTTCGATTTCCGGTCCCAGCAGGAATTGAAGAAGAATAAACCACACTCTCTCCATCTTCGATACCCACTGCCCAGTGCTCCGGGTGTATGTTCACTATGTGTGTGTGTTAGTGTGTGTGTGTTCTCAATTCTTATTTGTGTGTGTATACTTGGATGAGTCAAAAGCAGAGGACCAATTTCGAATATGGGTAACTATACTTAACAATTCTCACTTCACTTCAGGTTTGGGCAAGTATTTCCAGAGTCTTGGGGCTCCCAATAATGCCATGGTCAAACTTAGCTTCCTTGATCTTGTCTAAAGTGCAGTAAACAAAACACAGACTCTGACAATTCAGACAGTATTATTAATATGCCAACCTCCTAGTGAGAATTCAACTATGGTACATTTTTTTCCCGTTTATGTATACGTTTATCTATGCTTGCATTAAACATACATGTGGGAGTCTTATTTTGAAAACAGGTCAAGAAGGGAGTAAAGGAGCAGTTCTGTAAAACAGCCACGTATTTCATTTGTTCACAGCTCATCAAAACGCAATGTGATATATACCGATGCAGTATATAATGATCACACATTTTTTTGCCATCTCAAAGCATAAAGTCTATTTAAATGATTATTTTTTGTTTAATGTGTATATTGTGAAATTTGCACCATACTGTATCTTTGTAATGAGGTAATGTAAGCCTCATGTAAACTGCTCAGTATTTGTTTTATCTTGTAGATATCAGAGAATAATTTAGTTTTTTACAATCATTTTGCCACAAATTTCAGAACCCAGGTGTCAATTTTCAAAACTCCAGACACAAAATTCACAACCATTGCCAAAATTGCACATTTTTGCAAAACTCTTAACTCTTTTTTTTGAATGCTTGGATACAATACACACAAGTCAAAGATACTTTAAGATACATTAAACTAAAATCACCTTTTCACTATAATACAATTAAACATCAACATTTGAAACATTTAAAATAACTGGTTGTTAGTTTAATTAACACGATGCAACTTTTAATTGATACAAGCACTCAAAATAATAGGGGAGCGCGGGGCACAAAGTAATGCGGGGTTAAATGTGCTGTATGTAAGTTTTTGACTCTTCTAAAGCATAAAAATACAATAATATGTGTGCAGATATTTAAGAAAACATCCCAAGTGAACATACTTGTTTAACTGACAAACAATGCTGAAGTCAGATATTCTGCTTTAAAAATGTTTTTTTTCCGTGCCGGAACGATGTCTTTGTTTAGGTAATTTTCACATGCACATGCCAGTTTAGCCAATTATAATTCAGCACCCCGGGTTGCCTTGTTGGAAAACAGCATATTTCATTCATTCATTCATTCAGAAAGACTCTGAAAGCATGCGTCCATGAGCGAAATGCTACAGTGTAGTGGAAAGTATCAGATGTCAAAATGAGACAGATTCAGTTCCACATGACGTTAATTAGCAAATGACATAAATATTAGGAACCTGAGCAGGTTACATCGCGTGTCCTAACAACACGCTGTGACGAGATTGTTATGAGTGATGAGCCATTTGGCTGTTTGCACCACAAAACACGGCAGAAATTTAAATACAGCCTTTCAGAAGCACAGAATATGCACTCACTCACAAAACGGTAAGGTTTAGAATCTATTTAATACATGTTAACCCTCTTTAACATCATTAAAGGTGAAGTGAACTTTCTGCTTTCAGTATATGGTAATACACGTCATGTAAAATGCATTCAAACTCGCATTGTTAGCATTTAGCACTGAATAAAGCACACGAGGCTTACCTGAGGTGATCTGTCATAGGTTTCTGTTGTTCAGCTGTGAGAAATAGAAGCCGCTTCTAATAAATCAATTCGAGGTGTTGGTTAGAACCAAAACTCCTTTTAATATGGAGAATATTCCCTCAATCGCGTGTCGTTGCTTTTATTTAGAACACAGTTTAAAATCCCTCAAACTGGCAACCCGGCGTACCTTTATTATGATTCAGGACTGCAATACCTAGTTCAACCACTGGGTGTCAAACTTACATACTGCACCTTTAAATGTAACACAGAGTTTTAAGATATTTGCTCAGGGTTAACCATGGCATGCTTCCGAGGTTTTAACCACAGTGTCGCCAGACGTCTTCCTGCCAATTATTGAACATTTTCGACGAAATTTGGATGAGAAACACAGGAGAAACCATTTTTGCAGCATAGAAGTATTTTATATTAAAGTATAGTCGATATTTTTTTATTTTAAAAAAAATCTGTGAAAGTATGTTAGTAAAATCTTATATTGTTGTGATTACCTTCTTCTAGGCTAAATGATGAAACCATTTTGAAAAATGTATAAAACACACAGTGACTGCTAGCCAGTTTTGAGGAAAACATGACAGCGGGGTTAGTTGTAACAGGGTGTTACAATTAAGCCACACACTGTTGGACACAAATTAAACTAACAAAATATGTTTTTTTTTTTTTTTTGAGTGTAATGTTGAGAACCTTTTAAATAAAAATGTTTTTAAATAGAAAATATTGTTTTAGTAGAAAAAAATATGTTATTGCTTATAATGCAAATAAATGCATTGTATAATAATGGATAAATGGATAATAATGTAAATAGATTCAAATGTGTTTATCCAATAAACAAAAAAATAAATAAACACACAGTGCTATGTAGAATAAAAAGAAATCAACCAATTACTGAGAAAAATAGCTACTATTTAAATTAAACTGAATTTAATTTAATTGTGTAAAATCTGCCTTTAAGCATGTGTTACAACTAACCCCCTGTCTGTTACAACTTGCCCCGCAGGTGGGGTAAATAGTAAAATTTTTACTCCTGGCACTTTTGGCAATGCTGCAAAGAAACCATAGGTCCGGTGATCATAATTCCAGTGCTCATTTGTAGTAGAGGCTTGTGTGTTGTTGGTAAAATAAAATATGGTTTGTCTAACCCTATTACTTTGTTTATTATTTAGCCAAAACCAAAAAGTGTTACTTTGTGCCCGCTCTCCCCTAAGTAACTGTTGCATTACTCTTAATGCAAGGAAAATGATGTACAAAATTACAAGTTTAGATTATGAAAGTTTCAGGATGAATCAAATTACATCAGTTACCACAGGAGATGACCAACTGGACTACATTATCTATAGATTTCATTCTTATTCCTTTAAAAGGTGTCTCTGCTCCATGAACCACCTTTACAGACAATGTTTTCATATTTTTACTGTATGCAAGAAAGCCCAATCACAGCAGGCCAATGTCAGGCCTGGATTCACATTGACAGAAGGTTCTTTCCAAGATTTTTGACTAATGAAAACCCCACTGTGATGTAAAGGGGAGAACCTGTGGCCAAATCCACAACATCAGACTGATGGAAACGCAGATCCCAAATAGAAATGTGATATATAGGAATATATGCAAATTACATATGTGGCATACTAGTTCATATGGATTTCACACATATAAAATATGTCATACATGTCAAAAATATGTTTGAAAAAAATGTAAACAGTGATTTTTGCAATACATTGGCAAATATGACATTTTACATGCAGTATGTAAAATCCAAATGTAATTTGCATGTTTTATATCATGCCATAGGTCAGCTTTTCGATATTGGGACATGCAGTGAGAAACACTTTTTTTTTAACTTTACTATTGTTTCATTTATTTATTTATGTTTTACGTAAACCTAGGTTATAATTGAATGAATAAAATATTTGTTCAGTGATTCCACTGTCTGTACTATTTCATCTACACTTACAGTGCTCAGCATATATAAGTACACCCCTCACAAATCTCTCTTCTAAATTCATATTTTTAATAGGAAGCTATACAATATTATATTTGTGCATATACATTAGATTAGTCAGTACTGAAGCCAAGTCTGGAGATTATCTAACAAAAAAACTTACGATAACGGTCTAAAAACTAGTATATCCAAATGTATATGCTGTAGAAAAGAATTAAATACAAATTTTAAAAAAGAGGAAAAATCAAGAGAAGCAAAAAACTAACTAACCTATTTTAATAAATATATCTGTTTAATGGAGCGACGTAGTGGCGCAGTAGGTAGTGCTGTCGCCTCACAGCAAAAAGGTCGCTGGTTCAAGCCTCAGCTGGGTCAGTTGCCGTTTCTGTGTGGAGTCTGTGTGGAGTCTGGGTGCTCCGGTTTCCCCCACAGTCCAAAGACATGTGGTACAGGTGAATTGGGTAGGCTAAATTGTCCGTAGTGTATGAGTGTGAATGAGTGTGTGGGGATGTTTCCCAGAGATGGGTTGCGGCTGGAAATGCATCTGCTGCGTAACGTGCTGGATAGGTTGGCGGTCCATTCTGCTGTGGGGACCCTGGATTAATAAAAGGACTAAGCCGAAAAGAAAATGAATGAATATCTGTTTAATGAATCTGTTTTGTTTAAATGCACGAAAATACATTGCCTATATTGACTGAGGAATTGATAAAAATATTCATTTTCAAAATGGGGTGTACTCAATTATGCTGAGCACTGTATGTATAAACCATAATGAAAATTGTATCATAAATTTTAAACAACAATATTTAATAATTGTTTATTGAAACGATGTGTATCTTGTTTATGGGTGATCTAAAGTTATGTTCCTGTAGTGTTTGTATGATAAAAGGTTTATGTGAATCAATGATCCAGCAAATGCAAAATGCAATGTTTTGAACTCTGGAGAATCTTTGTGTCCAGAGTTTTGAAAATTGACATCAGGGTTCTGAAATTCGTGGCAAAACAATTGAAAAAAGTAACATGTTGAATCAATGCACTCTATGGCACCTTTAAAATGAACAAAAATACATTTTTGTTGTTGAAAAAAGATTCAGACACTAGACAAGGATGAGCTTTTTTAGTGTACAGTGAGTTCTGTTTTCAACACATGCTGTCAAATGAAGTATACCGTAAAAGGCTATGTGTATACTAATGTTAATTAAAAAAAAAAAAACAAGTGTATGACCTATCATTTAACTGCATATGTATAAATAATTTGGTTTTCATTATTGTGACAGAAAAAAAATAATATAGTTTTTTATCTTTCCCTGGTTCAAAAAAAAAATTTAACAAAAAAAAATGCTAATAGAGATTTTTGATCATTTACAACATAGTACATTGCTTCTGTGAAATAGTCCAGAAACTTGAGAGGATTTGGGAAGCCAAGAATTTTTGGTTAACAAGTTCCAACATGTTAATGCATCAAATTACAAACAACAGCAACCAAGAACCCATTTGGTAAGTAGTTGTATGGTTTGATCCACAGTTTTTGATCAGTTATCCCTGACTGGTTGATTACTGATTGCTTCCTCCTTCAACTCATCAATCTCTCTAATTCTAGCTCAGTTTCAGCTATATCCCTCTTTTCGTCCTCCTGCCTGAGTGTATTTTCAGCCAAAGGCAGAGTGCACAAACAGCAGTTACTTCACCTCTTCCTTTTGAGTGTGAGGGTTAAAGATCAGGACAGTTTTTAGTCTGTCCTGATGGAATCGTTTATGTCACTTCCTCTTTAAAACCAACTGTAAGAGATTAGAGAATGAAACTATGAAAACAGACACCTGTCACCCATCAACGTCATCCAGATCTCACTTTGAATACTTGGGTTTAGAAAGCCCAGATAAAAACTGAAGTGCATTCAAGTTGGTGTTTGAAGAATCTTTGAAATGTTGATGAATGTAAAACTATTTTAATTGTGATTTATTTTTAACTTTGTGATACTCAAAGTAAATAAAGCTTAAATGTGCTGTTTAAAAATCTCTGGTCACACTTTATTTTAATGTACAATTCACGGTCTTAACAAACCATTAACTAAAACTTTTAACTCAATAAACTACTAATTAGATGCTTATTAATAAAAATATAGTAGTTGGGTTTATGTATTGGGTAAGATTAGGGATTACTGTAAAATAAATTTATACTTTATATGTGTTAATAAACAGTTAATATCTTAATAATAAGCCAGTGGTAAACTGAGTGAATTCTTACTTAAACTAAAGTGTAACCAAATCTCTAATTAAAGAATTAGGATCTCTAATGAATGATTTATGCCCTTTCAATTAAAGTCTAATTACCCTTGTATGTTTCAAAACATTCAGAAAGATTAATGTACAGTTGAAGTCAGAATTATTAGCCTCCTTTTGATTTTTTCTTTCTTTTTTAAATATTTCCCAAATGATGTTTAACAGAGCAAGGAAATTCTCACAGTATGTCTAATAATATTTTTTCTTCTGGAGAAAGTCTTATTTGTTTTATTTCGTCTAGAATAAAAGCAGTTTTTAATTTTTTTAAAACCATTTTAGGGTCAAAATTATTAGCCCCTTTAAGCTATATTTTTTTCGATAGTCTACAGAACAAACCATCATTATACAATAACTTGCCTAATTACCCTAACCTGCCTGGTTAACCTAATTAACCAAGTTAAGCCTTTAAATGTAACTTTAAGCTGTATAAAAGTGTCTTGAAAAATATCCAGTAAAATATTATTTACTGTCATCATGGCAAAGATAAAATAAATCAGTTATTAGAAATGAGTTATTAAAACTATTATGTTTAGAAATATGTTGAAAAAAGGTTCTCTCCGTTAAATAGAAATTGGGGAAAATTCTGCCAAAAATTCTGGGGGGCTAATAATTCTGACTTCAACTGTATATCTTATTGAACTGGTTTGCATGGATTCTTTTCGTTTTAGTATCATTTAGGGCTGCACAATATATCGTTTCAGCACCGATATCGCAATGTGCACATCTGCAATAGTCACATTGCAGGATCTGTCAAGTTTAGTACACATGATTTGAGGAGTCATTGTGAATCTATTAGAGTGACAGAATTTTAGTTAAATGTGTTTTTAAGGCCTGCAAGATTTAAAGTAAATTTAAACCATCTGGCACAGGAAAAGTATAAAGTTTCTGCTTTTGCAAAGAATAATTGTGCTTAAATTATTTTTAAAATTAAGTCTACACTGTAAAAAATAATAGTAATCTGTAAAGAAACTGTCAAAAGACTGGGAGCAGGGCTTCCAGAGATATTCCGTTAAATTACAGAAAATAACCATTTCACAAAATTACAAGCATAAACTGTAAAAATACAGAATATACTTTACAGTCAAAATTCATTAAATTGCAGTTTATTACTGTTGATAATTTTTATTTAAACTCTGAAAAAATGGAAAAAAACTCAGAATAAAAAATGTAGATAATCTGTTAAAAAAACAAATTTTTAGCTACATAATTACAAGTTATTACTGTCATTTTACAGATTATAACTGTAATGATACAGGTAATTACTGCCATTTTACTAATTATTACTGCAATTATACAGATTATTACTGTCATTTCACAAATTATAACAGTAAAT
Source organism: Danio kyathit (assembly GCA_903798195.1). Taxonomy (NCBI): domain Eukaryota; kingdom Metazoa; phylum Chordata; class Actinopteri; order Cypriniformes; family Danionidae; genus Danio; species Danio kyathit. The sequence continues at coordinate 45,776,497 of LR812536.1, forward strand.
ATATAATTTATTATTGTAATTATACAGATTATTTAATGTAATTTTAAAGATTATTACTGTAATTATACAAATGAATTAATGTGATTATAATGATTATTACTGTAATTATACAGATTAATTAATGTGATTATACAGTTTAATTTATGTAATTATGCACAAAATCTCTAAATATTCCATAACATTTTCCACTTTTAACATACTTTTAAAACAGAAAAAAAGCTTTTAAAGAATGATTTAAAAAAGTACATTTAGTACTATTAGTACTATTGTTTCCCTATTTTTACAGGAATAATCTGTAAATATTAACGTAAAATTACATGTTACGCTCTGAAAATACAGAAAACTTCCTTTAAAAAACAGAAAAATACTGTAATACCATAATACAAGCATTAACTGTCAATTTAATGTTAGAATTGTTTATTACAGAAAATATCTGTAAAACAACAGCTATTTCACTGTATAACGAAAAAACGGGAAAATTCTATCAAAGAAATACTGACAATTACCTGTAAAATATTTTTTACAGTGTATACAGTCTTATTTTAGATTTGATAATTTCATTTGTTTACCTTAATATTGTTAGATTCCCCCGAAAACCATAAAGCACTGTTTATTTAGTTTTTATCTTTGTTCTGTTATTTTCATCTGGGCTTTAATTTATTTATTTTTTAGATTTATATATATATATATATATATATATATATATATATATATATATATATATATATATATATATATATATATTGCAATACATATATCGAAGAAATACAAAATATTGCAATGTCAGTTTTTTTTTCAATATCGTATAGCTCTACTATCACTTTTAAACAGACTTTCAATAGAGAGACACCTTTCAGATTTCATTAAAATGTCTTAATTTGGAAGTCTTAAGTTTTAAGTGTTTGAAACAACACAAGAGTGCAAATGAATGCAGAATTTCAATTTTGGGGGAAACTAATTCTTTAATGTATTCAATAATTACCACAAAAAAACAATGCATTCCTGTAATGCATGTATTTGCAGTCAAAGACCAAAGTGTGTCCTATGGTATTTCTGAAAATGCCAAAACAGACCTTTTTAATTCTACCACCTTTTTCTTCTTCTTCTCTCTTTCTTGTCTCATTTTCCTTCCTGTATAAACTGTCGGGTGACTACAGTTATACATGCTGCATATGTTCTGTGTGAGATAAGAACCTTACATCCCTAAGGGAAGACCACAAAACACACACACACACACACACACACACACACACACACACAACACACACACACACACACACACACACACACACACACACACACACACACACACACACACACACAGAGCTGACCATCTGCTGGCAGTTACGCTGTGAGAAAACACTCACAGCCACACAATGGCCAACACTGACAGGCCAGGATTTGTGTCTGTGTTCTTTTGTCTATGTGTTATTGTGCCATTAGGGTGTTTGTCACCTTAAAACCGTAAATTAAAAAGCAGAGAGTACCTGAAAAAAGGAACAAGGGCTGGTTTTATTTTTACATGAGCAGCATGAGAGGCAGGTTTTCATGTATTTCCATTAACGGCTGAGATCAACATCACTGCCATTAAATGAAAGAAAAAAAAATAGTGTAGCAGAGAAGCCCTGTCTGCCCTTGGGACAGTCATGACGACATTGAAAGGCTTTATCAAAATCTAAACTGAGGGGTCTTTAGAGACAGATGGACAGAAAGTGCTTACACAGAGAAAGAGAGAGAAAGAGAGAGAGAGAGAGAGAGAGAGAGAGAGAGAGAGAGAGAGAGAGAGAGAGAGAGAGCAAATATATGCTCACTAATGCTATAAGGAACAACAATATGAGCTCAATACTGCCACCTGTCTTTCGGAGGCTACTGATATTCAGACTGGTAATAAACTGCGAACAACACAGTTGCATATTTTATGCAAAAAAAGTCCTACCAAAAGTTCTATCTTTTGCTCTAAGCTTCAGCAAGATCAATGGGAATAACTATTAGAGATTAAAAAAAGCATGCAGATTTTGCTGAATGCTACAGGAGAAACCGAGAAGTGCTAGCAAATGTGATTCACAACACAAGGATTATTAAAATGGTATTTATTTAAGAAACCTATTTGATTTAAAATTAGGAAACCACTTGACATTCTTAGTTTCTCTGGATTTATAATTTGTATTTGAGGAAAATTTACTTTTTGAATGAAATTAAATGTTAATATTTGACATTTGTTTTATTCTATAAAGATCTGATAATAATAATAATAATAATAATAATAATAATAATAATAATAATAATAATAATAATAATAATAATTGCCAATATAATAGTATTACAATTATATCTTTTTTTTTTCAATTTTCAAATTAAAGATATTGTCATTTACAAGATTTCTTTTTATTAAGAAAAAATAATAAAAGCATTGTTATTGTATTAAAGTAAAAAAATAAATAAAATAAAATAAAACATCTTAAGCTTAAAATCAGAAATGTCATGAGTAGTTTACAGTTTCTCTGAATTTATGATTTATAGTTTTTATTAGGGTAAAATATACTTTTAAAAATAAAAATTGTAACTAAACTACTCATGACATTTCCTCCAACTTTTAGCTAAAGATGTTTTATTTAATTTTATTTATACTTTAATACAATAACAATGCTTTTATTATTTTTCTTAATAAAAATTAATGTTGTAAATGAGAATATTTTTAATTTGAAAATTGAAAACAATTCTATCATTGTACTATTATATTGGCATTATAAATGGCAAGACCCATTCCTAATAAATCCAATAAATCCAGAGAAACTGTGAATTTATAATTAAAATATAAACAAAATATATATTTTTTTCATGTCTTATATATTTAACAAGTTCTCTACTATCTACATATCAAAGTAAGTGCTTCATTAAAGGACAACAAAGTGAGTAGACATACAGTTGAAGTCAGAATTATTAGCCCCCCCTGGATTATTAGCCCCCCTGTTTATTTTTTTCCCCAATTTCTATTTAACTGAGAGAAGATTTTTTTCAACACATTTTCTAAACATAATAGTTTTAATAACTCATTTATAATAATAATTCTGATTTATTTTATCTTGCCATGATGACAGTAAATAAAATTTGACTAGATATTTTTCAAGACACTTCTATACAGCTTAAAGTGACATTTAAAGGCTTAACTAGGTTAATTAAGTTACCTAGGCAAGTTGTTGTATAATGATGGCTTGTTCTGTAGACAATCAAAAAAATATATAGCTTAAAGGGGCTAATAATTTTGACCTTAAAATGTTTTTTAAAATATTAAAAACTCCTTTTATTGTAGCCGAAATAAAACAAGTAAGTCTTTCTCCAGAAGAAAAAAATATTATCAGACATCCTGTGAAAATTCCCTTGCTTTGTTAAACATCATTTGGGATAATTTAAAAAAAAAAAAATAATAATAAAAATAATAATAATTCAAAGGGGGTTTAATAATTCTGATTTTAACTGTAAGTGCTGTATTTCATTTCCTTCGGCTTACTCCCTTTATTCATCAGGGGTTGCCACAGCGGAATGAACAACCAACTTATCCAGCATATGTTTTACACAGTGAATGCCCTTCCAGCTGCAACCCAGTACTGTGAAGCATCCATACACACTCATTTACACACATACACTATGGACAATTTAGTTTATTCAATACACCTGCAGCACATGTCTTTGGACTGTGGGGGAAACCAGAGCACCCAGAGGAAACCCACGCGAACTTGGGGAGAATGTGCAAACTCCACACAGAAATGCCAAGTGACCTAGCCAGGACTCAAATCAACGACCTTCTTGCTGTAAGGCGACAGTGCTAACCACTGAGCCACTGTGTAGCTGTGCTGTAAATGTTTTGCCTATAAAAATTGCTTAAAATAACATAGCAATGAAACTCTATTCTCTCTAAGAACACTTTAGTGACCTTTAATATCAGCAATACTATATTACCTATACTTAATGTTTTAATGCTTTATAAATTTGATAGTGCAACTAAGCACAATTCCTTTTCACCAGTTTAACGTGTTACAAAAACAACTAAATAAACACTTTCATTTCAGTGACAACGCACATTCCTAATAAGCAAGATAAGAATGTGATCAGAGCCAAAAAAAAAAAAGGCAGCAACAAACACCAGCAATCAAAGTCTCCATTGCTTCAACACCTTCACTGATCGCTGCACTAACCATATGCTCTGTGTGTGTTTGTTTTTCTCGAATGTTTCCGTGGTGTGCTGTGTGTAGCTCACGGTGAGAGGTTTGAAAAGCATCCAGTGCTCCTGTCTTCCTGTAAGCATGTCTCCTAGCAACACGAACACCAGCTGCTGCAGAGGATATCAGGTGTGATGAGATCCATTTATGACCACACACACACACACACACACACACACACACACACTCACGCACACACACACACACACACACACACACACACACACACACACACACACACACACACACACACACACACACACACACACACACACACACACACACACACACACACACACACGCGCAGTCTGCAATATATCTGAGTGGTTAAAATGTTAAATCTTATGTCTTTGATATGTGGTGGGTCACAAAGGGTCTCTGCAGGTTAAAATGTTCGAAGACATTTTAATACCTTTTTAAGACCATCATGAACACAATTTAAGACCTATATCGTGTTGACCTAATTGTAGTCACCATATTCACCTTATTCTCCGCGTTCGAGCAGGCGCAGCCATTTGAATCATTTTGGCTCGAGACTTCCGGTCTCATTCACTTCCATTCATTTTTAGACACTAAAAACAGCTCGTTTTGCTACTTCATGTTGCAAACTGATATTTTCTTATTATATTATTCTACTTTGTCTGTATAATCATGCAAACACTTGTTTGTAGAGCAAGTGATTTGACCGTTTTCTCCCGTTTATTATTCCAAGTCATTTCTCTCATAGGCAACTGAATCGGAAGCTCTAAAACAATCGCAAAAACAAGCGCACTTCCGCGCTTTATTCCCTTCAAATAATCAAAATATGCAGAAAATCACCTTTACAGCTGTCTTAATTGCTTAGCAAAAGACATGCAATATTTATCAAACATTAAGTTTTGAATTATTTACAATAGCATATTTACTAAATATCTTCATGGAAGATGATCTTTAATTTTTTATCTTTCAAGGAACAACACTGCACATATTATGAGCTCAGGCTGTCCAAAGATTTTTTTAAGTATTATGTTTTATTTGTATTGCACATATATTTTTGCATTACACATATGTAATATATAAAGTCTAGCTTCAACTATTCACATTTATCGACAAAATAAACCTACAATAATTCCTGAAAATACAATAAGGAATAACTGGAGATGGGTCATTGAATTATTAGATAAGGCACAGCCTAGGTCAGGGGTTGAATTTGATTGTGCGGGTAAAAAATGACGTGGGCGGGTAGTGAAAATGTAGCTTTTGGGCTGGAATCAGTCAGCAACATCTGGCAACACTCAAATCCCATTAAAACATCTACCACCAGTCCTTACTAAATATTCGCGTCTAATTCCCCAGTTTGTCATGGGGGAATGTTCATGAGTGAAAGTGTCGAACTGCAGTTAAAGTCGAAAAATTAAAGATGGTGACGCAACATTTGAAAAGCACTTCACGTAACACCTTAATTTTATTATTGGCTTATTTACTGTAGATGAAGACAAGTAACTATTTCTGGTCGATGTAAAGGTAGTCTGTATGTCTTCATGTCGTATGTCTTCAAAGAAAATGAAAGATCCAGAGGGGCATCCTGCTGATTTGATTCAGAAGGGCACTTTTTTATCAGATGGCTCACCAGTTTGACTTTTATTCATCGTCATTCATTTTAAAAAGCACCCGATCTGTTTTATTTGCACATATTTTACACGAACGCATTAACTCTACAGATGCCTGGTAGTTAGATGTAAAACTAACGTTAATCAGATTCACTCTACTGAACGCATAAAAATTGTCATCATAATTTACTCGAGTGCTAGCCTCAAATTCTCGCTCCCCCCTTAATAGGTGCTGGTGCCCCACAGTTGAAAACCCCTGGCCTATGTGGTAAAGCAGCTACAATGCGAAACAACTTCTTAGAATGTCCCTCTAGTATAAGTGCGTTTATTCAAAGTATGAATTTAATAAACATGATTAATGAAATTCACGATATTGTTATTCAATTTATGCTTTGTAACAGTCTAATCTGTTGACAATTTATCCCATTACCAGGTATTAGACGGCACTTTGAATCCAATGTATTTTGAGTTTATGAAAGTTTACATTCAAATGTAGTACACTCAAAAATAATTTGTTGAATCAACATGATTTAATCATACACTCAGAAAAATATATGTTTTTACATGTTCAAACTACTTAATTAAAATGGGCTGAAGCAGCACAATTCTTGAGATTGGGACAACTTATTTTTTTATGTTCAATCCACATAAATTAGTTAAAAGTGTTAAGTTAACTTAATCGATTTGTGTTGGGACAACATGAATGAATTGTGTGAAACCCTGCATTTTTTACAGTGTAGCACCCATTGTGCATCTAAACAAATCAAGTACTTGAACTGCTTTGAATGTGTTTTACAAACACAATATAAATGTGTAAATTCAATATGGTTTTAACAGATGTAACTTCTTTGCAGCTAATTGACTTAAAATGTTTGAGTTGTGTTTATCTGATTAAATGTATTCATATTCACTCAATGTCAGTAAAGCACTTCAACTCAACAAGTTTCTCTCTTGTCCATGTATGGTTATTAAAATATATTATGTTACTGTAATTAGATTTGTCATAGTTGGCAACAACTATATTTCACAGTTCCAAAAAGTATACTCAAAAAAAATTGTTGAATCAACATGATTTAATCGTAGCACCCATTGTGCATCTAAACAAATCAAATAAACTTGAACTGCTTTAAATGTGTTATATGAACACAATATAAATTTCAACATGGTTTTAACATGTCGATGTAACTTCTTTGCAGCTAATTGACTTAAAATGTTTGAGTTGTGTTTATTTGATTGAATTTATTCATATTCACTCAATGTCAGTAAAGCGCTTCAACTCAACAAGATTTGTCCTTGTTACTGTACATCAACAAGTTTTTGTCTTGTCCATGTATGGTTATTAAAATATATTTTGTTGCTTTAATTAAATTTGTCTTAGTTGTCAGCTTTGAAGTTCTTAACTTGCAGCCAGCTTACTGTGATTTCACCAAATTACCAATATATTGCCGCACATCCTCACAATATGTCTCAAAGTATTTTTTGGCAGTTAAGTTAAACCATGAAAGCTATAATATAGAAAAATATAAATTACAAAAAAAAGCATCAATGTTTGTTAGATTGTTAGTAGAGCTTACTTGCTATAGCACCCCAAGGAACAGTGTCCTAACCGCTGGATAGCAGAGCTTCTTTACAGCTAAAAATGAGCATCTTCTTCATACAATCACTACATCAGTCTTGTTCAAGCTCATGCACCAGTGTTCATGCCCCAGTAGCTTGTCTGAAGGGAACAGTGCAAAAATTAAATTGTCAACATGCTAAACAAACTCCAAGTGCATTTTTGTTCTTCTTACTTGTGCCAAGAATAAGCTGTCTATATATATGTGGAACACCACAACTGCAGAAATCCTAAAGTTCAGTTTGTTAAGCTAAGCATGTGCAGTGATTTCTGCTTATGTGGATTTATTGGTGGGTTTGTGCACCAGCTTATAAGTGCATATTCCGCCACCTATTGTGATGGAGGTGCACAGTAACACACCAGTGAGAGTCGTTATATGAAGAGCTTAAATTTCATTGAATCAACAAGTTCTCATCTAATTCATTTGATTATATCTTCATTTAGTTTCAAACAACTAGAATGACTCATTTAACAGAAGTAAACTCGTTCCATTCTTTTCCATAAAACATATTTGTATTTTGCAAATCAAGCAAGTGGCTTGTTGACTTTTTTGAGTGTAGTATCTTGCATTCAGCTGCATAAGACTGACTTTATAATTATTTTTTTATAATTTATTGTGTATTTCAATGTGGTATTACTGGTATTAATGGGTAAGCTGCCTTATTCAATCCTGTGGTGAACAACTGTGAAAAAGAGTACGTAAATGTGCAGACTGGGGAAACTAAGATTTGGCTGAGTTTATGCCTGAGTGAAACTGAATGCATTTTGTTTACTGTAGATTGTTTTGCTGAATTTGTGGTTTTGTTTTTTTAAATAACAGTCCTTGTAATTACAAATTATTAGTCCTAACAAGTTCAGCCCTGCAATAAGTGTGTTGTTCAATGAATCAGTGTGAAGTCTTTGAATGTCAATCAATCTATTTGACTATCAAAGAAGTTATTTTGTGTAATGTATAAATTAAAATATGAACTACTGCATGAGGTTATTGAGATGAGTTTCTGTGTTCTTTTTTATTTCTTTGGCTTTCAACAAGTGGTGAGGAGATAGTCCTGCTCATCCTAGTTAAAAATTACATCTTAGTTCCCTAATAAAAATTTTATATCATGTTCCATTTTGTTTTATTTAGTAAATAAAATTATATTAGATAATTATAATAATTATAATTATTATTAGGGCTGCACGGTGGTGCAGTGGGTAGCACGTTCGCCTTACAGCAAGAATGTCGCAGATTCGAGCCCCGGCTGGGTCAGTTGGCGTTTCTGTGTGGAGTTTGCATGTTCTCTCCATGTTCGCATGGGTTTCCTCCAGGTACTCTGGTTTCCTCCACAGTCCAAAGACATGCGCTATAGGTGAATTGGGTAAGCTAAATTGTCTGTAGTGTATGTGTGTGAATGAGTGTGTATGGATGTTTCCCAGTGATAGGTTGCAGCTGGAAGGGCATCCGCTGCATAAAACATATGGTGGATAAGTTGGCGGTTCATTCCGCTGTGGCGACCCCAGATTAATAAAGGGACTAAGCCGAAAAAAGAAAATTTATGAATGGATAATTATTATTAGTAACTATAATTAGATTCTTAGATTATACAAACCATATTTGCTATACAAAGTCATTAACTACATGCTGCAGGAGATTGGTTGCTGTCACCTCGGCAGCCAATGAGCTTGCTCTTCAGCATTTTCACTCTTTCCCTTCCATTTTTACGGCAATTTGACAGGACATTTGTCCTGAGTTAGTTACATGACGTCACATACTCAGGGGAGTGAAATCTGGAAAGCGAATGTAAGATCGTGTGAAAATATTCGGAGGGTTGTCAAATTTAGGTGAAAGTCATCAGAAATGCTGGTAGTGGCTGGCAGCTTTAAAAAAAAAAAAACATTGGCAGGGTTAAATGCTCAGTGTTGCTGTACGCTAGCATGTGTAGCATTTTTTTTGGAGACCCTCATCAACCTTAGCTCTAGCAGCAGCAGCAGCATAGCAGATCTATTCCTTCAAGACCAAACGCATTATCATTGCCACATACTGTACATATTCATATTTAATCCCCAGCCATATTCCAGTCTTTGTCTCCAAATGCAAACCGAAATGATTTGCTGCCGCAACAAATGTTCACTGCAGACCATTACTATATCTTTTTCGTGTCTTTTAAATGCACACAAGCTTTATGAAGCATTTCCTATAAAAAATTGAGGTTTTATAACATCGTAGCATCATGTATGAGTGTGAAGGTCAGGTTTCTGGACTACAGATTTCTAGAGACCACACAAACGCAGCACATGCTTGCAGAGTAACGGGTGCAAAACAAAGTTAACGCTGGATACGAATGCAGCAGCAGAGGCCACACAGTTCAGACCACCTACAGTACACTCATTACCACGGGCTTCATTTGCTCATCGTATTATTAGACAGAGTCGAGCAAGAGGCTGTTGAAATGAGCAGGCTGCTGTGTGAATGTGTCTCCAGGTAACAAGAGATGGGTTTCATAGATGAGAGATGTCGGCGGCTCCAGCCATGACCCTGTTCTCACCGCAGTGAATGCTTATCGATGTCACTGTGTTTGTGTGTTAAATTACTAGTTCCTATACGTTTACGTTGCATTTCATGAGTTCTGCACATTTTTTCCCTTACCTGACACAGCTTCTTAGACCTTGGCATTCCCACTAATAAAGTCAATTCAAAAGTATACTTTCACATGAACATTAGTGTACTCATATATTTGACTATTAAAGGAGTGGTCCACAGTGTATTTTTAAAGCGTGGTTGTGTTTATAAGATGCAAAGCATTTTTTCATATATCTTACTTTAATTATGTACTGCTACTCAGCTAGCATGAAAACAACTGTCATATTTCCTAGTTCCACCGAAAGGCCCACCCTCAAGAGACTCTGATTGGTCAGCTAACATAACCTGCTGTGAATCGCGGATCAGCTCCACATCACCAAGAAATGCGTCACGCCCCTACAAGCATGGCTTTTGCACTGTGTAAACAGTCAATCAGAGTAGCTGTTAGCCGTATCAGTATGTGCCTGAATCAGACAGAAAATGACACAGAGGACACAGCTGAACCTCATGCCTGCTCTCTAAAATAAAATCTGACAAGTGTCTTTCACATATATTCGAAATAAGCATATGTAAGTAATATGAAACGTTCACATATCTTTTGTGAGTTGGTTATTTGAAACGCAGGGAAAGTGGCTGCATAGCGAGACACTGTAGCACTGGTGAAGATTGTGGGTGTTTACAGCTGTTTGACGGATAAATACGAATTTGTAGCTAAATTGTTAAAGGTGCCAAACAGCATTTTCCATTGTTTACATCCTTGTTTACGTCTCTGCTACAACATACCATTAACGCTAGAAAGTATGCATGTAATAGATACATTTTAACAAATAAATTTACTTACAGGTTGTGGCTCACAATCCACAGCTCTATTCGGTTTGGAGCTGCTCCTTTGAGGAGTTTTCAGCCGAATACAGCACTGAACTGGGAGAGAGTCTAGAAGCTGTCCTTTGTCAAATGTTAGCTATATCTTTATTGTAATTCTCTGGAACATCATTAAAATTAAATTATAAGCACTTCTCTCTTTGTGTCATGTCCTTTGGAAGCCTAAATACAAAAACAGAACATGCTCAGTGGAAATAGCAGCGTTTGGACGGCATTTTAGCTTTCTCTGCTACATTAAAGCATTACAGCACCTCTGGCCATGCCCCTTTGGTGCGCATGGTGAATGCGTGTAACCTAAAGCACTTGTGCTCTCACTAACCCAGATTGTAGTCCCCAAACTTTGTTCGCTGTAGGTTTTGCTAAGCTAACTCTGTAAAAGCCAATGTCTCCCTTTGCATTGAACTTTGAGCGTATTACATTCAGAGATGTTGTTTATGTTCACCCAGCTACATTACACATCAACTAAAATTTAAAATATGTATAGCTCACTCATCCTCTATAGACAGCAATGGTCCCGAGACAATAAAAGGAACATTTTCAAAAAAGTCCAAGTGACTTCAATGGCTCAACTATAATAATGCAAATCTCCAAGAACACTTTTTTGCACCAAACAAACAGTAAAAATGTCTTCCTTATTAGATCAAGGTGCATGTTTACTACAGGCAATGCGCTGCTGATTCTAATGGTTATTCTGAAGCACACTCTTACTTGACACGGGAGAGATGCTATATATGAGCACAGTCATATTCACAATTTTTTTGGCAACAGTGTTTTTTTAGATCTTTGTATAGCTACAGTTGAACCACTGAAGTCACTCGTAATGTGAAAAAAGTGTTTTGACAATAGCTATGTTTCCATCCAAAGATGCAAATTTACTTTATACGCAAAAGTGGAATATCACATAAGACATGCGAATAAAGCAGCGCTTCTATACAAGTAGTCAAAGAAAACAAAACCGTCTCTTTCTGATTAACTGGCGCCAAATATCAAAAGTAAAAACAGAATTTGTTGTGGTAGGAAAAGTTGCGTGATTCTTTTCTTCATTAAATAAATGACGTATGCCGCAGAAGACAGTATGCCGATGCGCAATGAACATGTGGTGGTGTTTAAAGGTGTGAGAAGCGGAGCACTGATGCTCTTGACAGTTCTGGAGGTAATTAACAATATAATAACACTAATACTGAAACGGTTAAGGCGTTTTAGAATGACCAAAACAACATTTTAGATGTCTTAAAATGCTGTCAGCCTGCTGGTTTATCCATTCACACACATTTTTATAATCACATGATCTTTTATAACAAAAACACATGACCTTTTTTAATGCGCATACTGAAATTTATTAGGTAAAAGTGTTTCCATTGCAGTTTATGCACATCTTTTCTTATCGAATAAAAAGTTTATCCCACTCAGTTATGCGCATTTGTTTTTTATGCACATTTTCAAAACTTATGCACATCTTGTTGTTTTCATCAACTGTTTTTTTATGCGAAAATATACAAAATGTGCATAAAAATAGGTGGATGGAAACGTAGCTAGTGACAATCTGAGTACTATTGCTGTCTATGTACGGTAAGATGAGTAGCTCTCAGGGGATTGGAACGACATGAGGGTGAGTAATTATTAAAGAGCCCCTAGTTTGCATTCTAAAAGGTCCTATTTTGGTTTTGAGGGTCTCCAACAACATGCTGATATGCATGCAAGGTCAAAAAACACTTTCATTGTCTTATAATATGTATTTATTTTTATGTAATTATCCCAATGACCTCCCTATGATTCGTTCAGCAATTAATTTGTTCCCAAACCCCTCCTTAGCGCGAGACGGAGAGAAATGCCCACCACAGCTATGAAGTAGCACAGAATATGTGAAAGCCCAATGCAGGAATGCAATAAAGCAATGCAGTTAAGCACTAGCATATTACTCTACTCTTAAACCTAACCCCAAGTAATAACGACACATTCAGTAATAATACACACAGAGGCAAAATTTAAACTATATTGAAAATTGACCGCACCGCGAGTGTATGAACAGCTAATGGTGGCCATAGCAAAGGCAAACAGCAGAGTTCAGGAACACATTTAAATTGGTAAAAGATGAAGCACGCGTCACGTTTTCAATGTGGTTTTGGACGTAATATGGGAAAAGCCCTATTAAAGTTTAACCTGAGACATACATTACAAGCACTGATCTATAATAAATAAGCAGATGGCTGACAAAACCCACGTTGCAGCGTAGGTTATTTTATCAAAAATCAGAAAAATCAGCACTAGGTTGGCTATACTGTGGTGTTGTTGTGAAAATGAACCTTTTATTCCCTGTCATCTGTTAGTGATTGGCATCTTCGTGTCATGATCAGTCTCATAATCCCCCGCGACTCCGCTAGTGTCTGAAAGGAAAGTGGGTCCACATTTTACGGGAACGGGTATTACATATTTGGTGATCGGCGTTGACACGTTCAAGCAAAAGATTCAAACCCAACTCGATTCATTTATTTGACTCTGAGTCGACTATTTCGTTAAAGAATCAATAGTTTTAAACACAGCACACTTTCAGATTTAAACCTAAGCTAGATGTTTTCATTCCCCTAAGTGTTGTGTTACACACTGCATGGAAAGTTATTTTCAAAAACCCATAATAGGGGCTCTTTAACAGAATTTTAATTTTAGGTGAACTGACCCTTTAACTATAAAGACTCAACCTTGCACAGAGTCTGTGCTTTCTTTCTCCAAAAGTTAAGAGTGCTAGACCTTTCTTTGTACTCGTTTACTCTAGTGTTACGAAAATCTCTTAATTCCTTTACACAAGCACTCGCTAACATGTGTACATATCATTTTTGGCATTTTAAGTAGTTTGTTGTTCATGTTCCATCTCTAATGGTTTAGCGTTGACCCCTGGTGGACAAACAAAGTAGCGCTAACACAATTCAAAGCGCAGTCCCACTTTATATTAAGTGGACTTAACTTCTACTGTACATACTTACATCAAATAAATGAATAAACATTCTTACTGCATTCATATTTTACTGCAAAACACATGTGGTGCTATGAGGGTTAGGTACAGGTTTAGTTTTATGAGTAGGTTTAAATTTAAGGGGATAGTTCAACCAAAAATATAAATGATATCAATATTAACTAATCCTCCACTTGTTCCAAACCTGTTTGAGTTTCTTTCTTTTTTTGAACACAAAAGAAGACATTTTAAAGAATGTTGAAAACTAGTATCCATTCACTTCCATTGCATATTTTTTACATTATATGGAACTACTGCTATGGATTTTATATTATAGATGCCAATGGCTACCGGTTTCCACATTCTTCAAAATAGATATTGTGTGTGTGACACTCTTAAAGATTTGAAACCACGTGAGAATGAGTAAATAGTGAGTAAATGTTCATTTTGGGGTGAACCAATTCCTTCAATTAACTTAAGCTTAAGAACACTTTGGGCTTGCAGTGATGAGGGCACTTCATAACCAGGATATCTTGTGTATGCGTGTAAGGCCAAACTACTTTTAAAAGTACACAGAACCATCTAGAAAGTGCTGTCTGACTGTCTGTCTGTAAAGCAGGACAGATGAAGACAGAATAATCACTCGTAAACAAAGCTGAGGGCCATATTCTGTCTGCAGCTGTGGAGTAGGCTTTGTGAGGTGCAAAAAATAAGAAGCAATGAACACAATTCTCTACTTTATCACGGATGCCTGGACAACTTTAATAACCATGCATGCAATCCACATCAAGTGAGGATCCTTTCCAGAACTCATGGATCCACTAACAGATGGGCAAAGATGAAAAAGGACCTCTCTATTTCTTATCCCAGGCACCCCTGGATACAGACGTGGTGAGAATGCTGCAAGGTAAGCTCATAAAATTGGATGTCACCTTCATGTTATATCAAAGCTTATTGAAATGCAGAGAAATAGCTGCTGAGTTACAAGAGAAGGAGTGGTGCTAAACATACAGCTCATTAAAAACAGGTAAATAACTGAATGATTGAATACATTTAAATAACATTTTGAATATAACTGTATACTCTCAGAAATAAAGGTACACAAGCTGTCACTGGGGTGGTACCTTTTTAAAAGGTACACATTTGTACCTGAAGGGTCCATATTGGTACCTCAAAAGTATATATTAGTACCTACAAATTTTAAGGTACTAATATGTTCCCTTGAGGTATTAATATGGACCTTTTAGGTACAAATTTGTACCTTTCGAAAAGGTACCACCCCAGTGACAGATCACGTACCTTTATTTCTGAGAGTGTACAGCCATAGCAAGGTTATTATAGTTTTGCCTTTTTTAGTTATCATTTTTATTTTGATACTACTTTTTAATTTGCTGTTAATTTTAGTTTAGTTTTAGTTTGTTTTATTAATGCTTTTGTAAGTTTTAGTTTAGTTTTTTTGATTGTGAACACATTTCTATTTAGTATAGTTTTAGTAATTCTAGTTCATCAGAGTTAACAGAAAATGTCCAGTGCTGACCAGAGCAAACGTTTAGTGTTGGCACAGATTATATTGTCTCTTGGGCAAACCTTTTAGTTATAAAAATGAAAATAATTGTTTGAACAAACACTGAACTCAAAACCACAAATGCAACTTACACAAATAACAGTTAAAATGATGAAGAATTTAGACAAATTACTTCAAATTAAAGATCATGTATGTAGTTAAACATGCCTAGTTTATGTTTTATTTTTTTGTAAATGAAGGCAAGTTAGAACACATTTATGTTTATAAAAATATATATTTAAATATGTTTTGTATATAATCATGCACTTAACTGATCTGCTCGCCTGTAAAAGCACCATGGCACCTCTATACAGTCTTGAACTTGCATGTTAGATTTCCACCTCAGAATGCTAAGAGTGCTTATTAATATTGAAAATGACTATTATCTGTGCCAATTATTATTTTCAGTTACTTTTCCAGATTTAGTTTTTCATTTATTGTGATTTTTTTTATTTTTTTTCAGTTAACAAAAATGTTTTTTGACCAAAAGTTTTAGTTTTAGTCTCAATTCCATTGTATACCCCTTCCCCTTCATTAAAGTGAAATTAATTAATTAAATGGATGGAAATGTCCCTTTAAGAAATAGGGAATGACTACTGACTAGGTGAGTTTTTATAAAGACTGCTAATACTTTGGTTTGAAATATAGGCTAGAATTTCCTATTTAGAATATATAAACAGTTAAACATTTCTTATAGTTTCACACAGAGACTTCAATACTTCAACATCAGACATTAACTTCTTTTTTATGTTTTTAGCATAATTCAGTTCTTTTAATTATGTAGCTCTTCATAATATTTAGATATAAAACTAAGTAAT
Source organism: Danio kyathit (assembly GCA_903798195.1). Taxonomy (NCBI): domain Eukaryota; kingdom Metazoa; phylum Chordata; class Actinopteri; order Cypriniformes; family Danionidae; genus Danio; species Danio kyathit. Next base: position 45,792,689 of record LR812536.1, read on the forward strand.
AAAACAGAAAATAACAATCCATGACATCAGCTTAATAGGTTACTGTTTACAATAGTATTGTTAATCAGTTTCAATTTCATGTTTCACGACAACATTTTCAGCCAAAAAACAGGAAACTTTTTATGTTTTCCAGTTCATTTAAATGACAGCAGTGTTTTGATGTACTGAAGTTCAAGTTTTGGTTTATGAGTCTTTGTAAATCTGATCTCAACTATTTTATGTATTGTCAGTTTAGTGGCTAATTTGTACAGATTCATATCCGTTAAGTCATACAAAATCTATGTTTTTTCTTTTAAAAGGCATGGCACCAAACCCTATCCCTAAACCCAATCATCACTGGGTGTTACGATCACCAGCGATCTATAGCCTATACAGATCGCTGGAGAACTACAATTCTGCCACTGTGATTATTGGGGCTTGTAAATAAAGATAGCGCAATCCAAGTAAATTTTACAAATACATCATATTTTGTCTTTTTACTTCAAAATGTTACGTTTAATACAATAATACTTGATATTTCTTTTTAATTGATTGTGCTTAAAATACAATAGTTAATTCAAATTGACATGCCCAAGCAATATTTACCTAGTGATTCATAATATATTGAACTAATGCAAAGAAAAACATGCTGTACACGAGTAAAACTTACTTCACAATGTCAGGAAGTCTTTGCGCATGCTCTCTTGGATTCACACTTGGTGGGTGGAGCAGATGAGAGCAACCGAAGATTTCCTCACAGAGACTGATGTGATATTTACAATTTATTAATCCATTCACATTAGCATATGTGAATATACTCCTTATTAAACTATAGGGATATACTGTATATTATAGTAACGTTACTGAGTATGCTCAGGCAGCCTCTATACTTGTAAACACTTATTGCTGATAATTGAATAGAGTCCAAAATAAACTAATAAAATTTTAACCCCCCTGTAGCCAGCCTTTCGGCACAAACTGGACTACTTACACTCAACCAGGTAAATGCTGCACACCCAATTTTCAGCTGCTTTCTGACTTATAAGCAGTTATATGTAGATGGACATTGTTACTGGTTAATGACCACAAAAATTTACTTTTGTTTTATTCAGCAAGTTGAAGACAAGTGAGATGCTGTGATCCGCTGCCTGCTTTCCTATGGTAGAATCATCTCAGGAGCTCATTGAAGACTACCAGGTACATTAAAAATGTCTAAATTACTTTTTACTTTGGATATGTAAGGTTCTTTAAGTGTAAAAGACATGTTAGTATTTTTATCCCCCAAAATTGTAAGTTTTGGCTAACTTTAAAAAACTTTAATCACTTTATGTAACAGAGCACAGGTCTTAACATCAATACAGTCTATTATAGCATAAAGCAGGAGATAACATTGATAACATTGCAACTAACAGGACAGTATTTTAATCCCTTTGCATTTATTTGTGTATTTGACAGGATGTCGAGAGATCTGTTTAAAGACTGCTTTACCAATCGTTGCGAAGATCATTGTACTGGGCATTACTACAGAAAAGGAAGATGCCAACATAAATGACCCCATCATTCTCTCTGAAAGGACTTTTTAAATTTGTTGATTGAGAAGTTTAATTCAAATTAAAGTACTCAATGAAAATGTCTGACAGTGTTTTCATTAAGAAACAGTTGCAAAGCATCACCATATTTTATTTAATATTTTGAAGTAAAGTTTACTCAATAACTAAAAAAGATAACTAGGAATCTTTGATAAAATATAAATCTAAAAAAATAAATATATTTTAATGTACAACTTAAGTAAATTTTACAAACAAAAAGTCAATAAAATGTACTTAGAACTTCCCAAGTACACCTAACTTACCATTTCTAATTAAATGTACTAATAATTTTGGTTAATCTTTTACTTGACAAAGCTTTGAAGATTTACTAGCCTTTTCTGAGGGAAAACATTTCCAAGCTTTTGTCAAGTACAGTGTAAACCCTACTCCTCATTGTTTAGTGTACAACTCCCACTAATCTTTGCACTAATCACTCCTGCCACAGCTGACAATCATTTAGACAATGACACACACACAGCTGAAGCGTATGATTGACTCATTACTTGGACTATTTATACACCTCACATTCTCACACACTTTGCTGAGTCTTGTTTCTGTTATTGTAACACATTTTCTTGTCTTGTCTAGCTGTGTTTTGACCCTCTGCCATGTTTAAGTGTTTCCGTTGTTTTCGCCACCTGTCCTGACCATTCGCCTGTTACTTGATTTCGGATTTTTATGTACCTGTCTGTACCCGTTTACTACTGTGTTTGACCATTGCCTGCCTGACCATTCTGTTTATTAAACTGCACGTGCATCCTTATCTCCATTGTACAGTGCTTACGTTACACTGGGGGATGAACAAATCATACTTAATTGTACAAATGAGATCATACAAATTCATACACAAGTTAAAAATTGCCATGAGAGGAGTTGCTGAAAACAGTAACATTATGCACATATGTTAGGGATGTAGACATGCACAGTACATGTCGATTTTAAAAACAAGTGCAAACGCACACAACAACAATGGCAGAGTACATGGTAGCGTTGTTGCTGCTCAAGAGCTTGCTAATGCTTCTTTAGTGAAATGTGAATTTTCTTCACCAATATTACAACCAACAGTGGAGACAAATCATAGACACAAACAAATTGCAAATACACATCAGCACAGACAACATGTCTAATCATTACGTTCCTATACGTGCAGTTTATTAACAAGGTGACAGTGCCAACTATTTACCCGTCCGTTTTTTGCAGATATGTGTGAATGAGAATTGTTTTAAAAAAAAATTTAAAAGTGCAATGGAAAATCTTTTCCATTTTTGATTACATCGCTGTCATGTAAACAGAGCCTGAGTGTGAAATGGCTTAAAGAGAGCGCACAAGAGTTGTAATGATTACTATCACTCGCTGTCACAGTAGCTCTAGTAATTGTCATGGTTCCTGTTAGCAGTGAAAAGGTTTTTTTTAGAATGAGAAACATCTGTGCTGTCATTCTGTGAGGAGATTACAGTAAACGCCACCATCACCATCATAGACATGCTGGGTGTTCAGTGAGTGAACGATCTGAAATGTCACAGCAGCCATATGGAAATGTTGAATATAACAGCAGCTTTACACACATCATCAGCTATTTTATCTCCTCAAACCTGTTTTACAGGGACAGTGGTATGGTGGGACATGCTGTTGGGTCCCAGCTGAACTTTACTAATTTTCTGATTTTTTTCAAACATCCATTTGCAATCCACCCTGAGTGGATTTTCCTGCTTTTTGGATTTTATCCAAACATCATTAGCAAACTGGAGACAGTAAATCCCATTAGTTTGAGTGATAGTGTAAATTTGTGTATGTTTATGTATGTTAGGCAAATGATGGAGTGGATCCATTCAGGCACTTTACCTGCCATCATTCTGAGATTCTCCAGCATCCCCACAAACCTACATAAGACAAGCGGTTTGGAGAGCTTATGGATCAATGCCATTGGGGCAATCTATCTAAGGGTATAACAGTGATAGAAAAAAATAAATAAATAAATGTTATATATATATATATATATATATATATATATATATATATATATATATATATATATATATATATATATATATATATATATATATATATATGATGGTGACTGTACAGTAAGCAAAAGGTGAATAAATACAATAATTTACAGTTCACTTACTGTAGATACATTTTTCAACTACTTTTGTTACTTTTTAAAAAGTCTTTTCTTACCTGCCACTGCATTTAATTGTACATCTAAAATTCATTAAACTAAAAAAGTTTGTATAGTACACATCTCAAAAAATATCTGTGTTCCTTAACACTAGCAAAAGTTGTCACCTAAGGAACACACATTGTCTTTCACAAAAACATTGAATGTTGTTACTGTAGATATGCAGTTGTCTTATTCAGTTTTATATGTTAGGCTTTGAACTTTAACAGTTTCAAAAATGATATGTAACATGCTAATTTGCCTGTAGGTTAACAGAGCACCACTGGATATTTTTCCATTTAAACAGATTTTAAATATGCAGTTAATTTACTCACACTGAATAATATTTTTATCTGAAAAAATGGACAAAGGTGATTTACTATACAAGTCAATAATAATCATTACTTTGAAAGTCAATGAATTGTAATAAATTAAATACATAAAGTACAAGCTAGGGCAACGCAGTGGCGCAGTAGGTAGTGCTGTTGCCTCACAGCAAGAACGTCGCTGGGTCGCAGGTTCGAACCTCGGCTGGGCTGGGTCAGTTGGCGTTTCTGTGTGGAGTTTACATGTTCTCCCTGCGTTCGCGTGGGTTTCCTCCGGGTGCTCCGGTTTCCCCCACAGTCCAAAGACATGCAGTACAGGTGAATTGGGTAAGCTAAATTGTCCGTAGTGTGTGTGTGTGTGGAAATTCCCAGAGATGGGTTGCGGCTGGAAGGGCATCCGCTGCATAAAATCGTGCTGGATAAGTTGGTGGTTCATTCCACTGTGGCGACCCCGCAAGGGACAAAGCCGACAAGAAAATGAATGAATGAATGAATGAAGTTCAAGCTAAATTAGATAAATAAATGCCTGTGGCTTGCACAATACATTGAGGCCTTATAATGCCAAACAATTTGTGCAAGAAGCTGAGCAATACTTACAACATTATTATTTTTACTCCAATACCTTTACAAAGTGTCCACCCTCCCACCTAATGACTCCCGTTGCTTAATGCTGTTTAATTAACACTGAAAATCCGTTAAATGTCAGTTTTTCCTACTGAGATTGAACAAGAATGTAAATGTACTGTTTTAGATACAGTAGGTGCAGCGTCTAGTATAAGTATACCCTGTTGATGAACAATACAACAGATATCTCCCTCTCTGTAGTAAACATAATTTGCGTGTTCACATGTGAGTTTCTATCTGAGCATAAAGTTATTATATGTAATCAGAAGCCTATACTGCTTTTTGTCAACTCTGAATTAGGAGTTTTCCTACTTGGAAATAAGTTGGACATCCGGACACCTATGAACTCAGGGCAGATAGAAGAACCCTGATTTCATTGAGACCCGTCATTTTACATTATTTCACAGATGGAGGCTAGTTCTGTTTCAGTGATATTAGTGTGGAGCTACCTCATGGAAAACATAGAAATATTATGAAATATTCATATCTCACGTGGTGAAAATGTGACTGTGACACAATTGAGGGCAGAAGTGGGACATTTCACTGTTGAAATTCTGCCTGTGTCTGAAATGCAGCAGAAAGAAACAACTGGTAACAAAAGCAGCTGCGTTTGTGCTGAAAGCACTAAGTTTATTAGCACTCTTTCAACAAAACCTTGTATTGCTGTATAATTTGGACAAGCAGCAGAGATGCATTAACCGTTACGCATGAAAGATATTTTTAGATATATGAGCACTGGTCATCATCTTTTTGTTTTTATGCTTTTGCTCAGTGTGCTGAAGAAGGTCTTCATATGGGTTTTCTTTAATTTTAGTTCATCCGATCTGTGTTTGTTTACAGTGGCACATACAAGTGTGTCGCATGTATTATACCTAGTTTTTCTGTTTCCATATGGATTGCTCTTTTTTATATTGTATTAATAATTGTTAATAGACACAGAAAGTTTAAATGGTGAAAGAGCTTGTGATATTATCATAGGATAAACAGAATAAACATTTAGTTTATATTTTTTCTAAATTAGTGTAAACGTGGGATAAATATCAAAACGCCTAGCGGAACTACAAATTATAAACTGAAAGTTAAAAAAGAACGTTCCCCATCTCTGAATAGATGCATTCAGTCTAGTACAAGGTCACATTCCCACAAAAACTCCCATTATAATCACTAAAACAGTGTACACTTTAAAATGAATTCCTTGTTTACCTGCACTTTGTGGTGCTTGATAAAAGAATCCGTATGAGCGTAGAATTTAGTGAGCAAGTGTTTGCTTTGAGTCCTGCATTTTTACTGGATTTCCTCAAGGCTCAAGGAAAAAAGGCCCAAGGGCAAAGATAAGCCAGTCATCTACTGTCTAACCAGCAGTTAATTCTTGCTTGACAGACTACAACTTTCCCACCTATTGTGATGTATCTTGTTCAATATCACACTGTTTTCCTTCATTTAGAACAACTTGTCCCACAAGCCTGTTTCTTTCAAGATTTTTCTCTTTCATTTCTGTCATCTGATGGAGTTTGGTTTCCTTATAAGACATTTAATATTCCTTAATAGCACTGACTTGATGGATAACACACCACTTGTTGAATGAAACTTGTTTATATTGTACAAACTGTCCAAAACTCTCATTACCGTTTATTTTAATTTCCTGTTTAATAAAGTAAAGCAACTTTGAAACAACTATATAAAGCATTATGATACATTTGTTACTGTTGACAAATGAAAATTTTTAGCACTACACTCAATTTAAATGCACCATAACTGTATGTGAATAGATTTAAAAAAAAAAAAAAAAAAAAAAAATATATATATATATATATATATATATATATATATATATATATATATATATATATATATATATATATATATATATATATATATATATATATATATATATATATATTATATAAGCATCCAAGTGCTTTTGTTTTTTTTATCTTAAATCTCTCTGAAGTTCATTTTAATTAGTTAGTTTTGACGCTCTGGTGAAATCAGAACTGTCAGATGGAAGGTCTGGCTAAAGTTTTGTAGATGTACAGTCCAAATATCTAAAAATTCTTAAATCAAGAAGCATTTTCTAGACGAGTAAAACAATATTGTCTTGATTTCAGAAGCAATAAGTAAAAATGAAGTGAGTTTTTCCTTAAAACAAGCAAAATAATCTCCTAATGAGGTAAGCAAATAATCTTGTTTTGCTTTGAAACAAGATTCTTTTTTTTTAAACTGCATCAGCGAATCAGCTCTACAAGAAGACATCGGTCCCTATAGAGCACTGCTGCCACCTATTGGGAATGGTTAACTCTACTGTTTAAATGGCACATGAAAAGATGGATATTAATCGTAATTTTTTTTTTTAAATGAAAATAAATCCATAAATTATAATAATATGGTATGGTTATATGGATGGCATATGTTGATATGAATATGTTAATATGTTAATATGAATATGGTAACCCCTCAGAATCATATTATGGGTGAATTGTTCCTTTATTTACTCAAATATTTACAGTTTATATCCTCAGTCACAATGGATTTTATTATCTATCTTGTAATCTATCTTGTTTTTGTTACTTATTTGTGATTTGTGGTGTGATGTTCTAAACAAATAATAATAATAATAATAATAAAAATAATAAAAATAATAATTATAATTATTATTATTATTATTATTTTTACACATAATCATCATCAATTAATAAATTAATAATAAATCATTAATACTAAAGGAATATTACTACTACTACTACTACTACTACTACTAATAATAATAATAATAATAATAATAATAATAATAATAATATTAATAATGTGTAATATTTATATGTATGTAATATGTAATTATGTAATGTGTAATAATAATAATAATAATAATAATAATAATAATAATAATAATAATATTTGTGATGTACACAGTCTTTGATTATCATGATTTTGATCATTAATACATTTCTAGTCTCATATATCTTTCTCTGCAAGTGTCCCAAAAAAATGGAACTTGGGAAATGGAATTTGCAATTAAGCCTAAAATCACAACTGTGTTTGGCCACTATTTTAGGTCAGAAAATGGGACAGTCATCCTCAGCCCATTCCATTCCACACAAAAGATTTGTGATAGACAACATGCCATTAGCTTTTCTCAGTCATATTGGACATAAAATGCAGAATAGAGGTTAAATAAAATCTTCACTTTACAAAGTGACCAAATAGTGCAAGAGTATTGTGAATTGTTTTTTTTTTTTTGTAATCATTATTTAAAAATACTTAAACACTCATGATTTCATAATAGAACAAGTTATTGAAATATGCTAAAACAACAAATCTGTCCACTGCTCCAAAGCTAGCTCCAGGTTGGCCACCTGTTTAGTCAATGTTTTCAATCCTAACAAAACTTAATTTTATAAATAGCTGAAATATCACAATTAGTGCAATGATAATGATGTTTTTTTTTAAATTACTTTTATAATGTTTTATTGATAACAAATCTAAAGTATTTAAAGATTAAACTGGTCCACATTTGAAGTGTTGAATAGGTCAATAATTTTGTAAGATTTCACTGCTTCCCTTGGAAAAGTTCTCCTTTTGCACATGTATTTTTTTCTCTGCTTCACGTGGCTACTTCTTCTTTGGCTTGAAAGCATCTAGCTGAGGTGCAAACAGAAACAACATTTGCATTGCCAGTCAATAATAAAACATACCTTATTATTAAGTGTCAACAAATGAATCATATTTATAAACATATCACTTCAGCCACATGCATTTAAAGACAGTAAGAAACGAGTGCTCACATAGCTGCAAAACACTTTAGAACTTCTAACTACAGTTGAAGTCAGAATTATTAGCCCCTCTTTGATTTTTTTCTTTCTTTTTCAAATATTTCAAAAATTATGTTTAACAGAGAAAGGAAATTTTCACAGTATGTGTGATAATATTTTCTCTTCTGGAGAAAGTCTTATTTGTTTTATTTCGGCTAGAATAAAAGGAGTTTTAAATTTTTAAAACCATTTTAAGGACAAAATTATTAGCCCCTTTCAGCTATATATTTTTTCTGATAGTCTACAGAACAAACCATCGTTATACAATAACTTGCCTAATTACCCTAACCTGCCTAGTAAACTTAATTAATCATAGTTAAGCTTAATTAAATCTAGTTAAGCCTTTAAATGTCACTTTAAGCTGTATGCAAAGTGTCTTGAAAAATTTCTAGTAAAATATTATTTACTGTCATTATGGCAAAGATAAAATAAATCAATTATTAGAGATAAGTTATTAAAACTATTATGTTTAGAAATGTGTTGAAAAAATATTCTCTCCATTAAACAGAAATTGTGGAAAAAAATTAACAGGGGGGCTAATAATCCAGGGGGACTAATAATTCTGACTTCTACTGTATCTTATTAATGCCTATTCGACTGACAAAACCCATATCTCTGGCATTTGTAGGTTAAACAAGATGGAAAATAAGAAGAGTTATTAGCAAAAACAGACTCAATTTTAGATATAAGTTTTTCTATTGTGCATTGAAGAGTATATTTGGAAAAACATGATTTATGGTATTACTATATCAAGTTTTTTGTATTGTTTAATTACAAATATATATATTTTCTGAAAAATTCTAAAAACTGTAGTTGTCTGTGTGGTTATTGCACATGCAGGTATTTGACCAAACTGATGAACCATGAAGAACTTTGATGATGTTACAACAATACCTCATGGACTGTAAAAAATATCTTTTAATTAATAGTTTCCAAATTTCGTGATTCACAAGTGTTTTCAGTTTATTTACAGTTGTGAATTGCATTATGGGATGTTGATCTCTGCTCTGTTGACTTTTGACATTGAAAATTCAACCATACAGCTTAACAAAATGACGTTTGTTGATATATCGGTAGTTTGAAAAAATTATTATAAGAAATAATATATAGAGAAATAAATGTAAAATAAGAGAGAATTTACTGATAGTTTATTATATGGTTTTTGTGTCATGATATGCACCAACCAGAGGTGGAAAGGGTACTAAAAATCACACTCAAGTAAAATTACCATTACTTGCCTGAAAATGTAGTGCAAGTAGAGTAAAAGTCTGTTGTAAATATTACTCCATGTATGAGTAAAAAGTAAACCTTTCAAAAGTACCCAAGAGTAGTGAGTATTACGCTGTAAAAAGCTGATGCATTTACATGTAATTTGTGCATGTGTGTAAACGAAACATTCTGTAGTGCATTTAGTTATTGCCCAGCAGGCACACAACATCATAAGATTTTAATATTAGGTAAGATTTATGCTGTGATGTCAGGTGACCAAAATTCAATGTCTAGCCAGCGTCTAAGGACAATGTTATTTTAACGTCCAATAATGACGTCAAATGACATTGATACTTGGTTGATTTTAGGTTGTGTTGGAAAGTGACCAAAATCCAACGTTGAGCCAGCATCTTAAACATATTGATGTCAAATACTGACATTTATTCATCAGGTCTGGCAACCAAAACCCAATGTCTGATAGACGTTAGGGCTGGGCGATATGGCAAAAAAAAAAAATCTCGATTTTTTCATAAAGTTTGACCGATTCACGATTTCGATTTCGATTTTTTATTTATTTTTTTATTATTTTTTTTTTTACTGTGTAACTACCTTACCAGCTTACCTTGTTCATTTAAATTTAAATAAATGCTGAAACTAGTTTTTTTCATGCTCACTTGTAAAAGAAAAGCAATAGTGTGACTAACGCGGTTATGGCACTCTCTCATATAGGGATGCTAAACATAGCTACAATAGAAGTCACAGCAGGTCATATGTTGTGCAGCTTTGGGCAAATTTTATTTGGAGAGAAAATGACCAAAATGTAACTTGAAGATTAAAAAGGATTGGAGGGGAAATAAATATTCAAATCTCTGTACATAACAGAAAAATAAACAATGATAATGCAACAATAGTTTATCTGTATTAGTGGCATGGCAGAAATATATATTTAGACAGGCCTTGTCAAAGTGAGCGGGCACTTTCACTAATAAAAAATATAGCACTTAAATAATTTCATAACAATCAATAAAATAACAGCGGTTTTATATCAAAAAAATGGTAATGATATAAAATATACTACATTTTGATGGTAAAATATAACCATTTAAACGATTTTGTATTTAAATATTAAATAACGAATGCATCAAGTTAAATATAAAAAAACGAATGAAACAACACATAGCATATCAGGATATAAAGGACCATATTTAGCAAAATGCTGCTCTTTTTATCTTTGTAATTTTATAGTTTTATTTTTGTTTTTTTAATTATTTTTTGTCTTCATAATAACTAACGAGCTATAGACAAATATCTGCTTGACGTTTTAGAAAATATTTGGTGCGTAGCTCCACCACCCAGTATATATTAAAGATCACCGTGAACAAAAAAAAACCCCACAGAAACCTGTTACATATCTATCTATATTTAAAGGTCTATCTTATATTTAACTGAAATCGTATAATGGCTATAGCTGAAATGTTGAAAACTGCTTAATTTATTTTTATAAAACATTTGTCGATACGTATTGATATTTTTTGGAGTAAAAGCTGCCCGACATTTTAAGAATCCATATTTATTTTATTCATTCATTCATTTGACTTGTTATTGGTGCATATATGGGTTATGATTTAATTCATACAGTACCTTGACAGCTACTGTGCCACTCCGTAATTCAAGCAAAAGTCCAAATTAAAGAAAGATTTGACCTTTCTGCGGTGACCGACATTTACAAACCCACCGTCCTTCAGGTGGAGCGCGGGTCCCCGTCTCGCAGCTCGCGCGGGAGACACAGACGGCTGCGGGCGCGAACAACAGCACGACGAGCATGGGAAACATTCGTGAAGCTGGCTGGCTGACTGCGGGGCGCTTGTTGCTCTAGCGGGGGAAAATGTCCCGGTGTTCCCAAAGGCCGGTCCGCCCTGGCGCGCTTCCGCTACCAGCTGTGGCAGCACATCAACAGAGCCGCGACGTCAACACACAGAATCAGCACAATTCAGCACGGTTGTCTAACAGTTTAGAACGGTTTGGCACGATAGTGGAAAGCGGCTTTAATATTTTTATTAAAAACCGCGATTCCTCGATTTTGTAAAAAATAAAATCGTCTTAAAACGTAAATTCGAATTAATCGAAAAAATCGGAAAAACCGCCCAGCCCTAATAGACGTCATAGTGGTAACGTCCACACAACGTCAAGCTAACATCATTAGACATTATCATTTGGTTGGTTTTAGGTTGGACGTTGGACAATTGACGTCAGCCTGATGTTGAGTTCTGATATCAACACGATTTTCATTCCCAAACAAAATGCAACGTCCCCACAATGTTGGGGTACAACGTCAATCTGACATCATGTTGAGCTCCTGTGCCTGCTGGGTGTTTAAGGCCATCACAGTGAGCATCTGTCATCTTCCTCATCAGTGACATGTATCTACAGAGTCTCTGGGTCAATGCGTGTAAAGATTTTGGACATTTTATTGGACACTTTTAATGCTTCCTAACAGTTTGTTGCAATTATAAAGCGCACATGTCTTGAGGTAGTTCATTATGATGCGATTAACCTTCTATGTGCGATTTGATTGGACAAGAATCACAGGACTGATTTTTCTAATCCCCATAGACAAGAAAAAATAAAGTAGTGACTGCAGGTTGAAGGAAAGTAGTGGAGTAAAAGTACCAATACTGCACTAAAAATGTACACAAGGGAATATAAAAGTTTAATTTAATTTTTACAACTACTTAGTAAATTACAATTTCTGAGAAAAACTACTCAATTATAGTAGTTTGAGTATTTGTAATTTGTTAATTTACAAGCACTGGCACCAACCCCAGACAATATACTGTATCACTTTAAACTATTCAAAATGTTAAAATATTCACTTTTTCAAACTTATCAGGGTTAAAAGTTTTTGGAAGAAAGATCAAGGTCCTATCATTCAATCCAAAAGCATAAACTAAACGCATAAAACCATGAATCACAAAATATGGAAAATAATTTCTGGATATTTTTTACAGTGTACAGTACATGCCAACTCATTAATAACAGCATTTACTGAATAAAACACGGATTTAAATAAACTGCCTTAAATTTATCACCAATCTTGCTGAAACAAAAAATCCCATCTGTATATAAAGATCAAAAACAAATGTCTTGTTCCTGTAGACGACACCACCTATAGTTTTTTTGGCTTAACAGCAATGCAGACCTATAAACTACAACCCTATTAAGAGACAGAATTAGTAGCATTAAAAATACACATCCACTGATTCTGCACATATATTGGAAAACTACTTCTACATGAGATCAAATGTGCATGATGGATACACACAGAATACACCAGCTACCATCCAACACTACCTTTTTCATTACGGTACAGAGAACAGGAGGGAAGTGTGTGAGTGAACAGCACATTGGAGAGGGGCTGAAATCCTGACAAGGTCTTAAAATCAGTGCTGCCGCCACAGTGACGCTGCTCAAGCGGAGGGCAGGGGATTGTGGGTAGTAAGAGCGTGTGTGGTGAGGAGAGCTTGAGTCACAGCATGCTAATCAGAGCCATGTGTGGCTTCACTCCGAACAGCTGCCACACACACCGCACACACACAGACAGCTTCACGTGAGGCTAAGGGAATCTTTAAATATGATGCGTACTTGTTCAATACTTATAAATGAAAGAGAGAGATTTTGACCTGCAGACACACACACACACGCACACACCGTAGAGTTTTAAGTGCGTCAGTTCAGCTCTTTGTAGTGACACACTGGAAGTGAAGGAATGTGAGGAATCCTCGGGAGTTCACAGATCCATTCAACAATAGTAACACACTGTTTTTCAATCATACGGGGAATTTCCATTCGCTATTGTTTATGGTCTTTTGAGAGATTATATATAAATATATAAGATGTATATAAATATATCTATATTTATTTATATACAGTTGAAGTCAGAATTATTAGCCCCCCCTTTGAATTTGTTTTTCTTTCTTAAATATTTCCCAATTGATGTTTAACAGAGCAGGGAAATTTTCACAGTATGTCTGATAATATTTTTTCTTCTGGAGAAAGTCTATTGTTTTATTTCAGTAGAATAAAATCAGTTTTAATTTTTTAAAAACCATTTTAAGGTCAAAATTATTAGCCCCCTTTAAGCTATATATTTTTCCGAAATTCTACAGAACAACCATCATTATACAATAACTTGCCTAATTACCCTAACCTGCCTAGTTAACCTAATTAACCTAGTTAGAGCCTTTAAATATCACTTTAAGCTGTATAGAAGTGTCTTGAAAAATAAATAAAATATTATGTACTGTCATCATGGCAGTCATATATATATTCATTCATTCATTCATTTTCTTTTTCGGCATAGTCCTTTATTAATCCGGGGTCGCCACAGCCGGAATGAACACCAATATATATATATTTATTGCTTATTATTCTCTAATGTTTTAGAGGTTTAGAGAATTCCACACTTTACAATCCTTGTGTTATTATTTGATAACACACACCAGAATTGCGGTACGTGTCATCTCAGTTATTGAAACGCTGCACATCTGGTTCAGTTTTGAATTGAGTCACTGTTACAGATCTTATCTGTAGCATAAAATCAAAATCAGTTAGATAGCAGCACAAATCACTTAAAGAATGTGATGAGAGTTCATGTCTGCTTAATTATTTGTTTGGAAAGAAGATATGTGGTAAGCGGATAACTACGTTCAGCTGTTCATTATCCACTTTGCACCGTATGATTAGGAGTATGTGAAACCTTCTCCAAAACATTTACACACCAACATAGATAAAATAAGTGAGAACTAAATATGCTTGGCAGTGCCCAGAATGTTCTGAAATGAGTCCTAGATATTTAAATATTAGTAGACCATGACAACTGTATGAAAAAATATCATAATGTGTCTTACATTTTATAAAAAAAGAAAGCCACATTGATGATAACTTTAAGCCTTTTGTGTTCCATTCATAGTACCCTGAGACTTTTGTAGTAACCAACTTAGGTGAGGATCCCAATGAGACACCACCATTACCAAGTGTGACGTATACACACACTGCTATTTGGCTGATTAGTCCAAGAGAATCATCACTACTCGGTGTCATTGGATTTGCAACATGAGACGCCAAACCTGATATATTTCAATAGTCAGCACATCCACAACTGTTTTGTTGGTTGATTGACTAAACTGTTTTTATACCACCAAAGAAAAAGACACTTGAAATGTCAGCATTGTTGTCGGTAAAGAGGTCCAGATGTTCGTCTCATTGGCAGCCAAGAAGTGGATAGATGACCCAAAATGAAAATGATGACGTCATGGTAGTGTCATGGAAGCCGTGCAACTACAGCGTAAATGCCACCGACTTTAAGCTGTACAATATCTGAAGTCCAGTGGAACTGCAAACCGAGCTGAGCAAAGCCAAACTAAACTGATACTGTACTGTACCACGCAGGGAAAAAGCAGCTATTGACAGTCAATCAGAATCATTCTTGCTTTAAAGAGCCTGAGGATATACTGTAAAGTGGTAGACAACAAAACAACATCACAAGCTTAAAACTGGATTCCAATATACTTACAGTTTTATATTATCTGTCTTTCGGATGAGACCGTTAAACCTGAAGTCCTGACTCTCTGTGGTCATTAAAAATCCCATGACACTTCTCGTAAAAAGTAGGGGTGTAACCTCGGTGTCCTGGCTAAATTCCCTCTCTCAGCCCTTACCATCATGGCTCCATACATCATCCCCATCCACCAAATAGACTCTATCACTTATAGCTGGTGTGTGGTGAGTGCACTGCACGCCATTGTCCTGTGGCTGCCGTCACATCATCCAAATGGATGCTGCACACTGGTGGTGGTGCGGAGAGACCCCCCTCTATGATTTTGAAGCATTTTGGGTGTATGGCCACTACCGATAAATGCGCTTACATAAATACACATTAAATTACATTACATTATCTTTTACTAAATACTGCCACATTGCAATCCCCTGAAATATTTCTACAGCTTCATAACTTAAATTAACATATTTTAGATTAAATGAAGAGATTTCTGATCCTCCGTAGACAGCACAGTCCTCAAGATTGTTACAAATCCATAAAAGGAATCAAAATCATTGTCAAAACATTCCATGTGACTTCAGTGGTTGAACTATATCATTGGAAGCTCCAAGAGCACTTTTGTGCACCAAAAATATTTGTTTCTTCTGCTTCTACTTCTGTTCCTACTTTGTTGTCTTCTGCATCAGATGTGGGTGCACATGTTTACTACAGACTATATTGACCTCATACTGCGATGCGAAAGTGCACTCGTTTTTACAATTTGAATTCGAAGAAAAATGACTGGGAATAATAAATGGCAGAAAACAGGACTTACTTTACAAACAAATGTGGTTATGACTATACATAAAACGTAGAATAATATAATAACTAAATATCAGTTTGTGCATTAAGCAGCATCATAAGCTGTTTTTAATGTCTATAAATCAATGGAAGTGAATGAGACCAGAAGTCTCGAGCCAAAAAGACTCCAATGGATGCACCAATTCGTACGTAAAGAACTTGTGTTGTACTGCCTACTCTAATGGCAATATGTCAACTGCACATAGTAAACAAGCACCCTGATGACCTGATGATGAAGAGAAGACAATTTGTTTGTTTTGTTCACGAGTGTTCTTTGTATAATTTGATCTCAGTTGCTTTGTATGATTACAGTTTAACCACAGAAGTCACATGGAATTGTTTGACACTTTGTTTGGTTCCAATTTGGACTTTGAACATCTCAGGACCATTGCTGTCTATGGAGGATGAGGGAGCTCTCAGAATTCATCTTAAAAATGTAAACCCTTTAAAATATATAGAAATTGTGATACTATCACATGGCACACACTGAAAAAAAATATTCATTGGATTTACTATTTTTTTAAGGTAAGTGATTGCAAACAATTTATATGGGCTGAAACTTATTTTTAATATAAATTCATTAAACTATTTTTTTCAGTGCAGAATGGAAATATCCACAGACTAATATATACAACAATATGCACCACATTCCCATTCTATTATTGCACTACAAAAAAAAAATACAACTGGTAAAATATTATATCATATGCCAAAAAACTTTGTTGTGTAGTGCTTGCATTCACAGCTAAATATAACTAGCCAACTGTACCAGGCAACTGGCACTACTTAAACATCTACACAGGGATAATTGTATCAACACAGCAAACTGGAAAAGAGGGTAGAGGGGGGGAGCGCTTGGCCAGGGGGGTTGGTGGAGAGGAAGAAAAACAGGTCCCACAGAGCTACCGTACAGGCGCCAGTTAAGACAGCCAGCACAGAGAGAGGAGAGGAGAGGAAAGACAGAGCGAGTGAGGGGGCAAGAAACTCTCAACAGATGCGTGAAGCCCTCGTCAGCATTCCTGCTAGGTAACGCAAGGTCAGGAGCCGCAGGAAGACAATATGAGGACTATTTAGGCTCCCTCTGCGCCAGATGTGTTTTAATAAGACGGCTGCCCTCCCAGCTAATAAGGTCAGCCTCTGGCTCCAGCGAGACGAGCAAACAAGTCGACTCTTGGCAGGAATTCAGCTCAGGCTTGGCACAGGCTCCGGCTCTGCTTCCTGCACTCTGAATGAGGCAGAGAGAGCTTCAGTCATCTCTTTACACCAGCAGCTTTTTATTAGACACTTCCTTTTTACACACACAGAAAAAAAAACACTTGAGAGAGAAGGGAGATGGGGGGATTGAAGAAAAACTTTTAAATTGGGGGAAATAATAAAGTAGTTATTTTTCAGTTATTCTCTATCATCGTATTTTCTGGCCATTCACTGGATAAGTGAAGTGTAATTGAATTGCACTGTTGATTCTGAAAAAAAGCTTCTTCTTTTTCCAAAGACAAAGCACCAATAGCAGAAAAAAAACAAACAGAACCACTGGAGGCCTGGCTTGCTTGAAGATGCCAGTCTTATTCTACTGTTTGAGAGCTTATGCTCTTGAATCAGGTAATAATCAACAAGTTACTAAGTTATAGGTTGCTGGCATGATATCCATCATGGTGAAGACACACAAAAGAAACAAAAACTAAATAGGTGTGACCCATTGATCCATTCATGAATTCACTTCCTCACTCTCTCTGGCTCTGAAGCACTTTCAAAACATTGCTTTGTTTGTTTGAGTGCTCTGGTTTAACCAATTGAGATTAAAGTCATTTTTTTGTGTGAAGATAATTGCCAAATATTGCAAAGGCGCCACAATAAAAAAGATGGTATGACTGTGGTGGTTTAGGGAACATGATTGAAAAGAGTCATCATTTTTTGTTGGCAGATTTGGTGCAACACCAATACGAAAGAGCAGGTTATGGAGAACCTTTTAGTCTACTGTACAGATATAGACATAAGCAAGCAAGAAGAGAGAGACACTAACAAGCAGAATTCTAGAGTTTCTTCCTAAAAAATGTTGTTTATTCAAGCAGCTAATAACTACATATGCTAAAATGTTTTGCGCCCTCCAGCTGGTTTAATAATAATGACATGTGTTGCTTGTGTCTTCATGAAACTAACAATTCTATTGAGACCCTACCCCTTGCCCTTGGCCCTTGAAACAGAGTGTGCAGGAGAAGGGCTTCAGAATTTACCCCTAAGAAACGGGACAGCAATACAACACCTGCACACATCATCATATGTCGTCACAATCTCTTGCTTCAAATGAGATCGATGACAACGACTGCTGTAGTTATTCCAGTTGTGTTATTTTTTGGTATTTATCTTCAGGAAATTACTGTAGACAATGATGTCATGTTGTCATAATGATATAATGTGGCAATAAGCACGTAACTGTACTGTGTATTTACACCGTGGCCATATACATAAATGTAAACACAAGAAAACAACATTATACCAACCAGACACTGTGAAAGGTAATTCCCAGCCACTAGAATTTGACAGGGTATTCGAGTGTCATCAAGTGACAGACATGAAAGCATGTTGTGGAACTACTACAGTATACAGGAGTTATTACATTATAATTATACATTATATAGATATTTAGTGTTTTTTATTGTAGCCTTTTTTTTGCATGACCGTAAAACATGGATGGTGTTATGGATGTATTAAAACATATACTTGTTTGCTGTAAAAATTCTTAATAATGCCAAAAAATACTAATTTGTGTGTCTCCTGAATCTTGTATGCAGCCATGTTGTCGTTGTAGCTGCTGTATTGTGGTAAATTTTCATACCCCTTGATTTCGAGTGTGGTCCTGGAAAATCTCAAATTCAAGGGCTATCTAGCCCTTAACCATAGCCCTACGCCTTTAAGCTAAAGAGTTTCAGCTCAAAATATCAGGTTATTTATTATACCTTTCTGTATATTGGAAATTTGAGCTGTTAGGACATTCTAACTGACCTCCTCGCCCACAGTTACCACATGCATGTCAGAGCCATAGAGATCGCTCACTATTGCTCTGATGGGTGTAGCTTCTAGGGGTGTTAAAATTAATTGTTTCTTCGGTGCGCCGCAATGCAGACGCGGACAATTCGGTATCGGTTCAGTAATAATCATAACCGGTTATTATGTACTGATGTCATTTATCTCATATGTGCTATGTCGCCGTAGCTTACTATGGCGAGAGAGGCGAGAGCGAGTATTTACAACTGTCCAACTACTTAAAAACTCAGAAACTGTGCACAATTTCACTGCATGTGTGTTTGCTGAACATGTCTTTCACTTACAGCAGACGCCCCTATTTCACAGCGATTAAGAGAATGAAAGTAATCTCCATTTCTCTCTCTCTCACTGTGGCCCATAAGTGCATCTGTGAAGAGCGCCAGTGTGTAAGAGCCAATGGCAGCCCTTTCTGTTGAGTGTGTGACCAATCAAAGAGGTGTAAGAAAGAACTTGGTAGAGAAGGCTCAGAAAGCGAGCGGGATATTGTTTAAAGGTACAGTTTATATATCTGACTGTTTGTATTAAAGGATAAAATTGTTTTACAAATAGTATATAAATATACAAGAATTGCTGTGCTGTGAATAAAATATAAAACTTTGTATGGAAAGAATCCTCAAAAACTGTGTATGGAAAGAATCCTCAAAAACTGTGTATGGAAAGAATCCTCAATGCACCGTGATGCACCGAGATATCGAATTGAACCGAATCAATGGCATGATAATCGTTACCGAACCGAACCGTGAGAGGTTCACACCTCTAGTAGCTTCTCCTGCTGCGTCTCACGCATAAGCAGCATAAGCATAAACCTTTCATGTGAATATGATTACACTCATTACAAGGCCCCCACGGAATCTGCACAGGCAGAAATCCACAGATTTCCGCAGATTTTTAGCCCATCATTGAGTCTATGTATTTACCTATGTAAATGTGTGTAAATTTTATATATTCAGTTTTTTAATTGATTTCAGTAATACTATTGTAATATAATAATAATAATAATAATAATAATAATAATAATAATAATAATAATAATAATAATAATATTAAAATGTTCATATGATTTATTTACAATACAGTTTGTAAAGTAATATGTTCTGTCTTTTAGTGGAGATATTATATGACAGACTTGCTTTGTTTACCAAATAAGTGGATCTAATGTGATTTGCATTGTAAACATTAAATAAAAAGTTACAAATGTTTTATTTGTTGATTTCATATATTAAGTTTTTAGTTATAATACTCCCAAAATCATTCCGCATAAATCCGCAGTCTGGCCCTACTCATTACTATAGAGACATGTTAATATACGGCTGTCAATCAATTCGTGGGCGGGAGAAATCGCACTCCTACATCATGTTGGGCCTTAAATGGGAGGGATTAAAAAAAGAGACTTAATGTGTTAATATCACTCCAGTATGACAGTGGACACACTATAGCTACACATTCGCTTTTTCTTGTTTACTTACCTAAACCTACTTACTGACCTAAAATTATTTGTCAGTAATACAACAAACATTTAGTTGGGTTAAAATAAGATTATTAGTTTTTTGGAGAGGTGAACTACTACTTTTTAAGTTGTGCCAACTGAATTTTTTTTTACAGTGTACAGTTCTGTCCAAACAGCGTACAAAAGTTGATTTTGATCATAGGTGTCCTTTAAGATATACATTTTAATGTGTGTGTTTCCTGGGATCAAATTCATAGTTGTTTGCACATATAAAACACATTACTACATTATTGTTGTACTATAAAATGTAGTACTGTAAAATAATTCTCAAGCAATTGAGCTGTCCAAATCCCAAATTGTCACTTAGTAGAAAGAGCACAATTCATTATTTCATACTAAAAGTAGGTTCTTGTTTCAAACACACGTGACAAACAACATACGATAATGTAGATTGGAGAGATGTTGGAATTCCAACCTGCCATTGTTTAATCCAACTGTTTTTACTAGTGCTGTCAAGCAATTAAATGTAAACTCCAGTTTGTATTTACATAATATGTTACTATAGTGTATATTTATTAAGTACAGTTGAAACCAGAAGTAGGCGACGCAGTGGCGCAGTAGGTAGTGCTGTCGCCTCACAGCAAGAAGGTCGCTGGTTCGAGCCTCGGCTAGGTCAGTTGGCGTTTCTGTGTGGAGTTTGCATGTTCTCCCTGCGTTCGCGTGGGTTTCCTCCGGGGGCTCCAGTTTCCCCCACAGTCCAAAGACATGTGGTCCAGGTGAATTGGGTAGGCTAAATTGTCCGTAGTGTATGAGTGTGAATGAGTGTGTATGGATGCATCCGCAGCATAAAACATGTGCTGGATAAGTTGGTGGTTCATTCCGCTGTGGCGACCCCAGATTAATAAAGGGACTAAGCCGAAAAGAAAATGAATGAATGAATGAAATCAGAAGTTTACATACACTCTAAAAAAGGAACATAACCATTTTTTTTTAAAATGTCTGATGGTAAATCATACTAAACGTTTATTATTTTAGGTCCGTTAGGATTACCTAAATCATTTACATTTGCTAAATGCCAGAATAATGAGGGAATTTTTTTTTTTTTGAGAATTTTTTATTAATTTCTAGACAGTCAAAGGTTTACATACATTTCCTTGGTATTTTTTTAGCTTTGCTTTTAAACTATAACTTTGGTCAAATGTTTTGGGAATCCTTCCACAAGCTTCTCACAATAGTTTGCAGGAATTTTAGCCCATTCCTCCTGACAGAATTGACGTAGTGTAGTCAGATTTGTAGGCTGTCTTGCTCGCACAAGCTTTTTCAACTCTGCCCATGAATTTTCTATAGGATTGAATTCAGGGCTTTGTGATGGACACTCCAAAACATTCACTCTGTTGTCCTTAAAGCAGATTTTAACTAATTTGGCAGTATGCTTAGGGTCGTGGTCTGTTTGGAAGACCCATTTGTGGCCAAGGTTTAATTTTCTTGGCTGATGTCTTGAGATGTTGCTTTAGTATTTCTACATAATGTTCTTTCTTCATGATGCCATCTATGCTGTGAAGTGGACCAGTCCCTCCTGCAGCAAAACAGCCCCACAACATGAGGCTGCCGCCCCCATACTTCAAAGTTGGAATGGTGTTCCTAAGCTTGTAAGCTTTCCCCTTTGTCCTCCAAATGTAACACTGGCCATTATGGCCGAACAGTTCAATCTTAGTTCCATCAGACCATAGGACATGTCTCCAAAAATTTGTCTTTTTCCCAGTGTAATTTAGCAAATTGTAATCTGGCTTTTTTGTTGATTCTGGCTTGTTGATTTTCCCATGTTGTCACACAAGGAAGCAGTGTGTTTGAAGTTTTCCTTAAATACTATTCTACAATTGTGCCTCCAATTAACTCAAATGTTGTCAATTAGCCAATCGGAAACTTTCAAAACCTTGACACCATCATCTGAGCTTTTTCAAAGGCATAATAATCTTATTGTATGTAAACTTGACTTTCAAGAAAAAATTTGGAGAAAACAATTTCTCAAAAATATCTCATTATTCTGCTATTAAGCATAACAGAAACAAATTTGATAATCCTAACTTACCTAAACGAGAACAATTTTTGTCACATTAACATCTGACTTTTTTTTTAAATGGTTATGTGCCTTTTTATACAGTGTATGTAAACTTCTGGTTTAAACTGTATGTATAAACACATTCACACACATAAAATACAAAAAATTTAAAAAACATTTGTTTCTAATTTGTATTAGAAATATTATTTCTATATTTATAAATATTAATAACATATTTCTATATTTTTTATATACACGTATAAATATAAGAATTGTGTAAATACAAACTTTTATTTTGAAATTGAATATTTGCGATCAATAATTTGTCATCATTAGTTTTTATATATTTGAAGAAGCAACGCAGTCAATGTTATATAAAGCATGGTTAGCTTTTATGTAACTGTAATGTGTCGTTCTGGCAATTTAAAATGTCCAGATCTATTTGTTTGTGTAGTGTGGTAAGAGTCTCACAGGCTGCTGGACACAGAGTTGGCCAGTTTCCATAGCCAGGTTTGTTTACAAAAGTGTCTATTATCAGTGAGAAGAAAACATTTACACAGAAATTTACATGATGTGCTTAGACTCAATAGAGAGAAACTACAGCTTTACCTTTTTATCGTGACATAACGTGATTAAAACCAGCGAAACCCTGTGCATGACAGCAACACCCCAGAGACAACCGCAAATGTGGGAGGTAGAGGAGATGCAGATGATGAATGAGATAGAAAAAAAAATGTGTTTGTTGTTTCTTAACCAAAGTCAATGATAATAGACTAAAAAATGCATAATGTCATCTTTAAATTGATAAAAATGCATAACGGGCATTGAAAATAGCATCAGGCAATCCCCATTCTGCCAAATGCCTTGCTGCAGTATTACTAAATTACTGCTTTCTAAAAGACAATAATAATCAACAATACTATTAGTTTATCTACAAGGTCAGAGCACACTGATGATTTGACAACAGTTACACAATACTAATGTGCAGTTTACAGTAACTGAAGAAATAAAATAAAAAGTAATAAATAAAAATAATAATAAATAAAAATAATAATAAATAAAAAAAAAGTGTCAAATTAAATTTAAGGGTGGCTCACTGGTTAGAACTGTCGCTTTTCAGCAAGAAGGTCATTGGTGGCAGGTGGCATTTCAGTGCGAAGTTTGCATGTTCTCCCCATTTTCGTATGGGTTTCCTCCGCATGCTTAGGTTTCCAGCAGTCCAAAGACATGCAGTATAGGTGAATCGCATTATCTAAAATTTTGCGTAGTGCATGTGTGTGCTTGAACAGGGGGGTGGCCAGAAATGTTAAAGTGGGTGGACCTTGGGGAAATAGGGTGGAGCTGGACCTCAGTCCCTACTTCTAAACTAAGTGTATAACAAATAGTGTCTTATATTTTATGATCTCTTATAATATAGTATTTGACTATTTAACAAGATACAAGCTGACATTTGAGTATCCAAAACCCATTTTGCAAAAAAAAAAAAGCTTATTTAAATTAGATTTGATTATTTCAAAATATGATTTAAAACATAATTAAAAACATATCCTGACTTCATGAAAAGATGCTGCAGTAAACAAACCTGCAGACTACAACATTGCAGGATTAATTATTTTGCTAAATCAAAGCGCAAAGCGACAGTTGAACATTTCCATTTTTGTGCAATGTAGGGGACTTAAAACTTTATTGACAAGCTCAGAATGAAGGGCGATGTTAATCGTCAACATCAAATTACATTCACATTCCACCTTTCATTTATTTCATGCCACCGTGGCGCTTATGTGGCCTCACCACTGTGTTTGAATGAGAGAGTGTATGGATGTTTCCCTGCACTGGTGCTTCATGAGTTAGTGTACTCTCAGTGCTGGGTTTCAGCCAGATACACATGCGCTGCATAAAAAAAATGCCAGAGAAATTGGTGGTTCATTATGCTGTGGTGACCCTTGATGAATTAGGCACTAAGCCAAAGTAAATTAAAAGAGTAAAATTAAAGTTCTCCTCAGCAGATGGAGTAGCATGTAATTGAAATTTAAAAGAAAACATGACCATGGACCCTGCAAAATAGAAAATCACCGGCTGTAAAAACAAATAAACTTTAAACAGACTAGAGTCTGCATAAGTTACAGCACGATGGCTAAGTACTTAGCACAGTTGCCTCACAGCAAGAAGGTTGCTGGTTCAAGTCCCAGCTGGACTAGGAGGCCTTTCGGTGTAGAGTTTGAATGTTCTCCCTGTGTCAGTGTGGATTTCCTCTGGGTTTCCCCACAGTCCATAGACATGCGTAGTTGGTGAATTTGATAAACTAAATTGGCCATAGTGTGTAAATGGGACAGTGTGTGGGTGTTTCCCAGCATGAAGTGTTATATGCTGCATTTAATTTTCAAGGATCAATTGTGTATAAATTGAGTAACTTGGCAAATGAATGCTGTCTTCATGCAACTCTTACCATCTAACCCTCTGTTTAAACCACCGAGAATCGGAGTTGACAACTTCATTTCAATACATTGGTGCTGCGAACCACATTCATCCATGCAGAGGTGCAGAACCACAGCACAACCACAAAAATGTTCTTCCACATGCAAAAAAGAGCCAAACATTACACACTGTACCTTTAATGGACCCACTGTGCCATTAAATCAATCATTAGATGCATTTTAATGGTGCTATTCGCAGAATTATATTTTTCATTTTGAAAAGAAGCGATGAGTACAGTACATACTGTATGCTGCTGAGTCCTGCACTAAAGGTGTTGATGAAAAACAAACACACCCACTATGGTCTAGACTCATTCTTTGAGTTAAGTGATGTTGAATACACCATGGTGTTTCACACTGAATACATTCTCTTCAAATATTCTGTTGTCTTGCAAACTCATGCAAAATCCAGTACAATAAACAGTGATCTCACATTCTGAAATCTTAACCCAAACAATTGACTTTACTAGAAAATTATTTGGAAACCCTCTTAACATTTTACAGAGAGTGAAACTACATGCAGTTTCCCAAGTAGAATTAACATAGAAATTCATAGAATCTTAAAGAGATTCACAAAAAATACATTTACTTACACTTAATTGGTTATTACGGAGACCCGGAAGGGACGTAATGATGGAAAGAAAGACTGAGTGGGAGAAAAAAAAAATGGGTGGAAGAAAAACTAAAACAGTGATAGGAAAATATATATATTTTGAAAGTTTTTGCGTTCTCTCGCAAAGCTGTTTTTCCACAAACACTTCCTGTTCACTTCATACATGTCAACTCTCCCGTTTTTGCCTGGATTATCCCATATTTTACAATTCTATCCTGCTATCATCATATCATTCAGTATTTTCCCATATTTCTCATGTATTTTGCATGTTGAAATGAATATAAAAATGTCTGCATTCACTTTCTTTCCATTAAAGCTGTGCGTCGATCATCACCCTTCATATGCAACCTCTGAATCAGCCAATGACTGGTATAAGCGCTGACTGACAGAAATGCTCCGTATGATAAACTGATCCCAGATCAGCTTCTGTACACGCCATTTAAAGAGAAGCGAAAGTGCAGGGCATTTTGGGATATTCCGGTGAATGTTTAAACAAGACAAATCCTCTTAATATGTAAATATCCGTCCTGCATGTTTCATTTTAAACACACCTAATGACAAACTAATACATAAACAGTTACGAAAGTAATGGAATACTTTCATTATAGATCTGTGCATTCTTACAGTGACACCACTGTTATCATATAAAGAACGAGAGATTAATTTGCTGCTCTTCACTTGTTTGATAACAGAGGTGTCACTTTAAATGGCGTGTACAGAAGCTGATCTGGGATCAATTTATCATACGGAGCGCTTCTGTCAGTCAGCGCTTATACCAGTCATTCAGAGGTTGCATATGAAGGGTGATGATCGACGCACAGCTTTAATGGAAAGAAAGTGAATGAGACATTTTTATTTCATTTCAGCATGCATTCAAGATTAAAAATACATGAGAAATATGGGAAAATACTGAATGATATGATAATAGCAGGATAAAATTGTAAAATACGGGATAATCCAGGCAAAAACGGGAGAGTTGACATGTATGAAGTGAACAGAAAGTGTTTGTGGAAAAACTTTTTTGTGAGGGAACGCAAAAACTTTAAAAATATATATATTTTCCTATCACTGTTTTTTTTCTCCCACCCATTTTTTTTTCTCCCATCACATCCTTTCCGGGTCTCCGTAGGTTATAAACCTTAATAAGTTTCTTTTTTCTTTTTTTTTCTTTTTTGTTGAAGACAATAAAATATATTTTGAAGAAATTTGAAACCTTCAACTATTGATAGCCATAATAGGAAAAACAAATGGTCAATGTGTACAGATTTCTGTGTGATGTAGCTTAAAAAAGGTATTACTTTGCTTTGATGTTCGCTTTGACACATTTTGTTAATTATGAATTACATTGCAGCTACATGCCATGTAATTCTAATTGTTAGGATTAGTGTAAGTTGACATGTACATGCTGTATGTACACATTCTGTTAGTAGAGCAGTATAAACAGATTGTCACCTTAGAATTATAAGGTTCTATCTGACATTTTTGTCAAAATTAAGTTATTGACATTTTCTTATTAAATGACAACTTATTTACATTATGGGATGTTTTTTTTATATAAGTTGTTTACATTTTAAGACTTTTAAAAAAAACAAATGTTACACACATACTGGTTGCTATGGAATGCAAAAACATTGAAGCTCACTATCTCAAAATCATCCAGAACGCAGATAGAACCTTATAATTCCAAGGTGACGAGATACCAAGCAAACAGTCTGCTAATACTCTAATAAGAAATTGTTGGCATGCAGTTGTATTGTAACGTATAGTCAACAAAATGAGCAAAAGGCACCATCAAAATAAATTGATACCAAAAAAATAAAAATAAATAAAATCATCCGTAAGAATTACTTTAATAGACTGTTTCTACCCTTTATTTGACTTTCTCTTTGCAAAACTATATAAAAGAGTTATAAAAAAATTTTGTGGTATTTTAAGTTGAAACTTTACATACACACTCTATAGGCACATCAGAGACTTATTTTACATCTTGTAAAAGGGGCATAATATGGCACTTTTAAAGCATATTTGTACTCATTGTAACTCACACTTTTGTATTGCAACATTACTGTCAGGTTCAATAACGGCCCGTTTCCACTGAGAGGTACAGTACAGTACGGTATGGCTCAGTACGGGTCACCTTTATCAGGCTTGCGTTTCCACTGCCAAAAGGGTATCCTTTTGGTGGCCGTGGTGTTCAACAGAAAGTTTCAGATGAAGTCATTTTTACACGAGGAAATGTCACACTAAATGTGTACAGGTCGTTCACATATCATATGAGAAGCACTTCTCACAAAACAGATGCTTTATACACATTAATACTGTGTATAAATATTCATTACTAACCTTTCTATGAACATGATTTGATTATAACTGCAGATCAATGATATACTGATATACAATAATATATCAACGAAATAGCCTACTGTAATGTCTGCGATTATATATAAATAAATAAATGCAACATATATGAACACACACAGACCCTTACAGTCTCTGATATGTTACCAATTACAGAAAAACTACACACAACATACATTTAGTCCTTATTTGGTTTCAAAAACAACATGAAATATAGCCCACAGTCAGTGCAAACCTCTCATATGTGTCTGTACTCTTCATCAACATATGTAGCCTCTGTTAGAGAGTAATTCCGTCATTCCAAGTTCATAATAGTCCATAAGGTGATGATAATAGTTAAACATGGCAGTTTGTTCATGTTTTAGGTTGCAGATGCATCATTTACTGCTGTTTTTTCCAACTTCTCCTTTGTTTTTTTGCATTTCACTCTTGTGTTTGTCTCTTTCTGAAAGGATCGGATATCAAAGCGCTTCAATGATCACGAGCATGTTATTAATATGAGCTCAATAAGTTCGCTATTTCAAATATAGACGCGCGGTGAGTTCTCTGGAGAAAGTGAAACCAGTCGCACTTTTGTTTTTGCTTTTTGATTATTTTAAAGAACCATAGACACAAACTGCGGAGGAAACATTTATAGGCTGGTGAAGCAATGACGTTGATGGATCTATGTGCTATAACATGTAACTGGGAATCATGAATGTAACATTCAAAAAGCAACTCATGTAAACACCTGAATCATATTATTGTCTATTCAGATTAAGGCAAATCATTAGATCAATAATGTCCAAATGTAGTCACAAGCCCCAAACCCAGAAAAAAGATGTTCTCTGATTTTGATGACAGCCTTTTCAAAGGTTAGTAGTAAGCTAATGTAATGTTAATAGCATAATGCAAATCTTGCATTCATGCTAACAAACAAATGATCAAAAGAAATATATTTATACAGTTCAAATATATAAAATATGAACTGATGTTTACTTTAAACTTATTATAAAAATATATTTATATTGTTTTCCCAGAGATGGGTTGCGGCTGGAAGGGCATCCGCTGCGTAAAACATGAGCTGGATAAGTTGGCGGTTCATTCCGCTGTGGCGCCCCGAATTAATAATGGGACTAAGCCGAAAAGAGAATGAATAAATGATTTATATTGTTCAATTATAATTATTAAAATATTAAAAATTTTTGTCAAATAATTTTGTGGCTAAAAAGTATCAGTTCAGGTGCCACTGTTTTGGCACCGGTACCGTTTTAAAAGTATCACCGGTATCGAAATAACCCTAAACGATACCTAACCCTAGTTACAGAGTGTGTACCTACTGTATGAAGTGTGGCCAGACCAATTACAATGATTATGCTGATTTTATCTACACTGATGCTCCTTGCTATGACACAATGTCACATGATAAATCCTGTCAGAAAAACTGATGCCCTGTTCTCTTTCTGACACACACTGTACTCCAAGTGCTCCTATTTCTACAGACGATGATCATGAAACAAACCATTCAAGCTTGCTCTCAAATCTGTTTCTGGATTACAATGAAGTTTTGAAACTTACAGGATGATCTTTATAATTCAATTCCCTCTAATGTCAAAAAAAGAAAATCTTTTCAATTCATGATCTTTATTAAACTGCAAATGTATACAAAAAATAACAAATGAGTGAATGAATAAATCAATGCATTAATTAATTAGTCAATGAATGAAAATACATTACAGTTTTTCTCCTTTGCTTTGACCTGGTTAAAGAAACTAGGATCCACTCCATTTTCCTCATCACTATCTCAGCAGAGCAGAAGGCATGTCTTGCAAATGTGTAAACTCTTTCTCATTGGATTGACACATTTGCCCCACCATTTTTCAAAACACGAATGTTATTCAAGCAGTCCAAACTCCATTGTTTTAGCTATGGTAACCAAACAGAAACCATATATTCCTAACCATTAGAAACTACCAAGATCAGTATAAAATCACTGAACCACTGGTTTGACACTCAAATCTTCAATTAGCAATCAGTCTGCAAACCTTATAAAATGGTGGAAGGTCTGTGTTGTTCGGTGCCAGCATGGATGGAGGAGGTCAATAGTGGCTATGTCTTATTCTCCCAATAGATTTGACAGTATATTGTTTACATGTGTTTTCTCTCATTTTTACAGTATTTTATTACTTTTATCTGTTTAGTTTTATAACAGCATTTCAGTTTTCAGCCACAGTTTGAAAATTGTCATGAATTCAATATAAATTTAATCAAAGCATTTCTTAATCCGGATCCAATTCTTTGCAAAAAGGCAAATTTGACAGCTCAATTAGAAAGACAACAAATGGCATTAGCAATAGGCTACAATGGCAAGCAATGGTGGACTGATTCACACTGAGTTCTGTATTTTGTTGTCCATTGTGAAAGGATTAATTGAAAGAGCTCATATACGTGTTAGCAAGTTGTGTTGTTTGAAGGTAAAATTAGCTTTTGTTGCATATTTTAAATGTTTTGACACAGTATTTTCGTTTTGCAAGCAAAATGTGTCATTTTGACCATGAGTGCTGCTGTTTAGGCCTGTGTGTTAACTGTTTTAAAAATGTGGAGTTTCAGCTGGCGGCTGCATCAAAGCAATCAAGAAAAACTGTAAATACAATGCATGATTTGATATTTACAGTGAACAAACATGAACTTGGGTATGGAACATGAACATGACCTGTTAAAAGAGTACTATCTCTAAGGCATGTCGGTTTTTTTTTTTTTTTGACATGACATGATGTGGAGTAACTAAGGCATGGAGGGGAGGGGGGGGGTATTTCCCCCGGGAGGAAACCAGTCTACGTACCCCGGTGCAAACCCTGACAGCTGTCTGAGACACTCGTAAATCACACTGCTGCTTCCCTTTGTAGCTACCCTAAAGCTACAAACACATCACCTCTGAGTAAGGGTGGCCACTGCATTAGTTTAAATAATAAATAGAAAAAAAGAAATTGAAGAAAACAGGAAGAGCGCATTTTTAGGCTCAATATTTAAAAAACTAAAACAAAGTGAGCCATAAGAAAGGCTGGATTCAGTTCTCTGTGCAATCCTATATGATAAGTTCAGATCCACAAACCTCTAAGTGCCATGCGAAATTTTCTTTTATTAGCATTTTCATTTTCTTGTACTGTAGGCTCCTACGTATGTCTTGATTCAGTTATTTTAATTTTATGGCAAAAATAGGTTATTTTCATCGCTTTTACATGAAATTACTGAACATTAACATAAGAGGCTGAGAAAAATGCTCATTGTAGAAGAAAATTACAAATGGCACTTAGATGTTTATGCATCTGAACTCTTCATATGCACCTTTAGAAAGGAAATTACTGGGAAATATGTTGGGTGCACCCAACAGTCGAATAAAGTTACAATGTCAAAAAAATGCATGGTTGTGTCTTCAATAAAATACAGTATTCAATGAAGATTATACTTACATATTGTTTTTTTTAATCAATTTCAAGTAGGCCATCATCTTTTTGTTTTTATGCTTTTGCTCAGTGTGCTGAAGAAGGTCTTCATATGGGTTTCTTAATTTTAGTTCATCCGATCTGTGTTTGTTTACAGTGGCACATACAAGTGTGTCGCATGTATTATACCTAGTTTTCTGTTTCCATATGGATTGCTCTTTTTTATATTTTATTATAATTGTTAATAGACACAGAAGTTTAAATGGTGAAGAGAGCTTGTGATATTATCATAGGATAAACAGAATAAACATTTAGTTTATATTTTTCTCAAATTAGTGTAAACGTGGGATAAATATCAAAACGCCTAGCGGAACTACAAATTATAAACTGAAAGTTAAAAAAAGAACGTTCCCCATCTCTGAATAGATGCATTCAGTCTAGTACAAGGTCACATTCCCACAAAAACTCCCATTATAATCACTAAAACAGTGTACACTTTAAAATGAATTCCTTGTTTACTGCACTTGTGTGCTTGATAAAAGAATCCGTATGAGCGTAGAATTTAGTAGTGAGCAAGTGTTTGCTTTGAGTCCTGCATTTTTACTGGATTTCCTCAAGGCTCAAGAAAAAAGGCCCAAGGGCAAAGATAAGCCAGTCATCTACTGTCTAACCAGCAGTTATTCTTGCTTGACAGACTACAACTTTCCCACCTATTGTGATGTATCTGTTCATATCACACTGTTTTCCTTCATTTAGAACAACTTGTCCCACAAGCCTGTTCTTTTCAAGATTTTTTCTCTTTCATTTCTGCATCTGATGGAGTTTTGGTTTCCTTATAAGACATTTAATATTCCTTAATAGCACTGACTTGATGGATAACACACCACTTGTTGAATGAATTTGTTTATATTGTACAAACTGTCCAAAACTCTCATTACCGTTTATTTTAATTTCCTGTTTAATAAAGTAAAGCAACTTTGAAACAACTATATAAAGCCATTATGATACTTTGTTACTGTGACAATGAAAATTTTTAGCACTACACTCAATTTAAATGCACCATACTGTATGTGAATAGATTTAAAAAAAAAAAAAAAAAAAAAATATATATATATATATATATATATATTATATTATATATATATATATATATATATATTATATATATATATATATATATATATATATATATATATAATATATTATATAAGCATCCAAGTGCTTTGTTTTTTTTTTCTTAAATCTCTCTGAAGTTCATTTTAATTAGTTAGTTTGACGCTCTGGTGAAATCAGAACTGTCAGATGGAAGGTCTGGCTAAAGTTTTGTAGATGTACAGTCCAAATATCTAAAAATCTTAAATCAAGAAGCATTTTCTAGACGAGTAAAACAATATTGTCTTGTTTTCAGAAGCAATAAGTAAAAATGAAGTGAGTTTTTCCTTAAAACAAGCAAAATAATCTCCTAATGAGGTAAGCAAATAATCTTGTTTTGCTTTGAAACAAGATTCTTTTTTTTTAACTGCATCAGCGAATCAGTCTACAAGAAGACATCGGTCCCTATAGAGCACTGCTGCCACCTATTGGGAATGGTTAACTCTACTGTTTAAATGGCACATGAAAAGATGGATATTAATCGTAATTTTATTTTTAAATGAAAATAAATCCATAAATTATAATAACATGGTATGGTTATATGGATGGCATATGTTGATATGAATATGTTAATATGTTAATATGAATATGGTAACCCCTCAGAATCATATTATGGGTGAATTGTTCCTTTATTTACTCAAATATTTACAGTTTATATCCTCAGTCACAATGGATTTTTTATCTATCTTGTAATCTATCTTGTTTTTGTTACTTATTTGTGATTTGTGGTGTGATGTTCTAAACAAATAATAATAATAATAATAATAAAAAAAAAAAATAATAATTATAATTTATTATTATTATTATTTTTACACATAATCATCATCAATTAATAAATTAATAATAAATCATTAATACTAAAGGAATATTACTACTACTACTACTACTACACTACTAATAATAATAATATAATAATAATAATAATAATAATAATTTAATAATGTGTAATATTTATATGTATGTAATATGTAATTATGTAATGTGTAATAATAATAATAATAATAATATAATAATAATATAATAATATTTGTGATGTACACAGTCTTTGATTATCATGATTTTGATCATTAATACATTTCTAGTCTCATATCTTTCTCGCAAGTGTCCCAAAAAAATGGAACTTGGGAAATGGAATTTGCAATTAAGCCTAAAATCACAACTGTGTTTGGCCACTATTTTAGGTCAGAAAATGGGACAGTCATCCTCAGCCCCATTCTTCCACACAAAAGATTTGTGATAGACAACATGCCATTAGCTTTTCTCAGTCATATTGGACATAAAATGCAGAATAGAGGTTAAATAAAATCTTCACTTTACAAAGTGACCAAATAGTGCAAGAGTATTGTGAATTGTTTTTTTTTTTTGTAATCATTATTTAAAAATACTTAAACACTCATGATTTCACAATAGAACAAGTTATTGAAATATGCTAAAATAACAAATCTGTCCACTGCTCCAAAGCTAGCTCCAGGTTGGCCACCTGTTTAGTCAATGTTTTCAATCCTAACAAAACTTAATTTTATAAATAGCTGAAATATCACAATTAGTGCAATGATAATGATGTTTTTTAGTTACTTTTATAATGTTTTATTGATGACAAATCTAAAGTATTTAAAGATTAAACTGGTCCACATTTGAAGTGTTGAATAGGTCATAGGATTTCACTGCTTCCCTTGGAAAAGTTCTCCTTTTGCACATGTATTTTTTTCTCTGCTTCACGTGGCTACTTCTTCTTTGGCTTGAAAGCATCTAGCTGAGGTGCAAACAGAAACAACATTTGCATTGCCAGTCAATAATAAAAATACCTTATTATTAAGTGTCAACAAATGAATCATATTTATAAACATATCACTTCAGCCACATGCATTTAATGACAGTAAGAAACGAGTGCTCACATAGCTGCAAAACACTTTAGAACTTCTAACTACAGTTGAAGTCAGAATTATTAGCCCCCCTTTGATTTTTTTCTTTCATTTTCAAATATTTCAAAAATTATGTTTAACAGAGAAAGGAAATTTTCACAGTATGTCTGATAATATTTTCTCTTCTGGAGAAAGTCTTATTTGTTTTATTTCGGCTAGAATAAAGGAGTTTTTAATTTTTAAAAAACACTTTAAGAATAAAATTATTAGCCCCTTTCAGCTATATATTTTTTCTGATAGTCTACAGAACAAACCATCGTTATACAATAACTTGCCTTATTACCCTAACCTGCCTAGTAAACTTAATTAATCATAGTTAAGCTTAATTAAATCTAGTTAAGCCTTTAAATGTCACTTTAAGTTGTATGCAAAGTGTCTTGAAAAATTTCTAGTAAATTTTTATTTACTGTCATTATGGCAAAGATAAAATAAATCAATTATTAGAGATAAGTTATTAAAACTATTATGTTTAGAAATGTGTTGAAAAAATATTCTCTCCATTAAACAGAAATTGTGGAAAAAAAATTAACAGGGGGGCTAATAATCCAGGGGGACTAATAATTCTGACTTCAACTGTATCTTATTAATGCCTATTCGACTGACAAAACCCATATCTCTGGCATTTGTAGGTTAAAACAAGATGAAAAAAGAAGAGTTATTAGCAAAAACAGACTCAATTTTAGATATAAGTTTTTCTATTGTGCATTGAAGAGTATATTTGGAAAACATGATTTATGGTATTACTATATCAAGTTTTTTGTATTGTTTAATTACAAATATATATATTTTCTGAAAAATTCTAAAAACTGTAGTTGTCTGTGTGGTTATTGCACATGCAGGTATTTGACCAAACTGATGAACCATGAAGAACTTTGATGATGTTACAACAATACCTCAGGACTGTAAAAAATATCTTTTAATTAATAGTTTCCAAATTTCGTGATTCACAAGTGTTTTCAGTTTATTTACAGTTGTGAATTGCATTATGGGATGTTGATCTCTGCTCTGTTGACTTTTGACATTGAAAATTCAACCATACAGCTTAACAAAATGACGTTTGTTGATATATCGGTAGTTTGAAAAAATATTATAAGAAATAATATATAGAGAAATAAATGTAAATAAGAGAGAATTTACTGATAGTTTATTATATGGTTTTTTTGTGTCATGATATGCACCAACCAGAGGTGGAAAGGGTACTAAAAATCACACTCAAGTAAAAGTACCATTACTTGCCTGAAATGTAGTGCAATTAGAGTAAAGTCTGTTGTAAATATACTCCATGTATGAGTAACAAAGTAAACCTTTCAAAAGTACCCAAGAGTAGTTGAGTATTACGCTGTAAAAAGCTGATGCATTTACATGTAATTTGTGCATGTGTGTAAACAGAAACATTCTGTAGTGCATTTAGTTTATTGCCCAGCAGGCACACAACATCATAAGATTTTAAATATTAGGTAAGATTTATGCTGGGATGTCAGGTGACCAAAATTCAATGTCTAGCCAGCGTCTAAGGACAAATGTTATTTTAACGTCCAATATGACGTCAAATGACATTGATACTTGGTTGATTTTAGGTTGTGTTGGAAAGTGACCAAAATCCAACGTTGAGCCAGCATCTAAACATATTGATGTCAAATACTGACATTTATTTCATCAGGTCTGGCAACCCAAAACCCAATGTCTGATAGACGTTAGGGCTGGGCGATATGGCAAAAAAAAAAATCTCGATTTTTTCATAAAGTTTGACCGATTCACGATTTCGATTTCGATTTTTTTATTATTTTTTTATTATTTTTTTTTTTACTGTGTAACTACCTTACCAGCTTACCTTGTTCATTTAAATTTAAATAAATGCTGAAACTAGTTTTTTTCATGCTCACTTGTAAAAGAAAAGCAATAGTGTGACTAAACGCGGTTATGGCACTCTCTCATATAGGGATGCTAAACATAGCTACAATAGAAGTCACAGCAGGTCATATGTTGTGCAGCTTGGGCAAATTTTATTTGGAGAGAAAAATGACCAAAATGTAACTTGAAGATTAAAAAGGAATTGGAGGGGAAATAAATATTCAAATCTCTGTACATAACAGAAAAATAAACAATGATAATGCAACAATAGTTTATCTGTATTAGTGGCATGGCAGAAATATATATTTAGACAGGCCTTGTCAAAGTGAGCGGGGCACTTTCACTAATAAAAAATATAGCACTTAATAATTTCATAACAATCAATAAAATAACAGCGGTTTTATATCAAAAATGTAATGATATAAAATATACTACATTTTGATGGTAAAATATAACCATTTAAACGATTTTGTATTTAAATATTAAATAACGAATGCATCAAGTTAAATATAAAAAAACGAATGAAACAACACATAGCATATCAGGATATAAAGGACCATATTTAGCAAAATGCTGCTCTTTTTATCTTTGTAATTTTATAGTTTTATTTTTGTTTTTTTAATTATTTTTTGTCTTCATAAATAACTAACGAGCTATAGACAAATATCTGCTTGACGTTTTAGAAAATATTTGTGCGTAGCTCCACCACCCAGTATATATTAAAGATCACCGTGAACAAAAAAAAACCCCACAGAAACCTGTTACATATCTATCTATATTTAAAGGTCTATCTTATATTTAACTGAATCGTATAATGGCCTATAGCTGAAATGTTGAAAACTGCTTAATTTATTTTTATAAAACATTTGTCGATACGTATTGATATTTTTTGGAGTAAAAGCTGCCGACATTTAAGAATCCATATTTATTTTATTCATTCATTCATTTGACTTGTTTATTGGTGCATATATGGGTTATGATTTAATTCATACAGTACCTTGACAGCTACTGTGCCACTCCGTAATTCAAGCAAAAGTCCAAATTAAAGAAAGATTTGACTTTCTGCGGTGACCGACATTTACAACCCACCGTCCTTCAGGTGGAGCGCGGGTCCCCGTCTCGCAGCTCGCGCGGGAGACACAGACGGCTGCGGGACGCGAACAACAGCACGACGCGCATGGAAACATTCGTGAAGCTGGCTGGCTGACTGCGGGGCGCTTGTTGCTCTAGCGGGAAAATGTCCCGGTGTTCCCAAAGGCCGGTCCGCCCTGGCGCGCTTCCGCTACCAGCTGTGGCAGCACATCAACAGAGCCGCGACGTCAACACACAGAATCAGCACAATTCAGCACGGTTGTCTAACAGTTTAGAACGGTTTGGCACGATAGTGGAAAAGCGGCTTTAATATTTTTATTAAAAACCGCGATTCCTCGATTTTGTAAAAAATAAAATCGTCTTAAAACGTAAATTCGAATTAATCGAAAAAATCGGAAAACCGCCCAGCCCTAATAGACGTCATAGTGGTAACGTCCACACAACGTCAAGCTAACATCATTAGACATTATCATTTGGTTGGTTTTAGGTTGGACGTTGGACATTGACGTCAGCCTGATGTTGAGTTCTGATATCAACACGATTTTCATTCCCAAACAAAATGCAACGTCCCCACAATGTTGGGGTACAACGTCAATCTGACATCATGTTGAGCTCCTGTGCCTGCTGGGTGTTTAAGGCCATCACAGTGAGCATCTGTCATCTTCCTCATCAGTGACATGTATCTACACAGTCTCTGGGTCAATGCGTGTAAAGATTTTGGACATTTTATTGGACACTTTTAATGCTTCCAAACAGTTTGTTGCAATTATAAAGCGCACATGTCTTGAGGTAGTTCATTATGATGCGATTAACCTTCTATGTGCGATTTGATTGGACAAGAATCACAGGACTGATTTTTCTAATCCCCATAGACAAGAAAAAATAAAGTAGTGACTGCAGGTTGAAGGAAAGTAGTGGAGTAAAAGTACCGATCCTGCACTAAAAATGTACACAAGGGAATATAAAAGTTTAATTTAATTTTTACAACTACTTAGTAAATTACAATTTCTGAGAAAAACTACTCAATTATAGTAGTTTGAGTATTTGTAATTTGTTAATTTACAGCACTGGCACCAACCCAGACAATATACTGTATCACTTTAAACTATTCAAAATGTTAAAATAATTCACTTTTTCAAACTTATCAGGGTTAAAAGTTTTTGGAAGAAAGATCAAGGTCCTATAATTCAATCCAAAAGCATAAATAAACGCATAAAAACATGAATCACAAAATATGGAAAATAATTTCTGGATATTTTTTACAGTGTACAGTACATGCCAACTCATTAATAACAGCATTTACTGAATAAAACACGGATTTAAATAAACTGCCTTAAATTTATCACCAGTCTTGCTGAAACAAAAAATCCCATCTGTATATAAAGATCAAAAACAAATGTCTTGTTCCTGTAGACGACACCACCTATAGTTTTTTTGGCTTAACAGCAATGCAGACCTATAAACTACAACCCTATTAAAGAGACAGAATTAGTAGCATAAAAATACACATCCACTGATTCTGCACATATATTGGAAAACTACTTCTACATGAGATCAAATGTGCATGACGGATACACACAGAATACACCAGCTACCATCCAACACTACCTTTTTCATTACGGTACAGAGAACAGGAGGGAAGTGTGTGAGTAAACAGCACATTGGAGAGGGGCTGAAATCCTGACAAGGTCTTAAAATCAGTGCTGCCGCCACAGTGACGCTGCTCAAGCGGAGGGCAGGGGGTTGTGGGTAGTAAGAGCGTGTGTGGTGAGGAGAGCTTGAGTCACAGCATGCTAATCAGAGCCATGTGTGGCTTCACTCAGAACAGCTGCCACACACACACGCACACACACAGACAGCTTCACGTGAGGCTAAGGGAATCTTTAAATATGATGTGTACTTGTTCAATACTTATAAATGAAAGAGAGAGATTTTGACCTGCAGACACACACACACACGCACACACCGTAGAGTTTTAAGTGCGTGAGTTCAGCTCTTTGTAGTGACACACTGGAAGTGAAGGAATGTGAGGAATCCTCGGGAGTTCACAGATCCATTCAACAATAGTAACACACTGTTTTTCAATCATACGGGGAATTTCCATTCGCTATTGTTTATGGTCTTTTGAGAGATTATATATAAATATATAAGATGTATATAAATATATCTATATTTATTTATATACAGTTGAAGTCAGAATTATTAGCCCCCCCTTTGAATTTGTTTTTCTTTCTTAAATATTTCCCAATTGATGTTTAACAGAGCAGGGAAATTTTCACAGTATGTCTGATAATATTTTTTCTTCTGGAGAAAGTCTTATTTGTTTTATTTCAGCTAGAATAAAATCAGTTTTAAATTTTTAAAAAAACCATTTTAAGGTCAAAAATTATTAGCCCCTTTAAGCTATATTTTTTTCCGAAATTCTACAGAACAAACCATCATTATACAATAACTTGCCTAATTACCCTAACCTGCCTAGTTAACCTAATTAACCTAGTTAGGCCTTTAAATATCACTTTAAGCTGTATAGAAGTGTCTTGAAAAATAAATAAAATATTATGTACTGTCATCATGGCAGTCATATATATATTCATTCATTCATTCATTTTCTTTTTCGGCATAGTCCCTTTATTAATCCGGGGTCGCCACAGCGGAATGAACCACCAATATATATATTTATTGCTTATTATTCTCTAATGTTTTAGAGGTTTAGAGAATTCCACACTTTACAATCCTTGTGTTATTATTTGATAACACACACAGAATTGCGGTACAGTGTCATCTCAGTTATTGAACGCTGCACATCTGGTTCAGTTTTGAATTGAGTCACTGTTACAGATCTTATCTGTAGCATAAAATCAAAATCAGTTAGATAGCAGCACAAATCACTTAAAGAATGTGATGATAGTTCATGTCTGCTTAATTATTTGTTTGGAAAGAAGATATGTGGTAAGCAGGATAAACTACGTTCAGCTGTTCATTATCCACTTTGCACCGTATGATTATGAGTATGTGAAACCTTCTCCAAAATATTTAACACCAACAATAGATAAATAAGTGAGAACTAAATATGCTTGGCAGTGCCCAGAATGTTCTGAAATGAGTCTAGATATAAAATATTAGTAGACATGACAACTGTATGAAAAAATATCATAATATTTTTTACATTTTTATAAAAAAAGAAGCCCATTGATGATAAAACTTTAATCGCTTTTGTGTTCCATTCATAGTACCTGATACTTTTGTAGTACCAACTTAGGTGAGGTTCCAAATGAGACACCCCATTACCAAGTGTGACGTATACACACACTGCTAATTTGGCTGATTAGTCCAAGAGAATCATCACTACTCGTGTCATTGGATTTGCAACATGAGACGCCAAACCTGATATATTTCAATAGTCAGCAACATCCACAACTGTTTTGTTGGTTTGATTGACTAAACTGTTTTTATACCACCAAAAGAAAAAGACACTTGAAATGTCAGCATTGTTGTCGGTAGAAGAGGTCGAGATGTTCGTCTCATTGGCAGCCAAGAAGTGGATAGATGACCCAAAATGAAAATGATGACGTCATGGTAGTGTCATGGAAGCAGTGCAACTACAGCGTAAATGCCACCGACTTTAAGCTGTACAATATCTGAAGTCCAGTGGAACTGCAAACCGAGCTGAGCAAAGCCAAACTAAAGTGATACTGTACTGTACCACGCAGGGAAAAAGCAGCTATTGACAGTCAATCAGAATCATTCTTGCTTTAAAGAGCCTGAGGATATACTGTAAAGTGGTAGACAACAAAACAACATCACAAGCTTAAAACTGGATTCCAATATACTTACAGTTTTATATTATCTGTCTTTCGGATGAGACGTTAAACTGAAGTCCTGACTCTCTGTGGTCATTAAAAATCCCATGACACTTCTCGTAAAAAGTAGGGGTGTAACCTCGGTGTCCTGGCTAAATTCCCTCTCTCAGCCCTTAACCATCATGGCCTCCCAATCATCCCCATCCACCAAATAGACTCTATCACTTATAGCTGGTGTGTGGTGAGTGCACTGCCGCCATTGTCCTGTGGCTGCCGTCACATCATCCAAATGGATGCTGCACACTGGTGGTGGTGCGGAGAGACCACCCCTCATGATTTTGAAGCATTTTGGGTGTATGGCCATACACGATAAATGCGCTACATAAATACACATTAAATTACATTACATTATCTTTATAACTACTGCCATTGCAATCCCCTGAAATATTTCTACAGCTTCATAACTTAAATTAACATATTTTAGATTAAATTGAAGAGATTTCTGATCCTCCGTAGACAGCAACAGTCTCAAGATGTTCAAAATCCATAAAAGGAATCAAAATCATTGTCAAAACATTCCATGTGACTTCAGTGGTTGAACTATAATCATTGGAAGCTCCAAGAGCACTTTTGTGCACCAAAAATATTTGGTTTCTTCTGCTTCTACTTCTGTTCCTACTTTGTTGTCTTCTGCATCAGATGTGGGTGCACATGTTTACTACAGACTATATTGACCTCATACTGCGATGCGAAAGTGCACTCGTTTTTACAATTTGAATTCGAAGAAAATGACTGGGAATAATAAATGGCAGAAAACAGGACTTGCTTTACAAACAAATGTGGTTATGACTATACATAAAACGTAGAATAATATAATAAGAAAATATCAGTTTATGCATTAAGCAGCATCATAAGCTGTTTTTAATGTCTATAAATCAATGGAAGTGAATGAGACCAGAAGTCTCGAGCCAAAAAGACTCCAATGGATGCACCCATTCGTACGTAAAGAACTTGTGTTGTACTGCCTACTGTAATGGAAATATGTCAAACTGCACATAGTAAACAAGCACCCTGATGACCTGATGATGAAGAGAAGACAATTTGTTTGTTTTGTTCACGAGTGTTCTTTGTATAATTTGATCTCAGTTGCTTTGTATGATTACAGTTTAACCAACAGAAGTCACATGGAATTGTTTGACACTTTGTTTGGTTCCAATTTGGACTTTGAACATCTCAGGACCATTGCTGTCTATGGAGGATGAGGGAGCTCTCAGAATTCATCTTAAAAATGTAAACCCTTTAAAATATATAGAAATTGTGATACTATCACATGGCACACACTGAAAAAAAATATTCATTGGATTTACTATTTTTTTAAGGTAAGTGATTGCAAACAATTTATATGGGCTGAAACTTATTTTTAATATAAATTCATTAAACTATTTTTTTCAGTGCAGAATGGAAATATCCACAGACTAAAAGATACAACAATATGCACCACATTCCCATTCTATTATTGCACTACAAAAAAAAAAAATACAAATGGTAAAATATTATATCATATGCCAAAAATCTTTGTTGCGTTGTGCTTGCATTCACAGCTAAATATAACTAGCCAAACTGTACCAGGCAACTGGCACTACTTAAACATCTACACAGGGATAATTGTATCAACACAGCAAACTGGAAAAGAGGGTAGAGGTGGGGGAGCGCTTGGCCAGGGGGGTTGGTGGAGAGGAAGAAAAACAGGTCCCACAGAGCTACCGTACAGGCGCCAGTTAAGACAGCCAGCACAGAGAGAGGAGAGGAGAGGAAAGACAGAGCGAGTGAGGGGGCAAGAAACTCTCAACAGATGCGTGAAGCCCTCGTCAGCATTCCTGCTAGGTAACGCAAGGTCAGGAGCCGCAGGAAGACAATATGAGGACTATTTAGGCTCCCTCTGCGCCAGATGTGTTTTAATAAGACGGCTGCCCTCCCAGCTAATAAGGTCAGCCTCTGGCTCCAGCGAGACGAGCAAACAAGTCGACTCTTGGCAGGAATTCAGCTCAGGCTTGGCACAGGCTCCGGCTCTGCTTCCTGCACTCTGAATGAGGCAGAGAGAGCTTCAGTCATCTCTTTACACCAGCAGCTTTTTATTAGACACTTCCTTTTTACACACACAGAAAAAAAAAAACACTTGAGAGAGAAGGGGAGATTGAAGGGGGGATTGAAGAAAAACTTTTAAATTGGGGGAAATAATAAAGTAGTTATTTTTCACAGTTATTCTCTATCATCGTATTTTCTGGCCATTCACTGGATAAGTGAAGTGTAATTGAATTGCACTGTTGATTCTGAAAAAAAGCTTCTTCTTTTTCCAAAGACAAAGCACCAATAGCAGAAAAAAACAAACAGAACCACTGGAGGCCTGGCTTGCTTGAAGATGCCAGTCTTATTCTACTGTTTGAGAGCTTATGCTCTTGAATCAGGTAATAATCAACAAGTTACTAAGTTATAGGTTGCTGGCATGATATCCATCATGGTGAAGACACACAAAAGAAATAAAAACTAAATAGGTGTGACCCATTGATCCATTCATGAATTCACTTCCTCACTCTCTCTGGCTCTGAAGCACTTTCAAAACATTGCTTTGTTTGTTTGAGTGCTCTGGTTTAACCAATTGAGATTAAAGTCATTTTTTTGTGAAGATAATTGCCAAATATTGCAAAGGCGCCACAATAAAAAAGATGGTATGACTGTGGTGGTTTA
Source organism: Danio kyathit (assembly GCA_903798195.1). Taxonomy (NCBI): domain Eukaryota; kingdom Metazoa; phylum Chordata; class Actinopteri; order Cypriniformes; family Danionidae; genus Danio; species Danio kyathit. Next base: position 45,836,760 of record LR812536.1, read on the forward strand.
GGGAACATGATTGAAAAGAGTCATCATTTTTTGTTGGCAGATTTCGTGCAACACCAATACGAAAGAGCAGGTTATGGAGAACCTTTTAGTCTACTGTACAGATATAGACATAAGCAAGCAAGAAGAGAGAGACACTAACAAGCAGAATTCTAGAGTTTCTTCCTAAAAAATGTTGTTTATTCAAGCAGCTAATAACTACATATGCTAAAATGTTTTGCGCCCTCCAGCTGGTTTAATAATAATGACATGTGTTGCTTGTGTCTTCATGAAACTAACAATTCTATTGAGACCCTACCCCTTGCCCTTGGCCCTTGAAACAGAGTGTGCAGGAGAAGGGCTTCAGAATTTACCCCTAAGAAACGGGACAGCAATACAACACCTGCACACATCATCATATGTCGTCACAATCTCTTGCTTCAAATGAGATCGATGACAACGACTGCTATAGTTATTCCAGTTGTGTTATTTTTTGGTATTTATCTTCAGGAAATTACTGTAGACAATGATGTCATGTTGTCATAATGATATAATGTGGCAATAAGCACGTAACTGTACTGTGTATTTACACCGTGGCCATATACATAAATGTAAACACAAGAAAACAACATTATACCAACCAGACACTGTGAAAGGTAATTCCCAGCCACTAGAATTTGACAGGGTATTCGAGTGTCATCGAGTGACAGACATGAAAGCATGTTGTGGAACTACTACAGTATACAGGAGTTATTACATTATAATTATACATTATATAGATATTTAGTGTTTTTGATTTTAGCCTTTTTTTGCATGACCGTAAAACATGAATGGTGTTATGGATGTATTAAAACATATACTTGTTTGCTGTAAAAATTCTTAATAATGCCAAAAAATACTAATTTGTGTGTCTCCTGAATCTTGTATGCAGCCATGTTGTCGTTGTAGCTGCTGTATTGTGGTAAATTTTCATACCCCTTGATTTCGAGTGTGGTCCTGGAAAATCTCAAATTCAAGGGCTATCTAGCCCTTAAAACCATAGCCCTTACGCCTTTAAGCTAAAGAGTTTCAAGCTCAAAATATCAGGTTATTTATTATACCTTCTGTATATTGGAAATTTGAGCTGTTAGGACATTCTAACTGACCTCCTCGCCCACAGTTACCACATGCATGTCAGAGCCATAGAGATCGCTCACTATTGCTCTGATGGGTGTAGCTTCTAGAGGTGTTAAAATTAATTGTTTCTTCGGTGCACCGCAATGCAGACGCGGACAATTCGGTATCGGTTCAGTAATAATCATAACCGGTTATTATGTACTGATGTCATTTATCTCATATGTGCTATGTCACCGTAGCTTACTATGGCGAGAGAGGCGAGAGCGAGTATTTACAACTGTCCAACTACTTAAAAACTCAGAAACTGTGCACAATTTCACTGCATGTGTGTTTGCTGAACATGTCTTTCACTTACAGCAGACGCCCCTATTTCACAGCGATTAAGAGAATGAAAGTAATCTCCATTTCTCTCTCTCTCACTGTGGCCCATAAGTGCATCTGTGAAGAGCGCCAGTGTGTAAGAGCCAATGGCAGCCCTTTCTGTTGAGTGTGTGACCAATCAAAGAGGTGTAAGAAAGAACTTGGTAGAGAAGGCTCAGAAAGCGAGCGGGATATTGTTTAAAGGTACAGTTTATATATCTGACTGTTTGTATTAAAGGATAAAATTGTTTTACAAATAGTATATAAATATACAAGAATTGCTGTGCTGTGAATAAAATATAAAACTTTGTATGGAAAGAATCCTCAAAAACTGTGTATGGAAAGAATCCTCAAAAACTGTGTATGGAAAGAATCCTCAATGCACCGTGATGCACCGAGATATCGAATTGAACCGAATCAATGGCATGATAATCGTTACCGAACCGAACCGTGAGAGGTTCACACCTCTAGTAGCTTCTCCTGCTGCGTCTCACGCATAAGCAGCATAAGCATAAACCTTTCATGTGAATATGATTACACTCATTACAAGGCCCCCACGGAATCTGCACAGGCAGAAATCCACAGATTTCCGCAGATTTTTTAGCCCATCATTGAGTCTATGTATTTACCTATGTAAATGTGTGTAAATTTTATATATTCAGTTTTTTAATTGATTTCAGTAATACTATTGTAATATAATAATAATAATAATAATAATAATAATAATAATAATAATAATAATAATAATAATAATATTAAAATGTTCATATGATTTATTTACAATACAGTTTGTAAAGTAATATGTTCTGTCTTTTAGTGGAGATATTATATGACAGACTTGCTTTGTTTACCAAATAAGTGGATCTAATGTGATTTGCATTGTAAACATTAAATAAAAAGTTACAAATGTTTTATTTGTTGATTTCATATATTAAGTTTTTAGTTATAAATACTCCCAAAATCATTCCGGCATAAATCCGCAGTCTTGGCCCTACTCATTACTATAGAGACATGTTAATATACGGCTGTCAATCAATTCGTGGGCGGGAGAAATCGCACTCCTACATCATGTTGGGCCTTAAATGGAGGGATTAAAAAAAAGAGACCTTAATGTGTTAATATCACTCCAGTATGACAGTGGACACACTATAGCTACACATTCGCTTTTTCTTGTTTTACTTACCTAAACCTACTTACTGACCCTAAAATTATTTGTCAGTAATACAAACAAACATTAGTTGGGTTAAAATAAGATTATTAGTTTTTTGGAGAGGTGAACTACTACTTTTTAAGTTGTGCCAACTGATTTTTTTTTACAGTGTACAGTTCTGTCCAAACAGCGTACAAAAGTTGATTTTGATCATAGGTGTCCTTTAAGATATACATTTTAATGTGTGTGTTTCCTGGGATCAAATTCATAGTTGTTGCACATATAAAACACATTACTACATTATTGTTGTACTATAAAATGTAGTACTGTAAAATAATTCTCAAGCAATTGAGCTGTCCAAATCCCAAATTGTCACTTAGTAGAAAGAGCACAATTCATTATTTCATACTAAAAGTAGGTTCTTGTTTCAAACACACGTGACAAACAACATACGATAATGTAGATTGGAGAGATGTTGGAATTCCAACCTGCCATTGTTTAATCCAACTGTTTTTACTAGTGCTGTCAAGCAATTAAATGTAAACCTCCAGTTTGTATTTACATAATATGTTACTATAGTGTATATTATTAAGTACAGTTGAAACCAGAAGTAGGCGACGCAGTGGCGCAGTAGGTAGTGCTGTCGCCTCACAGCAAGAAGGTCGCTGGTTCGAGCCTCGGCTAGGTCAGTTGGCGTTTCTGTGTGGAGTTTGCATGTTCTCCCTGCGTTCGCGTGGGTTTCCTCCGGGGGCTCCAGTTTCCCCCACAGTCCAAAGACATGTGGTCCAGGTGAATTGGGTAGGCTAAATTGTCTGTAGTGTATGAGTGTGAATGAGTGTGTATGGATGTTCCCAGAGATGGGTTGCGGCTGGAAGGGCATCCGCAGCATAAAACATGTGCTGGATAAGTTGGTGGTTCATTCCGCTGTGGCGACCCCAGATTAATAAAGGGACTAAGCCGAAAAGAAAATGAATGAATGAATGAATTCAGAAGTTTACATACACTCTAAAAAAGGAACATAACCATTTTTTTTTTAAATGTCTGATGGTAAATCATACTAAACGTTTATTATTTTAGGTCCGTTAGGATTACCTAAATCATTTACATTTGCTAAATGCCAGAATAATGAGGGAATTTTTTTTTTTTTGAGAATTTTTTATTAATTTCTAGACAGTCAAAGGTTTACATGCATTTCCTTGGTATTTTTTTAGCTTTGCTTTTAAACTATAACTTTGGTCAAATGTTTTGGGAATCCTTCCACAAGCTTCTCACAATAGTTTGCAGGAATTTTAGCCCATTCCTCCTGACAGAATTGACGTAGTGTAGTCAGATTTGTAGGCTGTCTTGCTCGCACAAGCTTTTTCAACTCTGCCCATGAATTTTCTATAGGATTGAATTCAGGGCTTTGTGATGGACACTCCAAAACATTCACTCTGTTGTCCTTAAAGCAGATTTTAACTAATTTGGCAGTATGCTTAGGGTCGTGGTCTGTTTGGAAGACCCATTTGTGGCCAAGGTTTAATTTTCTTGGCTGATGTCTTGAGATGTTGCTTTAGTATTTCTACATAATGTTCTTTCTTCATGATGCCATCTATGCTGTGAAGTGGACCAGTCCCTCCTGCAGCAAAACAGCCCCACAACATGAGGCTGCCGCCCCCATACTTCAAAGTTGGAATGGTGTTCCTAAGCTTGTAAGCTTTCCCCTTTTGTCCTTCAAATGTAACACTGGCCATTATGGCCGAACAGTTCAATCTTAGTTCCATCAGACCATAGGACATGTCTCCAAAAATTTGTCTTTTTCCCAGTGTAATTTAGCAAATTGTAATCTGGCTTTTTTGTTGATTCTGGCTTGTTGATTTTCCCATGTTGTCACACAAGGAAGCAGTGTGTTTGAAGTTTTCCTTAAATACTATTCTACAATTGTGCCTCCAATTAACTCAAATGTTGTCAATTAGCCAATCGGAAACTTTCAAAACCTTGACACCATCATCTGAGCTTTTTCAAAGGCATAATAATCTTATTGTATGTAAACTTGACTTTCAAGAAAAGAATTTGGAGAAAACAATTTCTCAAAAAATATCTCATTATTCTGCTATTAAGCATAACAGAAACAAATTTGATAATCCTAACTTACCTAAACGAGAACAATTTTTGTCACATTAACATCTGACTTTTTTTTTAAATGGTTATGTGCCTTTTATACAGTGTATGTAAACTTCTGGTTTAAACTGTATGTATAAACACATTCACACACATAAAATACAAAAAATTTAAAAAACATTTGTTTCTAATTTGTATTAGAAATATTATTTCTATATTTATAAATATTAATAACATATTTCTATATTTTTTATATACACGTATAAATATAAGAATTGTGTAAATACAAACTTTTATTTTGAAATTGAATATTTGCGATCAATAATTTGTCATCATTAGTTTTTATATATTTGAAGAAGCAACGCAGTCAATGTTATATAAAGCATGGTTAGCTTTTATGTAACTGTAATGTGTCGTTCTGGCAATTTAAAATGTCCAGATCTATTTGTTTGTGTAGTGTGGTAAGAGTCTCACAGGCTGCTGGACACAGAGTTGGCCAGTTTCCATAGCCAGGTTTGTTTACAAAAGTGTCTATTATCAGTGAGAAGAAAACACTTACACAGAAATTTAAATGATGTGCTTAGACTCAATAGAGAAAAACTACAGCTTTACCTTTTTATTGTGACATAACGTGATTAAAAACAGCGAAACCCTGTGCATGACAGCAACACCCCAGAGACAACCGCAAATGTGGGAGGTAGAGGAGATGCAGATGATGAATGAGATAGAAAAAAAAACTGGTTTGTTGTTTCTTAACCAGAGTCAATGATAATAGACTAAAAAATGCATAATGTCATCTTTAAATTGATAAAAATGCATAACGGGCATTGAAAATAGCATCAGGCAATCCCCATTCTGCCAAATGCCTTGCTGCAGTATTACTAAATTACTGCTTTTAAAAAGACAATAATAATCAACAATACTATTAGTTTATCTACAAGGTCAGAGCACACTGATGATTTGACAACAGTTACACAATACTAATGTGCAGTTTACAGTAACTGAAGAATAAAATAAAAAGTAATAAATAAAAAATAATAATATAAAAATAATAATAAATAAAAAAAAAGTGTCCAAATTAAATTTAAGGGTGGCTCACTGATTAGAACTGTCGCTTTTCAGCAAGAAGGTCATTGGTGGCAGGTGGCATTTCAGTGCGAAGTTTGCATGTTCTCCCCATTTTCGTATGGGTTTCCTCCGCATGCTTAGGTTTTCCAGCAGTCCAAAGACATGCAGTATAGGTGAATCGCATTATCTAAATTTTGCGTAGTGCATGTGTGTGCTTGAACAGGGGGGTGGCCAGAATGTTAAAGTGGGTGGACCTTGGGGAAATAGGGTGGAGCTTGGACCTCAGTCCCTACTTCTAAACTAAGTGTATAACAAATAGTGTCTTATATTTTATGATCTCTTATAATATAGTATTGACTATTTAACAAGATACAAGCTGACATTTGAGTATCCAAAACCCATTTGCAAAAAACAAAAAAAAAGCTTATTTAAATTAGATTTTATTATTTCAAAATATGATTTAAAACATAATTAAAAACATATCCTGACTTCATGAAAAGATGCTGCAGTAAACAAACCTGCAGACTACAACATTGCAGGATTAATTATTTTGCTAAATCAAAGCGCAAAGCGACAGTTGACATTTCCCATTTTGTGCAATGTAGGGGACTTAAAACTTTATTGACAAGCTCAGAATGAAGGGCGATGTTAATCGTCAACATCAAATTACATTCACATTCACCTTTCATTTATTTCATGCCACCGTGGGCGCTTATGTGGCCTCACCACTGTGTTTGAATGAGAGAGTGTATGGATGTTTCCCTGCACTGGTGCTTCATGAGTTAGTGTACTCTCAGTGCTGGGTTTCAGCCAGATACACATGCGCTGCATAAAAAAAATGCCAGAGAAATTGGTGGTTCATTATGCTGTGGTGACCCTTGATGAATTAGGCACTAAGCCAAAGTAAATTAAAAGAGTAAAATTAAAGTTCTCCTCAGCAGATGGAGTAGCATGTAATTGAAATTTAAAAGAAAACATGACCATGGACCCTGCAAAATAGAAAATCACCGGCTGTAAAAACCAAATAAACTTAAACAGACTAGAGTCTGCATAAGTTACAGCACGAGGGCTAAGTACTTAGCACAGTTGCCTCACAGCAAGAAGGTTGCTGGTTCAGTCCCAGCTGGACTAGGAGGCCTTTCGGTGTAGAGTTTGAATGTTCTCCCTGTGTCAGTGTGGATTTCCTCTGGTTTCCCCACAGTCCATAGACATGCGTAGTTGGTGAATTTGATAAACTAAATTGGCCATAGTGTGTAAATGGGACAGTGTGTGGGTGTTTCCCAGCATGAAGTGTTATATGCTGCATTTAATTTTCAAGGATCAATTGTGTATAATTGAGTAACTTGGCAAATGAATGCTGTCCTTCATGCAACTCTTACCATCTAACACCTCTGTTTAAACCACCGAGAATCGGAGTTGACAACTTCATTTCAATACATTGGTGCTGCGAACCACATTCATCCATGCAGAGGTGCAGAACCACAGCACAACCACAAAAAATGTTCTTCCACATGCAAAAAAGAGCCAAACATTACACACCTGTACCTTTATGGACCCACTGTGCCATTAAATCAATCATTAGATGCATTTTAATGGTGCTATTCGCAGAATTATATTTTTCATTTTGAAAAGAAGCGATGAGTACAGTACATACTGTATGCTGCTGAGTCCTGCACTAAAGGTGTTGATGAAAAACAAACACACCCACTATGGTCTAGACTCATTCTTTGAGTTAAGTGATGTTGAATACACCATGGTGTTTCACACTGAATACATTCTCTTCAAATATTCTGTTGTCTTGCAAACTCATGCAACTCCAGTACAATAAACAGTGATCTCACATTCTGAAATCTTAACCCAAACAATTGACTTTACTAGAAAATTGTTTGGAAACCCCTTAACATTTTACAGAGAGTGAAACTACATGCAGTTTCCCAAGTAGAATTAACATAGAAATTCATAGAATCTTAAAGAGATTCACAAAAAATTAATTTACTTACACATAATTGGTTATAACGGAGACCCGGAAGGGACGTGATGATGAAAAAAAAGTGGGAGTGGGAGAAAAAAAAATGAGTGGAAGAAAAATAAACAGTGATAGGAAAATATATATATTTTTAAAGTTTTTTGCGTTCCCTCGCAAAAACTGTTTTTTCCACAGACACTTCCTGTTCACTTCATACATGTCCACTCTCCCGTTTTTGCCTGTATTATACCGTATTTTACAATTCTATCCTGCTATCATCATATCATTCAGTATTTTCCCATATTTCTCATGTATGCATGCTGAAATGAATATAAAAATGTCTGGATTCACTATCTTTCCATTAAAGCTGTGCGTCGATCATCACCCTTCATATGCAACCTCTGAATCAGCCAATGACTGGTATAAGCGCTGACTGACAGAAGCGCTCCGTATGATAAAACTGATCCCAGATCAGCTTCTGTACACGCCATTTAAAGAGGAGCGAAAGTGCAGGGCATTTTGGGATATTCGGGTGAATGTTTAAACAAGACAAATACTCTTAATATGTAAACATGTCCGTCCTGCGTGTTTCATTTTAAAACACACCTAATGACAAACTAATGCACAAACAGTTACGAAGTATGGAATACTTTCATTATAGATCTGTGCATTCTTACAGTGACACCACTGTTATCATATAAAGAACGAGAGATTAATTTGCTGCTCTTCACTTGTTTGATAACAGAGGTGTCACTTTAAATGGCGTGTACAGAAGCTGATCTGGGATCAATTTATCATACGGAGCACTTCTGTCAGTCAGCACTTATACCAGTCATTCAGAGGTTGCATATGAAGGGTGATGATCGACGCACAGCTTTAATGGAAAGAAAGTGAATGCAGACATTTTTATATTCATTTCAGCATGCATTCAAGATTAAAAATACATGAGAAATATGGGAAAATACTGAATGATATGATAATAGCAGGATAGAATTGTAAAATACGGGATAATGCAGGCAAAACGGGAGAGTTGACATGTATGAAGTGAACAGAAAGTGTTTGTGGAAAACATTTTTGCGAGGGAACGCAAAAACTTTAAAAATATATATATTTTCCCTATCACTGATTTTTTTTCTCCCACCCATTTTTTTTTTCTCCCACTCAGTTTTTTTTTCACCATCACATCCCTTCCGGGTCTCCGTAGGTTATAAACCTTAATGAGTTTCTTTTTTTTTTTTTTTTTTTTTTTTGTTGAAGACAATAAATATATTTTGAAGAAATTTTGAAACCTTCAACTATTGATAGCCATAATAGGAAAAACAAATGGTCAATGTGTACAGATTTCTGTGTGATGTAGCTTAAAAAAGGTATTACTTTGCTTTGATGTTCGCTTTGACACATTTTGTTGATTATGATTACATTGCAGCTACATGCCATGTAATTCTAATTGTTAGGATTAGTGTAAGTTGACATGTACATGCTGTATGTACACATTCTGTTAGTAGAGCAGTATAAACAGATTGTCACCTTAGAAATATAAGGTTTCTATCTGACATTTTTGTCAAAATTGAGTTATTGACATTTTCTTATTAAATGACAACTTATTTACATTATGGGCTGTTTTTTTTGTTGTTTACATTTTAAGACTTTTAAAAAAAAAAAATGTTACACGCACATACTGTTTGCTATGGAATGCAAAAACTTTGAAGCTCAATATCTCAAAATCATTCAGAACGCAGATAGAACCTTATAATTCCAGGTGACGAGATACAAGCAAACAGTCTGCTAATACTCTAATAAGAAATTGTTGGCATGCAGTTGTATTGTAACGTATAGTCAACAAAATGAGCAAAGGCACCATCAAAATAAATTGATACCAAAAAAATAAAAATAAATAAAATCATCCGTAAGAATTACTTTAATAGACTGTTTCTACCCTTTATTTGACTTTCTCTTTGCAAAACTATATAAAAGAGTTATAAAAAAATTTTGTGGTATTTTAAGTTGAAAATTTACATACTCTATAGGCACATCAGAGACTTATTTTACATCTTGTAAAAGGGGCATAATATGGCACTTTTAAAGCATACAGTATATGTACTCATTGTAACTCACACTTTTGTAATTGCAACATTACTGTCAGGTTCAATAACGGCCCGTTTCCACTAAGAGGTACAGTACAGTACTGTATGGCTCAGTACGGGTCACCTTTATCAGGCTTGCGTTTCCACTTGCCAAAAGGGTACCCTTTTGGTGGGCGTGGTGTACAACAGAAAGTTTCAGATGATGTCATTTTTACACGAGGAAATGTCACAGTAAATGTGTACAGGTCGTTCACCATATCATATGAGAAGCACTTCTTACAAAACAGATGCTTATACACATTAATACTGTGTATAAATGTTCATTACTAACCTTTCTATGAACATGATTTGATTATAACTGCAGATCAATGATATACTGATATACAATAATATATCAACGAAATAGCCTACTGTAATGTCTGCGATTATATATAAATAAATAAATGCAACATATATGAACACACACAGACCCTTACAGTCTCTGATATGTTACCAATTACAGAAAAACTACACACAACATACATTTAGTCCTTATTTGGGTTCAAAAACAACATGAAATATAGCCCACAGTCAGTGCAAACCTCTCATATGTGTCTGTACTTTCACCAACCATGTAGCCTCTGTTAGAGAGTAATTCTGTTATTCCGAGTTCATAATAGTCCATAAGGTGATGATAATAGTTAAACAATGGCAGTTTGGTTCATGTTTTAGGTGCAGATGCCTCATTTACTGCTGTTTTTTCCAGCTTCTCTCCTTTGTTTTTTGGCATTTCACTCTCGTGTTTGTCTCTTTCTGAAAGGATCGGATATCAAAGCGCTTCAATGATCACGAGCACGTTATTAATATGAGCTCAATAAGTTCGCTATTTTAAATATAGACGCACGGTGAGTTGTCTGGAGAAAAAGTGAAACCAGTCGCACTTTTGTTTTTTTGCTTTTTGATTATTTTAAAGAACCACAGACACAAACTGCGGAGGAAACATTTATGGGGTGGTGAAGCAATGACGTTGATGGATCTATGTGCTATAACATGTAACTGGGAATCATGAATGTAACATTCAAAAAGCAACTCATGTAAACACCTGAATCATATTATTGTCTATTCAGATTAAGGCAAATCATTAGATCAATAATGTCCAAATGTAGTCACAAGCCCCAAACCCAGAAAAAAGATGTTCTCTGATTTTGATGACAGCCTTTTCAAAGGTTAGTAGTAAGCTAATGTAATGTTAATAGCATAATGCAAATCTTGCATTCATGCTAACAAACAAATGATCAAAAGAAATATATATTTATACAATTCAAATATATAAAATATGAACTGATGTTTACTTTAAACTTATTATAAAAATATATTTATATTGTTTTCCCAGAGATGGTTTGCGGCTGGAAGGGCATCCGCTGCGTAAAACATGAGCTGGATAAGTTGGTGGTTCATTCCACTGTGGCAACCCCGAATTAATAAAGGGACTAAGCCGAAAAGAGAATGAATAAATGATTTATATTGTTCAATTATAATTATTAAAATATTAAATTTTTTTGTCAAATAATTTTGTGGCTAAAAAGTATCAGTTCAGGCACTGTTTTGGCACCGGTACCGTTTTAAAAAAGTATCGATTTAGCACCGGTATCGAAATAACCCAAACGATACCCAACCCTAGTTACAGAGTGTGTACCTACTATATGAGGTGTGGACAGACCAATTACAATGATGATTATGTGATTTTATCTACACTGATGCTCCTTGCTATGACACAATGTCACATGATAAATCTTGTCAGAAAAACTGATGCCCTGTTCTCTTTCTGACACACACTGTACTCCAAGTGCTCCTATTTCTACAGACGATGATCATGAAACAAACCATTCAAGCTTGCTCTCAAATCTGTTTCTGGATTACAATGAAGTTTTGAAACTTACAGGACGATCTTTATAATTCAATTCCCTCTAATGTCAAAAGTTCAAGAAAATCTTTTCAAGTCATGATCTTTATTAAACTGCAAATGTATACAAAAAATAACAAATGAGTGAATGAATAAATCAATGCATTAATTAATTAGTCAATGAATGAAAATACATTACAGTTTTTCTCCTTTGCTTTGACCTGGTTAAAGAAACTAGGATCCACTCCATTTTCCTCATCACTATCTCAGCAGAGCAGAAGGCATGTCTTGCAAATGTGTAAACTCTTTCTCATTGGATTGACACATTTGCCCCACCATTTTTCAAAACACGAATGTTATTCAAGCAGTCCAAACTCCATTGTTTTAGCTATGGTAACCAAACAGAAACCATATATTCCTAACCATTAGAAACTACCAAGATCAGTATAAAATCACTGAACCACTGGTTTGACACTCAAATCTTCAATTAGCAATCAGTCTGCAAACCTTATAAAATGGTGGAAGGTCTGTGTTGTTCGGTGCCAGCATGGATGGAGGAGGTCAATAGTGGCTATGTCTTATTCTCCCAATAGATTTGACTGTATATTGTTTACATGTGTTTTCTCTAATTTTTACAGTATTTTATTACTTTTATCTGTTTAGTTTTATAACAGCATTTCAGTTTTCAGCCACAGTTTGAAAATTGTCATGAATTCAATATAAATTTAATCAAAGCATTTCTTAATCCGGATCCAATTCTTTGCAAAAAGGCAAATTTGACAGCTCAATTAGAAAGACAACAAATGGCATTAGCAATAGGCTACAATGGCAAGCAATGGTGGACTGATTCACACTGAGTTCTGTATTTTGTTGTCCATTGTGAAAGGATTAATTGAAAGAGCTCATATACGTGTTAGCAAGTTGTGTTGTTTGAAGGTAAAATTAGCTTTTGTTGCATATTTTAAATGTTTTGACACAGTATTTGCGTTTTGCAAGCAAAATGTGTCATTTTGACCATGAGTGCTGCTGTTTAGGCATGTGTGTTAACTGTTTTAAAAATGTGGAGTTTCAGCTGACGGCTGCATCAAAGCAATCAAGAAAAACTGTAAATACAATGCATGATTTGATATTTACAGTGAACAAACATGAACTTGGGTATGGAACATGAACATGACCTGTTAAAAGAGTACTATCTCTAAGGCATGTCGGTTTTTTTTTTTTTTTTGACATGACATGATGTGGAGTAACTAAGGCATGGAGGGGGGGGGGGGTATTTCCCCCGGGAGGAAACCAGTCTACGTACCCCGGTGCAAACCCTGACAGCTGTCTGAGACACTCGTAAATCACACTGCTGCTTCCCTTTGTAGCTACCCTAAAGCTACAAACACATCACCTCTGAGTAAGGGTGGCCACTGCATTAGTTTAAATAAATATATAGAAAAAAAGAAATTGAAGAAAACAGGAAGAGCACATTTTTAGGCTCAATATTTAAAAAAACTAAAACAAAAGTGAGCCATAAGAAAGGCTGGATTCAGTTCTCTGTGCAATCCTATATGATAAGTTCAGATCCACAAACCTCTAAGTGCCATGTGAAATTTTCTTTTAATATTAGCATTTTCATTTTCTTGTACTGTAGGCTCCTACGCATGTCTTGATTCAGTTATTTTAATTTTATGGCAAAAATAGGTTATTTTCATCGCTTTTAACATGAAATTACTGAACATTAACATAAGAGGCTGAGAAAAATGCTTATTGTAGAAGAAAATTACAAATGGCACTTAGATGTTTATGCATCTTCATAAGCACCTTTAGAAAGGAAATTACTGGGAAATATGTTGGGTGCACCCAACAGTCGAATAAAGTTACAATGTCAAAAAAATGCATGGTTGTGTCTTCAATAAAATACAGTATTCAATGAAGATTATGCTTACATATTGTTTTTTTTAATCAAGTTCAAGTAGGGTAGAATGATATATATATATATATGTATGTATTAGGCTGTTTTATTTAATTGTTAAGGAATGTATTTAGCAAAATACCACAAAAACTGATAACTGTTAAAGGGATAGTTCACCCAAAAATTTAAGTGTGCTAATAACTCACTCTCAAGTGGTTATAAAGCTTTCTAAAATTCTTTCCTCTGTTGAACACAAAGGATTTTTTTAAAGCTGAAAACCTTCGAAGTCAATAGTTCGAGGTTCCCAGCTTTCTTCATAATATCTTCCTTTGTGTTCAATAGAAGAAAGAAACTCAGGCAGGTTTGGAACAGGTGAGGGGTGAGTAAATGATGACAGAATTTTTTTTTCTTTTTTTGGAGGGGGTGGGGAATGGGGGGTGAACTATCTCTTTAACTAACATTTACATGCAGTTGTTGTCTGTATTTTTTCTCAAAATTAACAAATTCACCAAACTGAAAAAAACCTGATCGCTCAAATCCTTTAGGTCAGTCATTACAGCTTACATGTCATCATATGCATCATTTATATGTCATCACACAGCCTGTTTTTATAGTATTAAATAACCAAACTCATTCAAAAGCCAAAATTTTACCGAACTGGGATTATTGTCTGGGTTTGTTGACATGCCATTACACTCCATTTTTAAAGCACCAAAAAATGAAATTAAACAAAACAAACACACACATACACACATACACACACACACACACACATATATATATATCAATCAAAATCATCAAATGATCGGTGATTAAAGGAGAAAAAAAGGAAAGTAGAATACATTTATATACTTTTATATTAGACACACATCTGATGCTTGTATTTGCAGCAGCTTCACGCATTGGGTTAAATTAGGCTGTCCAGTCTCCGCGTTCACTCCTTTACTTCTATTGTGTCCGTTCAGCTTATCACCGCAAACCAACCCCGTGACGTCAGAGACAGCGATATTCCAAGATGGCGGCGCCCTAGGTCTAAAATCTACAGTAAAACATGCCGTTTTCTGCTAAATGGTTACATTAATCGAGTTTGTTTAATATATTTTCATTAAAGTGGAATAAAATGTACAAAATAAGGTAAACTTGACTGAGTGCTTCATTTCCCCTTTAAAGGCTTAACTAGGTTAATTAGGTTAACTAGGCAGGTTAGGGTAATTAGGCAAGTTGTTGTATAATGATGGTTTGTTCTGTAGACTATCTGGAAAAAAATCTGCCTTAATGATTGAAAAGGCTAATAATTGTGTGCTTCAAATGGTGTTTAAAAAAATTAATAACTCATTTTATTCTAGCCGAAATAAAAACAAATAAGACTTTCTCCAGAAGAGAAAATATTATCAGACATACTGTGAAAGTTTCCCTGCTCTGTTAAACATATTTTGGGAAATATTAAAAAAATAAATAAATAAATCAAAGGGGGCTATATATATATATATATCAACATTTTATGTCCCCTAGTAGATAAATCAATCTTAAGATGTTCTTGTTTGCACTTGTTTTAACAACAGTTTACTTATATGGTCTGACAGAGGTTGGTTGTTTAGTGAAATCCATGTTGGATTTTCTTTTACATTTTTATTAATTTGTTTGTTTATTTGTTCATTCATTCATTCCTGTAGTTCCCTTTTTGTTTTACAATTTTTACCATACACATTTAAAAAAATGTGAACTATTTTTTATATTAAATTAGACTAGAAACACATTTTTTTGCTGTGGTATCAAATTGGTTTTGAAAATAAATATTACATAAACTATCTAAAATCATCTAAAAAAAAATTATAAATTACTAAGGTTTTGGACAATTTTTGCCATTACCTTGTCTAGTGTTCAGAAAGCAAAAAAAAAAAACAAGACAAGGATAAGCTTGAAAGGGAAGATAATGCTAAAACCTGTTGCTGAGTTCACAGTATCATCTTTCCCAGTTCAAACCCTTACTCTAAGGCCTTGTGAGACAAAGATCAGATCACCACAAGACACTGACAGACACAGAAAATAATAAACTGCACGCATACTGAAGATTGTATTCTCGCGTGCATCTGGTCTTACTTTTGGCAGATATTATTCACACTTCTCTTCAGAACACAGTCACCCTCTGCCACAGTCTGCTTCCTATTATCAAACCCAGCCTCACTTCCTCAAACTTCACAAGCGCTGGTGGAAATATGCAATGCTGGAACATAAATGCGTTTCAAAGACTGAAAGACTGAAGCCTGATTCACCTGTTAATCACTCTGCCCTTATCATAAGTAATAAAATTCCCTGCAGAAAAAAGGATCAAGATTTAAATTTAAAATATATATTGTGCTCAGCATATACAGTATGAGTACAGCCCATTTTGAAAATGAATGTTTTTATCCATTTCTCAATGAATATGGATAATATACAGTATATATTGATGCATTTGAACAAAACAGATTTATTAAACAGATATATTTTTTTAAATAATATTTTAGTCACAGAACATCTTTAGAAGGGCAGCGAGGTGCCGCAGTTTGTAGCGCTTTCGCCTCACAGCAAGAAGGTCGTTGGTTTGAGCCTCGGCTGGGCCAGTTGGCATTTCTGTGTGGAATTAGCATGCCCTCCCCGCGTTCGCGTGGGTTTACTCCAGGTGCTCTGGTTTCCCCCACAAGTCCAAAGGCATGTGCTATAAATGAATTGGATAAGCTAAATTGTCCATAGTGTGTAAATGAGAGTGTATGGGTGTTTCCCAGTGATGGGTTGCAGGTGGAAGGGCATGCACTGCGTAAAACATATGCTGGATAAGTTGGCGGTTCATTCCACTGTGTCGACCCCTGATTAATAAAGGGACTAAGCCGAGAAGAAAATGAATGAATGAATGAACATCTGTAGAAATAGAAAGATAATACATTTAAATTCATGCAAAATTTCCACAAAAAAAAAAAAAAACGTACAAACTGCAACATTTCAACAAAATTGTATATATTTTTTGCTATTTTTGAAAATGTTATTTAATATTTTTTCACTAACATATAAATTTGGACTACTAATTTTTTAACCATTATTGTAAGTTATTTTGTTAGATTAGCTCCTGATTTGGTTTCAGTACTGACTAATCTAATGTATATGCACAAATATAATATAGTAAAGTATCCTATAGAAAATATTAATTTAAAGGAGAGATTTGTGGGGGGTGTACTCATATATGCTGAGCACTGTACTGTATATTATGAAACAAATATTTTCATTGAAAGAGACTTACTCAGATTTGCTGAGTAGATGATAAAACATTTTTAAAAATTTAGTTTAGGGACTAACAGTTGTTTATTAACAAACCTTTTTGGTAACACTTTATAATAACTACACACTATGAATCATTTACTAAACATTAGCATCTAGTGAAATCCTGATCTGTTAATCATCAACTCTACATTAATAAGCGTTAGTAAGCAGTTTATAACTGCAGCTACAAATGCTTTATTGCTGACTTCAGTGTTGCCAACTTAGCGACTTTGTCGCTAGATTTAGCGACTTTTCAGACCCCCCTAGCGACAAATTTTCAAAAAAGCGACTAGCGACAAATCTAGCGACTTTTTTGTTTGTTACTGGAGATGTTTATAGACTGTTATTTGTCCATTACTGTACCGTCCCTACTCTTCTCAACGAGCTGCGGGTGATGCCCCTCCCCTGCCTCAGAGCACTGACAGGCGACCCAGTTCTAGTAAAGCAGTCTCTCTCCCACCTGCAGCCTGACAGCAGATCACTCTTCTGCGTACCGACGCCAAATGAATTAGCACCGGCAGTTTGAAGGTATTTCCCTTGTACAGTCAAACCGATCTGCTTCTCCTTTAATTTAACAATTTATTTTGACCGTTTATTCTTTTCTTGTTCACAATCACAGATATTTTAAGTGAGTTTCAGAACTTGTCTGAGTTTATTACGTCTGAGAGATTACTCCAAATTCACTACACATCTATAATGATATACTGTATTCAAACAGCAATAAATTTAGTGAAGTTGACATGCATAACGTTACATAAAGCGTAAATACCCCTTTATTGACCATAGGCTGTTAAATAAACAGAAAGGGTAGAACGTGATGACGTCAGTAATATGCAAATTAGCGTATGACGTAATCTAGCGACTTTTAGCGACATTTCGGGCAGAGCTTAGCGCCTTTTCGTTGAAAAAAGTTGGCAACAGTGGCTGACTTACAACCACATTTATAATGTGCTTAATACTTGTACTTTCATACTTTGTTAATGATTTACTTTTCATTACTAAATTAAGTATTGCATTATTAACAAACCAGCTGTATTTAAGAGTAATCGATGGTTTTTAAGATAATTCAGAATGAGTTACTAAATGATTAATAAACTATTAAAATCAACATTTATATATCTTATTATTCAGGCATATATTAATAGTTAATTTGTATGTTAGTAAATGCTTTATTAACTCAACTTCATGCAGTTTTGTGACCTAATCTAAAGTGAGGACTATTTGTGCTTTATAAATTCCTTATAAATGACAATTAAAGGCTCAGTATCAAATGAACAATAATCATTGCAATCTTATCTAAAAAGTAAAATTATTGTAAAGTTTAAACATTACTGATTAACAGGAGTGTCAAAATACGACTTAAAATTGGATAATACAACAACAATATAACAATTTAACAATATAATAAGATGCTATGTTTAAACGGTACAGTAATTTTATTTTAGATAAGGTTGCAAAGAATAATTTTTTATTTGAAATACAGTTTCATTTGTATCTTCAATTGAATAGGAATGAATAATGTTGCTTATGTTCTTTTTTTCCTGTATAGAATTTAACTGAGGCTTTAATTGTCATTTATAAGGGATTTATAAAGCACAAATAGTCCTCACTTTAGATTAGGTCACAAAACTGCATGAAGTTGAGTTAATAAAGCATTTATTAACATACAAATTAACTATTAATATATGCCTGAATAATAAGATATATAAACGTTGATTTCAATAGTTTAATAATCATTTACTAACTCATTCTGAATTATCTTAAAAACCATCGATTACTCTTAAATACAGCTGGTTTGTTAATAATGCAATACTTAATTTAGTAATGAAAAGTAAATCATTAACAAAGTATGAAAGTACAATTATTAAGCACATTATAAATGTGGTTGTAAGTCAAGAATAGATGATTTGTAGCTGCAGTTATAAACTGCTTACTAATGCTTAATAATGTAGAGTTAATGATTAACAGATAATGAATTCACTAGATGCTAATGCTTAGTAAATGATTGATAATGTGTAGTTATTATAAAGTATTACCACCTTTTTTTTAAGATATATCTATTTATTTTATTACTACTTATATCAAAAATTATTAGCCCTTCTGTGAAATTTTGATTATTAAAAAAAAATCAAATACTAATGTAGAGAAAAAAAATTCAACACATTTTAAACATAATACATTTAATAAATAATTTATAACTATTTTTTTGTCTTTGCTGTGATGCTATTACATAAGATATTTCTAGTTATTTTTGCAAGATATTATTATTAAGCTTAAATTGCAATTTACAGTATTAACTAGATTAACCAGGAAAGTTACAGGCAGGTTAATTAGGCAAGTCATTGGAAAACAGTGGTTTGCTCTGTAGGCAATTTCAATATATATATTTTTAAATCTTAAAAACATGAATAATACTGACCTTAAAACTGTTTTTAAAAAAAATGCTAAACTATTCCAGCAAAACGAAAATAAATAAGACTTCATCCAGAAGAAAAAGTATATCTTTTTAGAAAACACTTGAGAATTGAACATTAAACATCACCTGAGAAATATTTGAAAAAGAGAAACAAAATTCACAGGAGTGCTAATCATTTTGCACATATCGTCACCTTGGAATTATAAGGTTCTATCTGCGTTCTGAATGAGTTTGAGATATTGAGCTTCAAAGTTTTTGCATTCCATATAGCAAACAATATGTGTGTAACAGTTCTCTTTCATACATTAAAGGTGCAGTATGTAAGTTTGACACCCAGTGGTTGAACTAGGTATTGCAGTCCTGAATCATAATAAAGGTACGCCGGGTTGCCAGTTTGAGGGATTTTAAACTGTGTTCTAAATAAAAGCAACGACACGCGATTGAGGGAATATTCTCCATGTTAAAAGGAGTTTTGGTTCTAACCAACACCTCGAATTGATTTATTAGAAGCGGCTTCTATTTCTCACAGCTGAACAACAGAAACCTATGACAGATCACCTCAGGTAAGCCTTGTGTGCTTTATTCAGTGCTAAATGCTAACAATGCAAGTTTGAATGCATTTTACATGACGTGTATTACCATATACTGAAAGCAGAAAGTTCACTTCACCTTTAATGATGTTAAAGAGGGTTAACATGTATTAAATAGATTCTAAACCTTACCGTTTTGTGAGTGAGTGCATATTCTGTGCTTCTGAAAGGCTGTATTTAAATTTCTGCCGTGTTTTGTGGTGCAAACAGCCAAATGGCTCATCACTCATAACAATCTCGTCACAGCGTGTTGTTAGGACACGCGATGTAACCTGCTCACGTTCCTAATATTTATGTCATTTGCTAATTAACGTCATGTGGAACTGAATCTGTCTCATTTTGACATCTGATACTTTCCACTACACTGTAGCATTTCACTCATGGACGCATGCTTTCAGAGTCTTTCTGAATGCATGAATGAATGAAATATGCTGTTTTCCAACAAGGCAACCCGGGGTGCTGAAATATAATTGGCTAAACTGGCATGTGCATGTGAAAATTACCTAAACAAAGACATCGTTCCGGCACGGAAAAAAACATTTTCAAAGCAGAATATCTGACTTCAGCATTGTTTGTCAGTTAAACAAGTATGTTCACTTGGGATGTTTCTTAAATATCTGCCCACATATTATTGTATTTTTATGCTTTAGAAGAGTCAAAAACTTACATACAGCACCTTTAACATGACAGAGACCCTAAATGTACTCTACGTGTAAATTATCAAAGTTCTCTTACATTTGGAAATTGGAGTAAATAAACCACGGTAAATGCAGATAGAACCTTCTAATTCTGAAAAGTCATTTCCGCTTGGAATTATAAGGTTCTATCTGGCAGATCATTCATTGAAGCTTTATTTTTCAAGAAATACAATAAAAAAATACATAATTTGGTGTTGTAACAATATGTTGATGCTAAATTTTTGCTATAACATTTATTTATTGTTTTAAGATGAATATTTTTTCTTGTTCAAATTGATCATAGAAGACTGGGCTAAGTATTTTGTCCAGTGTAGATGTTAATTTTATCAAATTAATATGTTAATATTTATAAAAATGTTATGCTTTAATTGAATTATTATTATTTGCCCTATGAAATAAATTAAGTATGTGTCCTTCAAGACTTAATATCAAATTTAAAGACTTTAAAAGAAAACAGACAATGAGCAAATGAGTTTAATAAACTCTGAAAAATGTTTCACTGACTATATATACACAAATGAAAATATTTTACATTTAATATATAATTTTTTTAATAACTGTTTCTTTTTCAACAATGTAAAATTTTGTCAAAAAATGTCAAAAAATGCTTCTAAATCATCACATTTACACACATCTTTTCAGTTTCAGGTTTCTTCTCAATTTTGTGTGGTGCATTATTTAGTCCACTCTGATTTTGTGTGATTTTGTCTTTCTGGTCTTTCCTGCTGTCAATGGAGCAGTCCAGCGAAATGACAAAGAAAGCTGATCCTGATTGGTCCTCGTGCGTGCATTAAAAAATGCTGATTGGCTAACAGAAATAACCTTATAGAGCCAAGCTAGAGTTCAACTTTGTAGATAAACTGTTTTTGTTTTTTAAATAAAAAATCTTAAAATGTAAATAACTTATAAAAAAACATTCCATAATGTAAATAAGTTGTCAATTTTGACAATTTTGACAAAATGTCAGACAGAAACTTAGAATTCTAAGGTGACGATATTCAGCATGATCATATTATATATCCTCAAACCTACCAAATACCAGAACTTTACTACATTACTATTAATAAGCAGCAGATTAGGAGTTTGAGTCAAAAGTAATACACAATGGATTGTTAATTACAGGAATTGAACATTAAATTAAATTGTCACCAAAAAAACACTAGCAAGTTCATTTTCTACAGATTCACTTTTGTTAATATTTTCTGACCACGTAGCATTGGTTACATAAAAATAAAATAAAAGATACATGTTGATTTTGATAGTAAAATGTGTAAATACATTGTGAGATAAGAGTAAATCAGATCTCTCATTCCATGTATGATGGCTTTGAATGAACTGCAGATTCTACTGGTTGGGTAAGAATAAAGAAATAACCATATGGTTCCATTCAGCAGTTTACCATTTGGGCAGACACCTTCAGCATCTTCACAAACAGTCCAACCGAACACACACTTAAAGCAGATGAGGTGTGTTTCACTGTGGTTGACTGTTTGAAGGAAATAGGTTTGCTGCAAAGAGTGGAAATGCACCGATGAAAAAAGCGAAAAAGGAAATCGATGGAAGATGTGTGGGAATGTGAGTGTGTGTGCGTTTTGAGAGAGATACATGTGTTGCAGTATTTGTGAAAAAATGTGTGTGCAGGTCTGTGTGTGTGTGAGGTTGGAAGGGGTAAGTGGTGTGGTTAGACACCCGGAGTCACTGAACATTCTTCTGGCATGTGTTCAGCTTCCAGCCCCCTCTTCCTCCTCTTGTGTGTGCGAGACTCTGTCCTGGCAGCCGGCCCGGCTATGAAGTGAACTTAAACAAACTTCTGTTGCAGCCATCTGCTAGAGCTGGGGAATAAATCAAACAGCTTCACGGCCGCCAGCGATCGAGTTACCATGAGCAACAGCGCCCGCGCGCCTGCCTGGAGCCACAGCGAGCCTCCGCCGGCCAACATGTGGCCACTCTAATCCCTCCCAGAGAGAAGAGAGAGAGACAGAGAGAGAGAGTGAGAAAAGAAGAAGAGACAAACACACACACACACACACACACACACACACACACACACACACACACACACACAGAGTGTGCTGGAATGCTATGTTTTGATACTCCTTGAAAGTATTTTGTATCATACATTGTTTCTGCATTTGCTTGCACAATCATTATTACAATTGACTAATAACTATTTTGGTTCCAAACCTCAAATAATAAATTAATAAATAAACGCTGACTAATAAAAGTCCTAAAAGTACCACAGTACTACCAAACACCAGAGGTCCTTCATAAAAAAAATTTTAGTCAGCATGTAATAATTAGAATTTTTATACAACACCAAATAATTCATCTTAATCATATTCGAAAATGATATTTTATATTTCACTCGTATTGACATCTGCATTCTTTGTATTGACCACTTGAAATGAATTTCTGAAATAAATGATTACAGAACATGTATAGGTAACAATTATGACATTTGTGGCTTTAATGACTAATAAAAGTTCTGGTTCCAAACTTACAATGGTTAAAACAAACAAACAAACAAACAAATAAATAAATAAATAAAAAAAATCAAAAATCACTGACAAATAAAAGACCTAAAAAGTACCACAGTACTGTCAAATACCAGAGGCCCTTCTTAAAAAAATTATTTGGAATGTAAAAAACAGAGTATTTTCACTTGATACCAAATAGTTAATCTTAATCATATTTACAAATTATATCTCATATTTCATTCCTATTGATAAATGCAGTCTCTGTACCATTAATCTTCACTTTTGATGTGAATTTCTGAAATAAATGTCACAATATTTATAGGTAACAGTTATTATATTAGTGGCTATAATGACTAATAACCAGTCTGGTTCCAAACTTCAAAAAATAAATAAATAAATACTGACTAATAAAAAACCTGAAAAGTACCACAGTACTACCAAACACCAGAGGCCCTTCTTTAAAAAATTGTAATCTGTATGTAAAAAAGAAAAAAAAAAAAGAGTAAACGCCAAATAATTCATCTTAATTATATTTAAAAGTATATCCTATATTTCACTCATATTGGCAAATGTAAACTTTGTATTAATCTTTACTTTTGAAATGAATTTCTGAAATAAATATATCTATATATCTAAATTAAAGTTTAAAGGCACAGTTACATGTTTTTAAAGACACAGTGGGCTCTATTTGAACAATTTAGGCGCATAGTCTAAAGCGCACGGAGCAAAAGCATTAAGGGCGTCTCCAAATCCACCTTGGAAATTTTAAGGACTGCGCTGCGGCGCATGGTCTAACAGGGTTGAGCTTATTCACTTAATGAGTTATGGGTGTGTTTTGAGAATAAACCAATCAGAGTCTCATCTCCCATTCCCTTTAAGAGTCATTTGCGTCGCACCATGGTGCATTTGCTATTTACATGGCAGACTTTGTAAGTGGAAAAACTGAACACTTCACTAGCGAGAAAACAGTTAAACAGAGCTTCTGCAGAACACGGATAAAGAATGAGCCTCCTCCAATTGGCCTTTACTTTTACTTTCTCTTTCTCTCTTTCGTGGATAAGTAAATGGTGTTGTACGCTCCACTGAAAACATCCATTGGCCTACATAATTAATTTAGTTTGTTAAGCGCAAAGATTTGTTTTAAAACTATTTCTAAATTCAGTTCCAATTTCAAGCAAAAAAATAAATAAACAATAATAACGAAGTGTGGTCAAAAAACTGAGTTATATCCAAACACACATGCTATGCCCCATATGGTCCAAAACCTGACAGTATATTATTTTTTATTAATAATAATAATAATAATAATAATAATAATAATAATAACAACATTATATAAAAGCAAGTTGTCGTGAATAAACTGAAAAAAGCCCCTGAGGTGAAGAAGGCATGGAGGCAGTGGTTTTTATATTTATGTAGAAAGTAATCATTTTTGTAATATTTTATTCCTTTAATTATTTTTCATTTTTGAAGATACTTGTGTATTGCTCTACATCCTGCATGTATTAAAGAATGTGTAAGCGAGGCGCACAACTAACGCTCTGCACTGGACTTTAGACCACCTTTCATCTGGTCTATTGCACAGTCTATTTTAGTTCCTCAAAATAGCAATGCACCAACAATGCGCTTTAACACATCTCTTTTCTAGACTGGAACACCCATGAGTCCA
Organism: Danio kyathit; assembly: GCA_903798195.1. NCBI lineage: Eukaryota > Metazoa > Chordata > Actinopteri > Cypriniformes > Danionidae > Danio > Danio kyathit. Next base: position 45,861,503 of record LR812536.1, read on the forward strand.
CAAAGTGGCGCAAATGGATTTGCTATTTAAACAACGTGGCGGAAAACTGGAAAATTACTGTTGCTCTGGTCTGAAAATACTGTAGCAACATGTCGAGGCAAAAACGTCTTGCGCCTTACTGTGCCGGATGTATTATAGGGCCCAATACTGTATGTCATTTTCGTTACTAGAGGGCACATATCCACAACAAACAAAAGCATGGTTTGATGACACCTGCGGGGTATTCCAGAAAGCAGGTTATGTGACATACCCAAGTAAGTTTAAGAGTAAGTAAGTGGATAACCTCAGCTTTCGGTTTCCAAAAGCAAAGGTAACTTTTGGGGTATGCAAGTAACCATAGCATCTTATTCTCTAAAGATAACATGCTCTAGAGCAGAGGGGTATTGCACAAAAGTGGAATCAAGAAAGCCAGGATAACAGAAAAAGCTAAGCTTGACCTAGTTTACTCAGCTCCTCCTGGCTTAGTCTGTTGCACGTTTGCTGATCCAGGATGACAACAAGTCACTATGTCAAACCCAGTGTAGATAGCCAGGATGAGTGAACATTCGCGGCATTTGATAACAGACCACGGGATTGATCACAGAATCAATGATGCAAGTATGGATAAAACCCGATGTAAGCCAATCAGGTAACAAGTTGAAAAAACGCCTCTTTCGCCCACCAATCAAAGAACTCCCAATTCTTTCATTCAAAGAATTAACAGAAACATATGAGTTTAGACATATTAATAAATTAAATCATTCACTTTGTTTTAAATGTGACCAGTGGACATTCATAAATTAATCATGAAGATTATTGCAAACACTTACCCAATACTGCAGATCTATTTTATCTGTTTAGTTTATTTTATGCATTTTATTTTATTTCATCTTCATCAATGTGATAATTTATACAATGCTTTCATTTGGGATTTTTCTTTCTAACTGAGTCTATTTAATCTATGACATCTATGATGTTTTATCATCATAACCATCAAAATAATTATATAAATAACAAAAATATAAAATTGTTTACAGTTTTTGTTTGCAATTTTTATATTTTGCAATATCTTCTTTAAATTTACATGTATTATATTTCTATACCTAAAGATGTTAGGCAAACAGTCTTGTTTTAATGAAATACAACTGTTAGAGGAAAATGTTTCGTTTAAATGTACCAAAAATGATTGTCTATATTCACTGAGCATTTGATAAATTTCATTTTTAAAAGGCGCTGTACTCATTTATGCTGAGCACTGTATATGCATTTTTTCTCTAATCATTCATCTATTTCATATCTCTCTTATCTATATTTCTCCTAAATTTAAATATGAAATGGATATTCATTAATTAATTTTTCAAATAGCACAGTCTCTCACAGCAACTACAGCTGAACTGAAAGCAAAACAAAAACTCCAGGCCTCGTCCTCTCTCGTCTTCCACCACTGTCTCTCCTCCTACTAAGTTTCCAGAGGTCCTACGTGAGACTCAAGACAGGTGGCGCACAGAGGTGACAGTAATTAACACTTGCACCACCAGCCTCAAGCCACTGTCACACTAGAGTTTGAGAATGTCATATGGCACTGCGAAAATGGTAGGATTAAACAAGATGATTAGGCATTAAAAAAGTGAGCGATTGCTCCATATTTTAAATTTCTGTCCAGAGAGGTCATGTTTTGATCTTCTATTGGTCTCACGCAATCACATGATGTGATTTCGCAGGTCAGAGTTTACCAAGCTTGAACTTCCCAATGCAGCGACATCATGTGAAACCTGTCGCATGACCTTGCATTTCCATTCTGCATTCGCACAGTATGAATGTAATTATGGGGCAAAAAGTGCAGTGTGACCGCTGCTTTACTCTGCTCTCAGAGGTCTCGGCCCTACCCCACTCACTACACCAACCAATAGTGTTGTAAAAAGCAATCATGAGAGAAAAGTGCACTGTGACCACATAGTTTTAGATTGCTTTTACATTACTCTCATCACTTTGTCGAATCATGCTTCACCATACTAAAACCTGAGCCAATGTGCAATAATTGGCCGTACAATTTCACAGTCATTATTTGGGACTGACTACTGTTCACACAGCAGCTGACATACAGTGTTCTAGTTACCACTGTTAAAGGGCCACAAAACCACCCTGTTTCAGCAGGGTGTTTTCACACCTCTAGTTTTGAAAAAGTCGGGAAAGTGGGTGTGTACAGCTCTGTTTAGGTGGGAGTGTCGGGGGAGGGAAAGAGGGATGGTTTTGAATAAAAATGGGAGTTTCTGTTTGGGCACGCGCTGATTTTTACAAAGGCAAAACAAACACACAGATGCAGGGGAGAAAGGCCCTATTTTAACGATCTTGGTGCAAAGTCCAAAGCGCAGGGCGCAAAAGCATTAAGGGCGTGTCAGAATCCACTTTTGCTATTTTAAGGACAGAAAAATCAGCTTTGCGTCTCGGTGCATGGTCTACAGTTTCGCTTTTACTGATTTTATCAATGAAGGTTATGCAACGATACCGTTTACATCATTGCAGATGGCTTCAGCGCCAAACGAGTGGTTTAAATTATATTTTATTCTCCTTATTTATTTCCGTTTTATTTCAAATAATATAAATGTAAAAAATAATGTAAACGTTTTAGGCAAAGACATCAAACTATGCCCACACATGCAAGCTAACTCACGGTTAGACTATTCATAAACCGGTAGATAAATATAGCGAAATCAGCATAAACGAGTTATCACACTTCACGTAGCCTTAACAACCAATCATTTATCAATGTTAGGAAAAAATTAAATGTTTCAATCTAATGTCATTAAAAAAAATAGTAGTTAAAAGTGTTACTTAGTTACATTATAAGGCATTAGTGTAGCCAGAAAAACAGTTTGTCTACCTACCAAAAAAAAACAGTTAGTACCGTGAAAATTGGTTAAATTTTGGCATGGATAACATGCAACTCAATAGGATATATAGCTTTTATTATAATTTTAAAGGTAAAAATAAAGATTTATGTTAGGCTATCATGGGGTTTTCTTTCGTGAAATTGTCCGGTTGGCATTTGTAAAAACCGCACCATAAACCATTAGACTATTAATCCTACCCATCATTTTATTTACCTATTTAGCCTATTTTAATAACTTGTTTTTAGGTTACATTTTCATGTTTAGGGCCATGAGCTACAATTCAAAATAAAATTGATATGCTAACTGTATTTTAGCCCTTAAAATAGGCCTACAATATATTTTCTGGTGTTTAATTTGGCATGAGCAAATAGCAGTATAGCCTAAATTACATATATATTTTAAAGATTATGATTCAGCCTACCCGCAGCGCATATGAAAGGTTGATCTGTGGAAAATTCACTTACTCATGCACTATATAACTATTTCATTTATAACACTGTAAACTTGATTTCGCAGGCCGATCATCTTTAAAATCAAAAGGCATTTTTTTAAGTGTCCTACCTTAAGACTGCTGCTGCATAATGATGTTTCTTTTCACAACTGTAAAAGTGTGCTTTAGCGACACTTTCAAAAGGGTTCTGCGTTTTGCCAATTTTATAGCTTAATTGTAATAATATTAATAATAATGAATATAATCAATTATAATATTATTTATAGTGTAGACTACTGTGGGACTGTGCAGTGTCCAACTAAACATTTTTATTAGGCTACATATTAACCCCTAACTGAATAACTAATATAAAAATAACAGGCAGTTGCGTCTCTGCTAAAATGGCACATTTCTTTTGCGCTTTTTCCCTTTATAGCTCAATAGAGTAGTATTTAAATAATTAGCTAACCAAAACATGTAATGAATTAGGCTGCTCGCCTTCACGTCATTCACTAGTCCAGTTTTCTCCTGTGTAAGTTTAGAGTGTGCCTCCGCTGCCGCGTGCACATTGATACGGGCGCACCCTGACCTGATGCGGGGAATAGATCTCTGATTCACAATTTTCATAATTGAATTGCTTTTTAATAATATAACATTTCTAAAATTTTGTTCTGAAGGTTGGAATGACGAGAGTGTTAGTAATTAATGACAGAATAAATTTTCAGTTTTGAGTGAACTAATGTTTTATGAAAACTGAGGGAGCACAAATTCTTTCTGAGAGGGCAATGCCCCCTTTTGCCCCCCAACCCCCATCACTGTAGCGCCGGGCCTGTGTTTCCATTACATTTGACATTCAAATCCTTGTATACTCAGTAAAAGTATATATTCTAATGTTGGAAACTATAGGCAGACAAAAGATCATATGGGATGGATGGTAAGGATAGAAAAGGTATATTAATAAAATTAACAACAGCAGACAGATATGACGAGATTAAGATTTTTTTTATATCATCAGCTAATCAATGCCATAGAGTTCAGGGTTTATATTTACATTTCTTCTTTCTTATTTTTTGACTCATTTTGAGAAACACAGAAAGATGTTAGTGACTTGCAGAGAATATTTTCTCTCAAAAACTTTGCTAAGTGCTTATGTACACAGCAAAAAATGCAGGTTTGTCAGAAAGATAGATGTATTTGTGTGTGAATAAACCATAAGGCCCTGGATCACTGTTTAGTGAAATGTGTGCTTTTACTAATGCAGCTCTGAGGATTGTCAGATGTGATGGGAATACACTGCCTAATCAATTGGAAAGAATTTCAGAGATCCTAAGACTATTTGATCCCTTATTCATGACTCACAGCACACGGATTCACTCATACACTGATTGTGAGGTGAAGAAAATGCAGTGCATGTTTATATTACATTTAAAATTTGAATGAAAGTTTGGATTTTACTAAATTAGGATTTTTTTATCATATGTAAGTTTATTCATCTAATCATTTGGACTCTCACAAAGAGAAATAATGGATACTTTCAAAAGGCAGAACTGACAGTTTAATTTGAATGTCAGGAAGAGGAGTTTACCACAAAAAATGGATCCTGCAGTTTCACATGGTATCATGCAGCATTCTGAGACATTTCATTATTTGAACCACTTACCAAATAATGGTAGTAAACAGTCAGTGTTGTATAAAGTATCCAATCATCATAGTTCAGCAAATACAGATACTTGTATGAGTCATTTACATTTAGTCATTTAGCAGACGCTTTTGTCCAAAATGACTTACAATTGAAGAGGCAATACACACAAGAACTGCTGATTACAGAAAGGAACTGTTAGTGCTCAGAAAATTAAGTGCTAGAGTTATGGGGGGGGGGGGGGGGGGGGGGGAGATGAAAGAGTGTGTTTTCTACAGGTGGTTTGTAAAGCCCACTCACCTGTGTAAGGGACACTCAGAATTAAATAATGTTTTGATGTTGGCATGTGGTGTGGAGGGGGGTGGGGGGAGAGAAAGTCCTGTTTTTTATTGTCATTCAAATGATACTAGTAAATCAGCAGTCCATATGGGAATGGGAAGATAGTTTGTATCAAACTAAAGTAAAAACAAATCAGAAAAAGTGTTAAAGTAACTATTTTTAAATCTAAATGATCGTACGTTTTATGCTAACTGTATGCCAAAACACTCTATACAGCAGGGCTGTTCAATTGATGGCCCAAAAGGCCGAACCCGGCCCTTGAGGCAATTTGTTGCGGCCCTCCAAATAGTGTGAATAAGACACCAAAAATAAATTTAGTTCAGTTGAAAAACGGCCGCTATAATTATGAAGTTACGTGCATCTGTTCAATACAGCACAAGCTGCAGTTAAAGGCTCTGCAGAGAGTGAGTCACCTGACATTAAGCGAGTGGCGCGAGCAGCCAAAAACCTTTGGATATGTTTGTAAAAAGGCCTTTTGTACAATGCACTGATATCGTTAATAGGGATGCAATGATTAGCCGATTTTACTATTAACCCTGCTTTTATTCATTAAAGGCTTCTCAATGCCGCATTTCTGTTTGCACGGAAAAAAAAAAAGCTGCTGCAAATAAACAAAGTTATGCCAATACGCACGCACATTGGATTAACTATAGCAGCAAGCCGTTGACATATTGTGTCTTTTCCGCACGCAAGTACATTATTTCCAATGGGAGCGGTGCGCGCACGGCTCGCAAGCGGACAGACGCACTCACGCCTTGCAGGTGCACAGTAGAAATAATCTCACGGCACGCTGTAGTGATGAGAGTTGTGCGCATTGGCGTGGCTTTTAGTGCAATGTACAGTGACGAATTATTACAAATTATTAAAATGATTATGTATGTACGAATGCAGATAATAACAACAGTTCATTTAAATTCTTAGCTAATATATTGCTTAAATTAACATTAGACAAATTCATTGTATTCATTGTTCTATCATTTATTCTCATTGTAAAATGTGAATTGTCACTCATGTTTAAATCAAAAACTTTCATTTATTTTTAAGTCCAAAGACAGAAATGAACTATTGTTTGTTTTTTATTAATATTTTGTGCTGTATTTGGTTACTGAGCAGCAATAAACAAAACTTTAAAATATAAGCAGTTTTCTTCTTATTTTCTAACCTAGTAGTGTTTTAAACTTAATAAATGCATAATAATGGTGATAACTGTGAAACCATGATTATCCTTCAGACTATATAATTGTACAACCAAACTCTTTAATCGTTGCATCCCTAATTGTTACGCAGTTTAAAACATTACATATGAATGTGCCTGAATGTAGAAGAAGCCTACTTAAGCAATACACTGATTTTGTGCCTCGAAATACAACATTTGGATATGCTTGTAAAAAAGTCACATTGTACAATGCAGTGATGTTATGTAGTTTCAAAATACAACATATTGTTTTAATGTAAAAAAAAAAAGTCAACGTTCGTCTTTATAAGCACAAATACAGCATATGGGCACTTATATGCTGTTGTGTCATCACTTATATATCATTACATATCTCTCCAGCCCCTCGTTTGGAATGCTTTTCATGAACTGGCCCCCATGACAAACTAATTGAATAGCCCTGCTATACAGCAATTGGTTTAAACATGAAAGAAGATGCTCATTGGAAATACGTGTGTCAGCCTTTTTGTGAAACTTACTTCAACTTACGTTTGTTTCTTTACACACTAATGATATTTACAGGAACATATTATTGGAAAAAAACAAGATTATTTTTATGCAATTCTTTGCATAACACCAAATAAATACTACAAAACACCTTAATGATGCCCATAATTTGTAATCAAATACATTTGCCTTTTTCTATCTCCATATGGACATTTTTTCTGGTGTGGTCAGTGTACTAAGTAGCCCACTTTGTACAATGTACTTGTGATGCAGATTGCTCAGGTTCGAGTTTGATGAAGCACAGTTCCACAAGAGAGACCAAAGCAATATAAAATTAAAGTAAATTAAAGTATCTTTTCTTGTTTTTTTTTTAAAGTACTATTGGTTTGGTTGTGAAGGTGCAAGATGCCACCCAATCGGCCCATGCCTAAATCAGCTGCTGGTTTCAGTAATTCATATCTAACGGCTTAGTTCCTTATCAGCGGTCGCCACAATGAACTGCCAACTATTCCAACATATGTTTTACACAGTGGATGCCCATCCAGCCACAACCCAGCACTGGGAAACACCCATTCACTCTCACATTCACACACTTATACACTATGGCCAATATAGTTCATCCAATTCACTTATAGTACATGTCTTTGTACTGTGGGGGAAACCGGAGCACCCACGAGCACCATGCGAACACAAGGAGAACATGCAAACTCCACACAGAAATGCCAACTGGCCCAGCCAGTACTTAAACCAGCGACCTTGCTGTAAGGCAGCAGTGCCACTGAGCCTGTGTTTATAAAAATACATAGCATAATTTTCAAAATATGACTAAAAACATTTATTTTATGCTGTACTAGGGAATATTTACAGTCCTGCACATGGAACAAAACTTTGGATCAATTATGTTACACTGTGTGCCAAACAAAATGAACTGTGTGGTTGAAGGTGAGAGAGGCTGGAATGAGCCATCACACAAACACAACCAGAGGAGTTGAAGAGATAAAAAAAAAAAACAGTCATTTCAGGAAAAATAAGAAATAACAACACTGGACTTTGTCTGTGAGAACATACACAAACCAATCCATGGGGAAAAAACACAAATAAGATATCTGTAATTGTTTTTCTCAGACAGAAATGGATAGCAGATGAAGATGTCTGTTTAAATCTTTTGCTTTGCGGATGATTCTACTTAAAAAGAAAGAAAAAAAGGTCCTGTCTACCATACAGTATTAAAAGAGGAATTATTTGAGCATATGATGGGAGCTAAGATACATTTCTCTTACAGCTCTCTTACGGTTTACTATGTACAGTTATTGCTCTTCTATAAGAATAACCTGAGACAAAGTTGTTATTTAAGTGAGACCACAGAGTTGTCCATTTGCTGGGAAAGAAACTAGCTTTCACAGGGTCCATCTTTCATTCAGCAAGAAGGGGACACAGAATACAGGGTTTTTTTCTGGGCGTTCTGCCACTGGCATGTTCAGTGGGGGTTTCACACAATTACACTGGAGCTGTACAAAAGATCCTAGGCAGAATCTGTGTATAGAGGCCAAAAGGAACCAGTCAAGATCCTAGATCAGTGAAAAAAGTAAGACAGAACATCTCACTTTTTTAGAAAGATAAAAGAAGAAAGAAGAAGATGTTCATGATTGTGATGTTGCCCATATTCACATATCACATATTATAATGTTACTAGTTACTTGTTAACAGCTTCACTCAACTCAATTAATGGTAGAAAAAGTAATACCTGAAGCACGCAGTACATATTTCAGTTTATGTTTATATGTAAAAAGAAAAAAAAACAACTCAAAATTGACGTGACCAAATCTAAAAGAGCATAAGTGTGTAAGAACATAAGTATTGTCAAAAAATATGACTGGTTTTGTGGTCCAGGGTCACAAATATTAATTGTAATCTTCAATTTAATTTTTAAAAAATTTTATTATGATCAACATTTATTTAATTTATTTCGCTTGGTCTTTTTTATTTTTAAGTTCAGGAAAACACAATGCAGGAAAAGCAACAATTAAATGTACTCTTCAATTTTGGCACTAAAAAGAAAAGATAAACACTGACATAAAATTAAACTAATGTAAAAATTTCCATGGCTTAAAAAACTAACATAGGGCACATTAGCATGAGACCACAATCCCATAAAACTGGTTATGACAGTGGAAAGTTCATTGGATGATCTACTGACAATGTGCAAATTAAAGAGCATAGACATTTCCATGATGAGCAACATCAACTGCCAAATAGCAACAAATTGAAAGTAATGTGGCTTAGTAATTACGATGTTTAGATAACATTTTCTTCGGGCGTTCCAAATAAATCAACCCTTCTACTACTGTATATCTGTTCTCTGCTGTGCCTCTCCTCATAGCATGCATTACAAAGCACAAGATGGGTTAAGACATCCTTTTTTTTGGTCAATAAATAATGATTTAAATACCAATAAATTGACAACTTCAAACCGTATTAAAATATGTTTCATGTATTATAAAACAAATATGCCATCTGAAAGAGAAGCTCCTACAACTGCATCAGCCACATAAATAACATAAATAACTTTTATGCCTTTTCTTTGCAATTTGTCATAGTAAATCAGATTTTAATGCCTAAAGAAGGATATCATAATAGCAGTATTAAAACCCAATATATAATTAATGTTCTGTGAGTAGTTATGTCTAAAACATTGTAAAAGTGTGATTGTTCCATAAAAAAGCTAATTAAGGGTTTAAAAGCATGAATATAATATCTATAAATCATCAAATGTGTATGTACAAATGCAAGTGTACAGATCAATATAACGTATTCCACTTTTTTAAATATTTTTTTCTTGTCTTTTTTTCTCTCTTCCATTACTGTATTGATAATAACTGTTAAGTTGACTTTATTGTGTTGAATATCTTATTTTCTGTATTGTTTAGATATTTAATTGTGTCGTGTGAAGATTGTCACCCTGACAATGGGTTTTTGTCACCCTGGGTTTTTTTTATAATAGGCTTTTTAACTTTTTCACTTACTTTTCGAATGCATTGGACTTATGATTTTGGCTGTATATTCCACTACTTCAATAAACACATTGTTTCAGTCAGGTCAGGTGGAACACTAATGTGTACTTTCGGGAGGGAAAAAATTTATGATTTATGATAATAGCACTTAAAACATTCAGTTCACCCCAAAATTGATAATTCTATTAATTACTCATCCTCATGTAATTTCAGTCCCCCGAGATCATTTTGTTCATCTTAAGAGCACAAATTTAAATATTTTAATGAAATATGAGAGATTCCTTGTCCTCCATACACTACAAAAAATATTTTGTTACTTGTTCAAACAATTTATATAAATTGAACTGAAACAACACAATTGGATTTTTGTGGGAAACTTAATTGTTTTATGTTCAATCTACTTTACCTAAAAAGTACTACTTTAGCTCCAAGAACACCTTTGTGTAAAAAAAATATATACATGTAATATATATATATATATATATATATATATATATATATATATATATATATATATATATATATATAAACTTTGTTTGCCAATGTTTTCTTTTTACCATCAGGTCATTAGGGTACAAGTTTGCTACAATGTAAAAAATTTTTCTAGGTTCCACACTATCAATTTGTGTGTGGGCAACATGAAGGAATTACATTAACTTATTTGATTTTACAAATTGAAGTAGATTGAACATAAAACAATTAAGTTGTCCTCTCAACAAGCTCAAGAATTGTGCTGTTTCAGCTAATTTTAAATAAGTAGCGTGAACAAATGGTATACATCGTTTTTTGAGTGTAAATGGAATATGACATAATGCCATTACAGTCAGCAGTGCAACACAGTAAACATGTGGACCCTGACTGGACAAGGAAGGTAAACAAAGTCATTTTTACAGTTTACTAGCGAACAGAAGTGTTCTTGGAGCTTCATACGATCAGTTGAACACTGAAGTCTCAAGGAATCTTTTGACAATGTTTTTGATTCCTTTTCTAGACTTGCATATTGGGAGGAACCATTCCTGTTTATAGAGGATGAGGGAGCTGTCTGATTAAACACTAGATTCGCCATGGGGTAAATTTGGCAATATGTAGATGCATTATAAGCACAAAATGTCTTGAAAGATAGAGAGCCTTAGGCCCTGTTCACACTAATATGTTTTAGTTTTAAAACTGCGTTTTAAAAATGAAAACAATCCACATCCACACTGACATTTCATCTAGCATTTCTGAAAAAATCTCCGTCCACACTAAAACGCGTCATCACGTGACCACAAACACACTCTGTCATGAGCTCCAGTCAGTCAGCGGGTGCTTGAGCATACCTCCCCAGATAAGAGAAGCGCACGTTGGACAGTTCATCAAGGATCTACCGCTGAACCCTCATCTCACAATAGCTGTTAAACATGATATTTAATTCATCTTGTCTCTATCTAATGGCTCTTCAGTATTTTGAATCTCTTGTTCTCAGGTAACGTGTTTTGGTTGAGCGCAAAGATAAGTTAATATATTAATTTATGTAACTACGTAAACTGATTCTGCACATTAAGCAATTGCTTGCCTTTACATCCTATATTGTATGAACTTATTATATTATTGATTGCCATTATTGATCATTAAAACTGATATTCAGCAAAAGAGAAAGATAATTTTTCAATGAAAATGAAAGGAGGCAGTTATCTTATAGGCTCTGTTTTGTTATAAAAATGCATACAGTAAAAATGACAGTCAGATAAATATGTAGCTACATGAACATTTTGATTCTTTTAAGCTCTTAATATCAAAAAGAAAATAGGAAGTTCCTTATGTCATGTTTACCTTTTATTGTTGAGATAGTGAAACAACGTAGCCAGGGTGATGCGAATGACGTTATAAATACACTGTTCCCTTTGAAGATTTGCCCAACGTGTCCTCAGGAGTTTGTTTTCCCTATCAAACTTGTGAAGTCTGAACTTGAAAGGATGCAAGACTGAACTTTGTGTACTTATTATTGAGAAAAAGTCCCAATCAAATGTTTTCAGATGTCTCCATTTTGCCCCATCCACACTGACGTGGAGCAGAAACATTTTAAAACCAAAGCGGCCTCTTCTGTGTTTTCAAAAAGCTCCGCTTTTAGCATTTGAAAACTCAGGCGAAGTGTGGATGGAAGGCATAACAGGAGCAAAACTTGTGCGTTTTAAATCTAAAAAACATATTAGTGTAAACCTGGCCTTATGGTGGGGAAAGTGATGTGTCACCTCCAGATGGGTCACCTCAGTATCTGACGAAGAGCTCCCCCTCTTTGTGTATGGCAACAGACAGGCAGACAGAGAGAAGCAACATGAATGAGAGGACCAGCATTCAGCCGTACATGTACAACTCGGACACAGACCAAGCAGAGACTACAAAATCATTTGTGTCTGTGTATAGTTTCACAGCCAACTGTGTGCTAGTTTAAAGTTCCGAGCTTGTACACCAAGACTAATAACCACACACACTGAACTAACTGAGGCTATAACTAAAGGGCGTCACACACGGGATGTGCCGCTCAGAGCTGCGACACGGCACACCAGACATGCACATTCGCATGTTACTTAAAATTAAACTATTAATTAAACTAATTAAATATGAACAGTGTCCTGAGTCATGGCTGGGCGCCACAGACAGCCGCCGACTTGCGGCGCCGTTGTGTGTACCCTGACAGAAACCTATGTTTAGAACTCTAAAAAGCATGGCGCTGCGGGTCGCCGAGCGGCGCTTCTGGTGTGCGACCTGCTTAAGGCAATTTCGTTATTTTCAAAGGAGGGACGCGCACGTGAGGCAACGCGCTCGCACTTTCCAGCTGCACCTAGTTGAGATGACAGGGAGTTTCTAAAAATACAGCATGTTTCTTTGGTGACATCACACGGTGAAAATGGCAGACGTGAAACAACAAACTGAGGATATGGTAATGCGCGGCTGTCAATCAATATAGGTGGGCGGGGGGACCACACTCCTACGTCAAGTTGCGGTCGTCTCAAAATCGCTCCAATTGGTCGACCATTTTTATGTTGTTAAATTGAAAAAAAAAAGGACTGGGTGTGTTTATATCACCTCAATATGACGGTCTACACACTATACCTACACATACGTCTGTCCAAACAGCTTGAAAAGTAGATTTTCACCATAGGTGCCCTTTAAAGCGGTAGTTCACCCAAAACTGAAAATTCTGTCATAATTTTCGATCCCTTCACTTGTTCCAAACCAGCTTTACTTTCTTTCTTCTGTTTAACACAAAAGAAGATATACTGAAGAAAGCAGTAAACCTGTAACCACTGAATTCCATTGCATTTGTTTTTTCCTACTACGGGTTACCTGTTTTCAGATTTCCTCAAAATATCTTTTTTAGTGTATAAAGAAATACAGAAACTCATAAAGATTTGAAAGTAAGTAAACAGTGAGTAAATTGTTATTTTTTAATTGAACTATCTCTTTTAAGTACAATTTTATAATAGCTAAAGTAATTTGTATAAGTGGTTTTGTTTTTGATAAATAAAATGTATTTAATAATTAATAACATTAAAATCAAACCATAAATATACTTTGAGTCAAAACTAATATGTATGTCAGTGACCAATTAGAATGTTTTTATTATTTATTAAGTTTTATATATATTTTTTCAGTAAAGAATATTCTTGTTACAATATAAAGAATAATTAAAGCCCTGGTTTGCTGATGTTAATGAACACTTCCCCAAGGACTCCTGTGTCAATGAGCCCTTCAATTAAAAGCTTAAGAATGTGGAGTATCTGTGAACATAAGCTCACTGGACTTCAAACAGATGCAAGCAGATAATACCTAAGAAATATTTCCCAGAGAATGGAATCAAGGGGTTTTGGATACTGTTGCATATGATAAAATATGCAGCACTGGCCAAATATGCAGCATTCATATCTATTAGCAGTTTGCTTTGAAAGGTGCTTAAAGAGCCATGTTGCCACATTAACCTCCACCTGTGTGATCTTTGACCTCATATGACTCCTCATCTGTTGCCACTTACTAATCCCGTCACACACTACGCTACAGACTCAGTGACTCTAGCATGAAAATACATTACAAAGAAATGTATTAGTTCTTTCAACAAACCATTTTACAACCATTACCTACAGTGTTTCCTTTCAAAGTTGCAAATCTAACTGCCTAAATTATGTGTGAATAAAGACACATTGCTTACTTCATTGGAAACTGACAAAAATTCTTAATAATAAAAATAAAAGTCATTTTATGCATATGCCAAATGTATTCATTCATTTATTAATTTTTCTTAAGGCTTAGGCTGTTTCTCAGTATGTGTTCTTCAGCGTTCTTGCATCCTCATGTTCTAGTGGAACGTCATCATCGACCACCAAAGTTCAGTTCCAAAACTCAAGACTGCAAGAACGAAGAACGGTTGAAAGTTCCTGGATCTGTTCTTGATATCAAGGACGCATCGATGCAGACTTGAGCGCAAAACTCCCTCTAGAAGTCCCAGAAGTCATTGCAGGTTCAGAGATATAATTTCTTTATTCTCAGGAGATTCTCTAAAGGAGACGGTGAAATGTTAATAAAGACATAAACACATTAAGAGTGTTTATTTGCAGAAATTCTTATTAAAATCTGTTTTATTGTCATTGAGCAAAGTATTTTTGTAAAGTCTTTATGCATTGTATATATTGTAAAAAGGGGGAAAACAATAAATCGCTGTATGAATGCTGTAGTGTTTAAATAATGTTCTGTTATAAATGTGTGAAGGTCATGTGACAGCATCAGAAAGAATGCAGTATCTCATTACTCAAAGGATGCGTTCTCTGTTCTCGCAGTCTTCCAAGGTGACCTCCACAGGAACGCAAGTCCATTCTCTGCGTTCTTGGAATTGAGAAACAGTCTTAAGGCCGATTTATACTTCTGCGTCAAGCGCACGCATATGCTACGGCGCAGCCTACGCGTGGACGCATAGCCCCTCGCCGTGGCCATTGGCATTGTTGACGCGCACCTCTCAAAAAATGTAACACGTACGCGTAGCGCAAGCTCTGTGATTGGTCAACTTGATAGCGCTGACGAGTGTGGGCCGCACACCCGATGCAACGAGTGTTTACAAGTGTGGAGTCCATACACCCATTCACACAAACACTACGGCCAATTTAGTTTATCTATAGTGCATGTCTTTGGACCGTTGGGGAAACCTGAGCCCCTGGAGGAAATCCACAAGGAGAACATGCAAACTCCCCACAGAAATGCCAACTGGCCCAGCCGGGACTCGAACCAGTAACCTTCTAGCTGTGAGGTGACAGTGCTAACCACTGGGCCACTGTGCCGGCCATGCCAAATGCAATATCCAAAAATATGTATAAACATCAGGGTTCTCTATTTCACTAAATAAAATTTACAGTATGTTGAACTAATGATTACCAGCAAATGCTTGTATGTGATGGCCACAATATAAGCATACTTTTCAGTGGTGTGGCAAAATAAGAGTTTTGAGGATAAATGTAATGATTTCTTTTTAAAATAAAATATCATTAGCTTGTTAAATAGTTAAATAATAACCACAATATGTAGAAATGTAAAGTTAGTCTTTTGTTATGCAAAAAAAGTCTGATCAATGCTAGCTAATCATGTCAAAGTGTTTTGATTTATATGTGGTCATTGTTTATTTTTTAGGCTACTTAACTTTATTGATATCTGATTTATTGAAGTGTTTGAATAAATCAGTCTAGTTTTTTTTTATCATAGCCACAAAACATTTAATGTTTGTTTTGTGTTGTTGCTTTCCTGTCACCCTATGAATGGTAGACATAAGTTGATAAGACATAATCATTTGTCAGCACCAGGGGCGTAGCAACCATTTTAAAAGTGGGGGGGACAGCTGTACGGTGATGTCACCCAAAAGTGATTAGGGGGGGAGGGGGGGGACTTGTACTTTTAGGGGGCACACTTTAACATGCATCACAAAATACTTAAACAATTATTCAAAGTTCATTCATTTCATTCATTTTCTTTTCGGCTTAGTCCCATTATTAATCAGGGGTCACCACAACGGAAGGAACCACCAACTTATCCAGCATATGTTTTACGCAGCGGATGCCCTTCCAGCTGCAACCCATCACTGGGAAACACCCATATACCAAAGACAATTTAGCTTACCTAATTCACCTATACCATATTTTTTTGTGGGGGAAACAGGAGCACCCGGAGGAAACCCACACCAACACGGGGAGAACATGCAAACTCCACACAGAAATGCCAACTGACGCAGCCGGGGCTCAAACCAGCTACCTTCTTGGTATGAGGCGATTGTGCTACCCTGCGCCACCGTGCTGCCCTGTCTTAATAAATGAGCTAATTAAATAACTTAAATTCAAAATAATCTTCCATGTTCATTTATTTGACAAGTAGCTTTGTATTCTAGTGGATAACACATTTCTAACATTCAAGTACATCAAGGCACATTTTTACACCTGTAAATTTTAACAGATGCAGTTGAAGTCCATTTTTTTGCCCTCCAATTAATTTAAAATAATGTTTCCCAAGTGATCTAAATCAAACAAATTTTCACAATATTTCCTATAAAACACAACTAATTCTTCTGGAGTCATAATAAGTCTTATTTCGTATAGTTTAATTCTTGAATAAAAGCAGTTTTTAATTTTTTTTTAAAACTATTTTAAGTCAGTGTTATTAGTCTCCTTTAAGAAATATTTACTGTATATTTTTTGATTGTCTACTACACAACAAGACTAATTATTCCAACTTTCGTAGTAAACATAACCTAGTTAAGCCTTTAAATTACACTTTAATCTGAATCCAAGACTGTAGAATACTTAAAGGGACTTTGTCTGTATATAACCATCTTGCTAAATAACTAGTAAAATATACACAGACTGTCACCATGGGAAAGACAAAAAAGTAGTTATTAGAAATTAGTTGGTTAAAATATTATGTTTAAAAACGTGTTGTAATAAATCATGTGTTGATGACTCTTTGTGCTTTATGTCATCATGACTGAAAACAAAAACGAATGAAAGCAAAACTAAACGAGTTGAATATGACTTTTATGAGCGTGACTGAAAACTAAACTGGATCAATGTGTTACATCTGTTCTTCGGCAGTTGCCGTCAGTGTGTAAGTTCAAGACTGCATTTCCTAACGTAAAACTATGTACAGTCAATTTCTGATTAATAATAACCTCTGCATAGCCGAGGACTTCCTATATTAAATGTTTTGAAATCGCTATTAAAAACTGAAGTGTAATATAATCAACACATTTTGATAGTGTTTCACAACATGAACATGACTGAAGTTGAATCTTTTTATTACCTGTGTCAATTTGGGGGTTAATTCTGAAATGAAGTGCGCAGCACCCTCACTGATAGCGAGAGCATGCGAAAGCAGAGAGAGCGAGTGCGTGCAAGAGCAAGTGCGCGCGACACCGAGAGCGTGCGCCACCGATGGCTGATCTCGCTTCTCCGTGGCGTTTTGACACAAAAATACGCGTCCAAATTTAGGGGGGCCAGAGGGGGGCCCCCTTAGAACCGCCACTGCACGGATGTAATCGTCCTCTGCTTTTTTCTGGGGTGCATTTTTACTCCTGTCACCCAAACCGCAAAGCGAATGAATGAAGCTCGTGGCAGACGCTCAAAAGATTCGCGCTGTGATTGGCTGAGTGATCCTTCACTCAAATCAAGTAACAAATCAGAGAACACGTGCGGTCGCTAGGTCAAATAAAAAGTGTGGGCGAGTCGGGGGACAGAATCACCTGTTTCTAAAAGTGAGGGGGACGTGTTCCCCCAACCCCCCCCCCCCCCCCCCCCCCCCCCCCCCCCCCCCCCCCCCCCCCGTCCCCCCCGGTTGCTACGCCCCTGGTCAGCACTATTAAAGAGCACTAAACTCCAAATTAGAGATGCTCAAACTAGAGCCCGCGGGCCAAAGTTGGCCCATGATAACCTTTGATTTGGCCCGTCATCCCATCTGAGAAGAGGAAAAAAAAGAAGGGTAGGGTCGGGGGGAATGCCTTTAATAAAGATTGCCATTTCTAACTGTAATCTTTCGTTTGTTTTATTCTTACAAAAAAGCAAGCTTGAATTGAATGTTTTAATTAAATATTGTGAATGAATCAGATTTATTTAAATGTCCACTGTTTTATAAATGAAATTGTTTGTTTTCATTGTAATAAGTTAATTATAAAATGTCAATAATATATATTGCATTAATTAGCCTAACACGACTTTTCCTATTTATTTTTAAATAATATTTTTTACATTTTGAAATTATCCATGTCAACTTTGTAATACAGTTTGATATATTTATCTTTGGCCCACACCTCAATTATGTTCGTTTTTTGGCCCTTCATAAGAAAAAAGTTTGGGCACCCCTGCTCTAAATAGATATGTAATTTATGTGTCATTCATTCTCAGTACTTGTGGCCAGACAGAAGGTCCACATGCAAGATTCAGCCACTAACACAAATGACAATGAGTTTACAGCACATGTATCTAGCTACCTCTGAACATGAACAAAACAGAAAAAAATAGTGAATCGACACACAAATTCAAAAGAAATGTAAATAGTGCGTGTGTTCTTCAAGCCATTGCATGTATTTTCATAAAGATCATGTGTATTTGTAATGAAATAATAGTCAACATATTATTGTAGAACATGCTACAAAGTATACAAGGTAAAATCACATCTGCCTCATTATGTAATATAAGCCATGAACAGAGGGTATTATTTTAAATATCAGATTTTTTCGATACTGTGAGTTTGCAGAAAACAATATATATGCTGGGCTTAGGTAAAAATGGTTTGCCCTATTAAGTGTAAATGTTCCCTTTTTGATTGCAATGGTGTAATTCATTGACTACAATCAAGCAGGTCAATCAATCACAAAATAAAGATGAATTTAACTTGCATTATTGAATAAAAAATGTTGTAAATTCCTGCATTATTGAAACATTTTTTTAGCAACACGAATCAAAACTATTTGAATGTTAACTGTGTAGGAAGCATGCAGGCTCATTGGCTGACAGGTTACACAGCAAGACTATGGGCTATGTTAATTTATGACAATTAGTTAAAATGGCATGTAGAGTATGTATTTATATATGTAGTATATGTGAGGAGATTATACATCAATAATCATGTTTCAGCTTGTGGCATTTTTTTTTTTTTTTTTACGGAACCACCACTTTGTTATTGAGCAGAAACAATATTGAAATACCAATTGGGCTAAATTATATTTTCTATGTACTGTATGCAGGATTTTTATTTTGAAAACTGGAAGAAGTCAGCCATGCATGGCCAAAGAGAACATTATCTCATCTTTTTACAGCTCATCATTATAAAAAAATTTAAGAAATATTGATTATAAAATTTTTCAGTGACACCCAAGATAGACGGGCAACCCAGTGGCGCAGTAGGTAGTGCTGTTGCCTCACAGCAAGAACGTCGCTGGGTCGCAGGTTCGAACCTCGGCTGGGCTGGGTCAGTTGGCGTTTCTGTGTGGAGTTTGCATGTTCTCCCTGGGTTTGCGTGGGTTTCCTCCGGGTGCTCCGGTTTCCCCCACAGTCCAAAGACATGCAGTACAGGTGAATTGGGTAAGCTAAATTGTCCATAGTGTATGAGTGTGAATGTGTGTGTGGAAGTTCCCAGAGATGGGTTGCGGCTGGAAGGGCATCCGCTGCGTAAAATCGTGCTGGATAAGTTGGCGGTTCATTCCGCTGTGGCGACCCCGCAAGGGACAAAGCCGACAAGAAAATGAATGAATGAATGAACCCAAGATAGACATACAGTCTATTGTTTAATTTTCTCTTTTGTTAGTTTAGCATGCATAGTTACATTTGCAGCATGCATTTGTAATGAGGCAACAAAATTATGTAAGTTTGTAATGAGACAACAAGCACAAGTAAACTGTTCAAATCGGTTTCGACAACTGTAGAAATGTTTTTGTTTGCATGTGTATTTTAGAGTACACAATGCTGTGTGACCATCAGAGACAAGAGCTGAAAGTAACATGAGAGCAAAGCTCATTAATATTCATGATCCTTCCAAATAAGGTAATAACTGAGCTTTCATTCTAAAGCCAATTTCTAGGGATATGAATGTGCTTGTAAAACCATTTCTGCTTATGTTTTGCTTTTACCTTAGCCACATACCTTCCACAAAGATATCAGAGAACAATTTAACATAACGTATCAATATATTTAAACTGTGAAGTGTATTTTTAACGTAACCAATTACCAGTACTTGTTGCCTCACATAGAATAATAAAAAAACAGTATAAAGCCATGTACCTATGCATTTAAAATGGACTTGCAATGTATGCTATTATTCTTACAACTTTAACAATTTAAGTGCATTAACAATTTTATGTCAACTTGCCTCAGAATTGAAGTGTAGCATAACTATTTGAAGTGAATCTTCAAATTGTGCTGCTAAATGAATATACAGTGTCTGTCATTTGTAACTTTAATAAAGATACATTTTAATTGATTATATCATACAAGTATATATAAGTATACATACAATGAAATACAATGCTGTGTTGTTTTACATTTGATTATTCAATTTCTGTACCTGAATAGGGTATATGCAGAAGTATATGAAAGGGCTTTTAATTTTTCAGTAACCTGGGCTTCCGGTGAACTGTATGCCGTTACAAAATCGGTGCATTTAAGGTCTGTATTCTTTAAAAATCAACGATCTTCATTGCCTGTTTGACATACGATATAAACTGGGTCTCAGAATGTACAAGCACTGCATTCAATTGCATTTTTCCATGCCATGTCTTTAAAATATGACAATTTATTTTACCTCGGTATTTTATAATGGTGTTTCTGCACTCACCTGCTGATCGGGATGGGCTGACTGGCATATAAATTTTTCATCTCGTTTTATGCTTGGACAACTGAATGAACGCTGAAGTCTATTTAATGGATTATGTTTTAAATACATTACAACATCGATGCTGTAAAAGGAACCTTATAAAATTGAAAAAGTCACATTAACCGTTCACCAGAAGTTTTTCGATACTGAAAGTAACACTAGCTGTGCATATACCCCATACTGAACCATAAAGCAAAGTTGCATGTAATATGTTTAGAATTTTCATGCATGAATGATTAAATCAGATGAACTCATGAATCTGAATGAATGAATGAATGAATTAACTAATTAATTAATTAAATAATCTGAAGAATTAACTCTTCACAAATAGAGCTATTCAAGCTGTCTGGTAACACTGTATTTGTATTTCAATATATATTTCAGAAAAACAAAATATCGGTGTCAGATTTGTCGAATATCGTGCAGCCCTAGCCTGAAGCAACTGGCTTGTTGTTTGCTGGATAACAATCCTATCTGCACTGGATGAAGTACTAAAGCTAGGTCTGTTGGGACTCAGTGATGCTGTCTTATGTTGGTCTGATGTGTTTCTGATAATATTAGAACAGAGCTCAGGTCTAAACATAGACAGAGTCTGTCACCCCAGAAGCAGGTCCTGATACAGCTCGCATTACACCAGCGCTATTTTAGACATACGCAATTCTGCATTTTAGCTCATCTCTCAGACCCAGAGGCAAGGAAAGTGAAGAGAAAAGTTGTGGTTAGAAAAAAAAACAGTAACACTAGTAAGAACACCTCATAGTAAGAAGTCCACCTCTTTCAAAAGCATATTATTCTTGACAAACACAATAAGAAAAGCAACATTTGTACTATTCTGCTCTACGCTTCCCAGTGGAGACTAGTCGTTTACATATATACCTGTATACAGATCATTAATTAGCCATATTGAGAAACTCAACATCAATTGATTCTACTAAAATACAATCTTGTAAACATTAAGAAATCAAATTGTTTGACCACCCATAAAGACCAACTTGGGGTTTTTCTCAGCCTTAGACATCATGTCTATGGACAGCTGTAATGCAGGAAATACACAAAACATTTAACACTTTCAATGCTGTCATCAGATGTGTCGAATTCTGCAGCATTTCTGGGAGATGTATGTTACATTCCTTAACAGCCTGCCTGAAAAAAGCTGTTTATCGCCAAAGCGCTTAATGAAACTGTGACAATAAGTGTTTATCAGGGTAAGCTAAATGCTGGACTGCAAAAGATTCACAATATTCACTAATTTGAAGCACTTAGTGGAATTGTACAATACTGGTCAAACATTGGTTTCTTATTGTAGTGGTACTGAATAAAAAAAACTACTATAAACTATAGACTTTCTGCCATTAGTTTGAAGTTTTAGCTAAAAAAGACTTGCGCCTCACCCCACCTAAAGCCACCACAACTTTTTACACCAAACTGTCATCAAACAACTAGCAGGCATAAAATTTGACCATGTTGTCACCTTACATCACCTGTGTCTGGCCAAAAGGTTGCACTAGAAAGGACCGCAATGACTGTAGATATTGGCAAGCTAGAAAGTTCTGCTGTTTAGGCCAAGACACACCAAGCTGATGGCCATTGGGCATTGTCGGGCTGTCAGGCTAGTTTGTTTGGTGTGTTTCACATGTCTCCTCTGATCGGGCTCATGTTGAATGGAGTTTGCCCGATTCAGCATGTAGAATTGACATCAGCCTTTGATGAAAGAGAGCATTGTGATTTGTTGTTTAGCAAAAAGTAAAACCAAGGAAAGGACGCAAGTCAATAGGGAACACAAAGAAGTAGGCTGCCATATCTTTGCATTTCTTAAATATTTGCAAACAATAATAATTCTCAGATTATCAGACATATTTGCACATGCAAATAAAGTACCTACAGTATGTGATCAGCAAGTAGTACTGTTAAAAATGGTACATACATACACACTAATTTGTTCATGATTTATATGTGTGCATGACAAGTTTGGTTTCCCTCTCTGAAATGACAATACAGACTACTGCCACCTGTGAGTATGGAAAGCCGCAAAAGAAATGTTGTCAATTCAGATTGTCTGTTTGTTGTGTTCAGATGGGACGCAGCTGACATGAGACAACTCTGTCAGTTTTCGTTGTGGTCAATTCTTTGATGTCAGCTTGATGTGTCCAAGGTTTTAAGCAAACAACTTTTTTGTCCTTAAAAGCCACAAAACACCAAACTGTCATCACTGGGCCAAAGCTTTGCACTAAAAAGAGCAGTAATGACTGCAGCTATTGGCCAACTAGAATATAAGTTCTGCCTGCCTGTTCTAAGAAATAATGTTCTACTGTATATTAGCAGGTGACAGTAGTGCACAAACCAAAATCTCCTCTTGCTTACTATTTAGAATATAAATTAGGTCTTAAATGACTTCATTCCAGACAGCCATATAATTATTCAAATATTTGCATACAAAATGGCTTAAAGGTGCAGTATGTAAGTTTGACACCCAGTGGTTGAACTAGGTATTGCACTCCTGGATCATAATAAAAGTACGCTAGGATGCCAGATTGTGTACAGGAGCGAGCGATTTAAACTGTGTTCTAAATAAAAGCAACGACACGCGATAGAGGGAATATTTTCCATATTAAAAGGAGTTTTTGTCCAAACCAACACCTCGAATTGATATATTAGAAATGGCTTCTAATTCTCACAGCTGAACAACAGAAACCTATGACAGCTAGATCACCTCAGGTAAGCCTTGTGTGCTTTATTCTGTGCTAAATGCTAACAATGCGAGTTTGAATGCATTTTACATGGCATTTGTTGCCATATACTGAAAGCAGAAAGTTCACCTCAGATCTTGAAAATACAATAAACCGTCTGAAATTGAACTTTAGAACTAAACACATATGAGTGATTCAGCATCTACATTGATGTTAAAGTGGGTTAACATGTATTAAATAGATTCTAAACCTTACCGTTTCGTGAGCGAGTGCATATTCTGTGCTTCTGAAAGGCTGTATTTACATTTCTGCCGTGTCTCGTCTGGTGCAAACAGCCAAATAGCTGATCACTGCCTCTCTCGTCACAGCGTGTTGTTAGGACACGCGGTTACAATGTAACCTGCTCACCTAATGCTTACGTTCGTAATATTTATGTAATTTGCTAATTAATAACCTCATGTGGAACTGCATCTGTCTCCCATACTGTTCTTTTTGGTCACGGACGCACGCTTTCAGAGTCTTTCTGAATGAATGAATGAATGAAATGCCCTGTTTTCCAACAAGGCAACCCAGGGTGCTGACATATAATTGGCTAAACTGGCATCGTGCATATGAAATTTATGTAAACAAAGACAGAGTTCCGGCACGGAAAACCCATTTTCAAAGCAGAATATCTGACTTCAGCATTGTTTTTCAGTTAAACAAGTATGTTCACTTGGGATGTTTCTTAAATATCTGCAAACATATTATGGTATTTTTATGCTTTAGAAGAGTCAAAAACTTACATACAGCACCTTTAAGAAAATGACCGATCTATATTACAAGAATTGGAATATCTTGATTAGAATACCTAAGAACATAATAATAATAATAATAAAATAATAATAATTGTATTATTATTATTATTATTATTATTATTGTTATTGTTATTATTATTATTATTATTATTATTATATTCTTAGTGTATTTTCACACCTTTTTTGAATTGTTGTCAGCTGTGACCAGGTGCCAGGAAAGAGTGTGCCATTAAACAGTTTCATTATGTGCATAAAGACAGTTAATCTGCATACCAGCAATGTAAACCATTAAAACCAAAACAATTGCCTGCACCCAGACTCTGTAAAAGAGCTTTTACAACTCATGACCATAAATGATGACAATGAGAAATGATCAGAAGAACTTTCTTATGCATAATAATGATTAAATATCTTATAAATAATGTGCTGAGAATTTTAACCAGACTACATATTTGTGTACTTTCCAGTTATGGCGGCCAATCAACACTCCAAATTAACATATATATATATATGGGGCAGCACGGTGGCACAGTGAGTAGCACAATCGCCTCACAGCACTGTGTGGAGTTTGCATGTTCTCCCTGTGTTTGTGTGGGTTTCCCCCAGGTGCTCCGGTTTCCCCCACAAGTACTGTACAAAGACATGCACTACAGGTGAATTGGATAAGCTAAATTGTCCATAGTGTATGTGTGTGAATGACACCATTCCATTTTCACTTGCTAATAACATTTATGAGTCCTATTGTGTTACCTATATAGGTTCAAAATGATAACAACCCTTTAAATGTGAAAACAACAAAATAGTGCATGCAATAATTAACAACTTTTCAATGTTTTTAACCATAACATTATTTTAGGATTTAGACAATTAAACATACATACTAGCAAAACAAAAACTTTGTAAAATACACACTATTGTATATGGATTATTGTCTAATAATTATCCTGTTAAGCAAGGCAATGTGCTTTTTACAAACAACTTTTAAAGCGACTGAAAAAAATCTATCCTCAAAAGACAGCAGGTGTGATTGTTCTTTCACATCTGACAGCATTTGATGTGTATGTTTATTGATACTTTATGAATTTTACACTAAAAGGAAGAAAAGTCAATCTACCTCACAGTCTCAGTCATAATTTTTGCTTGGGTCACTGTATAAAACAGCTGCTATCTTTGAAATCATTCTCTCTATCGTAGACTTTTGCATGTGCACTCTCTGGCTCGTGTATACACAGATGTTCGCTCTGACATTATATCCAGCACTCTAACACCTGCTCGACCATAATCACTACCATATTACCACAAGTCAAAAATCTTCCATGGCTCAGATGACCACAGGCTCTCCATCTGTTTTTTTCTCACAAGGCCGCCTTCTGACCATAGTTGACCTTTGCCATATAAATACTGTATTGCCTTTCAATTGTGCATAATAGATAAATACACACACATTAACTCCTGTAGACACATCTAACTAAAGAAAAATGCTGTTAGAGAAGAGATTTTAAGCTTGTTAATAATTCAGCAAACTTATCAGTGAATTTTAGAAAGATTCATCCTCATCAAGTGTCTGCGTTTTTCTGTAAAACAGTTTGGTTTAACGTAAAGAAAAACATCTTTTAATCCCTAATACAAGACCTCATCAATGCTAAAGCAGTCTATAGTTCAGCCCTTCATCTGTTAATGTTTTGTCTGTTTCTTTACAGACTATGAAACAGCAACGATTCAAGTTTGACACATTGTAGACAAACTAAGTAGTGCAAAATGCCACGCGAGATCTGTAAAAATCTCTATTTAAAGCTTGAGTAAATATTAGGGATGTCCCGATCAGGTTTTTTTGCCCTCGAGTCCGAGTCTGAGTCATTTATTTTGAGTATCTACAAATACAGAAACCCAATCCAATACTTCTATAATACATTTAAAAAAAGAATAAAAAAGAGCAAAGAAACAGATACAGGATGTTCCTTATTTTTTAATTAATGTACCTTATTTTAACATTCAACAACTCTGTTAACAAACAGTGCACTTTTGTGAGGTAGCTTGAACATTCAAGTAATAAATAACATAAATTCTTCTCTTTTGGACTTTAGTGCAACAGTAAATATATTTAAAAAATCTAATATAAAAACATAGAGCACTTCAACTTAAAATACCCAGCAGGCTTTTTTTTTCCCAGGTTTACATATCTCACAGTTTGCTATGGCAATGTTGTCGTCATCAAGTTTATAATACCTCCAGAACGCAGACGTACTCGTGCTTTCCGCTTCAAGCTGCTTTCGTGTTCTACTTTGCCGGCATTTAAGTAATAGCGTCTCTGCAACAAAGTGATGTCATGCTGCACGCATTGCTGTTTCTGTGTGAAAGAGGTCTAGCTCTGTTAGATAACTATAGATGTGTTAAAAAATAATGAGAATATATATATATATATATATATCCAATCAAGTCTGAAACTGCATGAGCTGGCCTGATTTCTGATCACATAATAGGATCTGGACATCCCTGGTAAATATCTGTATATTGATATATTATACATGTGCTTCATTCAATATGAGGGAAACCCACTTCTGAAAAGTTTAAATGGTGTGTTTTTTTTAGATTATCTTTGTATAAACAAATAAACACAGCGCAGCTTTGAAAACGCTTTCTGGCTTTACTGTAAACACCATCTACTGGAGAGAGTGAATTAGCATTTTTATTGAACCTGTCTAGTTTTTTGTTTTGCACAGGTAAGTACTGTATGTAGCAAAATTTCACACGTTTACTTTATATTCTGAAATTCACAACTGGTCCAAGCAAATGTCTGCAGCATCTTTGTGTGGATTTGGTTTTTGTAGTGCTGTTCTTGTCTCTAATTTTAAATCACTGCAGATTCAGCCTGTTATAATAAAATATGAGAACATGAGTACAAGATGTTTCCTTTGCTCTAAAAAAAGAGAAAAAATAAATAAAATCAGTATTGGAAATCAAGATCAGAATCTGCCAGACTGCTTATAAAAAAGTAATGAATCATCTATGAAAAACCAAGACTGGCGCATCTCTAGATAAATGTGTGTATGGTTTCAACAACTGTTATCTGTCCCTAAACTTAAACATAAAAATGTAATTAGGTGTTATCTAAAGGCCTGTCTATTTCTATGTATTAGGATAGAAATCTGCAAAAGAAAAAAATTCCATAGCTCCTTGGTGTTTAAACACATTTTCAGATGAAGATTAAAAACACGGTGGATGTCTGAATGCCAGATCTTAGGTCTCACATGATCATTCAGATTCTCAGTACTATGTTAATATTTAAATGTGGCATCCTCAAATCTGGTTCACGTGATCGACTTTCCTGCAGAGTTTAAAGAAACAATTGGGGCTTAAAGGGATAGTTCACCCCTAGGGGTGTCAAAATGAACAGTTTCTACAATGTATCGCGATGCAGACAAAAATATTTGCTATATTTAGTAACAAACCATAACCAGTTAAGATGTACTGATGCTTTTCTAACATGATTTGTCATGGTAACGTTCAATGGTTAGGGAGGCAAGACGCATGTGTGGGTAATTAAAAATGCTTCTTAAAAAGCCAATATGAGGGCACATTTTGCTGCTAGTGACTTTGCTCGACCAGTCTTTCACTAACACTGAAGGTACAGTAGACACCAAGACAACCTATGACATCGCTAAGGAAAAATTGGGGTAAAATGTAAAGCTCCATCTCTCCCATTCACTGTGAAGAGGAACACAATGCTGAACATGTTGTTATCTCTTGTTATATCTGGCTATAAAATCTACAGTGAGCTGTGGGAACATGATGGATTTGCTGGATGTAAAATCCTGTTAAATCCTGTAGTTTTCTATATCCAGATTTTTGTATGATCATACATTCAAGAAGCATGATTCCAGTGAGCAGTTCAAATGAAAGGTTCAGTTTATAAATTTGACTGCTTGTTTTTAATGCAGGGATGGGGAATATTTATGATACAAGTATTTCAAATATGCCTTTCAAATACAACATAGTATTTTGTCATTTGTATCTGATAGGGTTGATGAAAATGGCTTAATATTTTGTATGAAAATCCTTGTGTCATGTATTTTTGTATTTTGAAAATACTGTAAAATACTTTGTAAGAAGTCTACATTATGACATCATAAAAATGCGGCTTCTGATTGGCACTTTCTCAGTTATTTGCCTAGGCTTGAGATCAGAACAGAAAATTTATTTATACTGAAGAAAGAGAATAATGCCTGGAGTATGAAAGTAAATTATGCATCACAGCATGGCGATACCTACGATAATTCACTGGCTGTTTAAATTACCAGTAGTATACTTAATGAAGAGGAAATATGTCTGCCTAAAGAAGTGGGACAATACTGTATATGAAACACAAATATTTAGTAATACATCAATTCAGTCTACAGACTAATCAAAAACACCCGACTCAGGTTATAAGGCATCAGCAGGATATACAGTTGAAGTCAGAATTATTAGCCCCCCTGTTTATTTTTTTCCCCAATTTCTGTTTAAACGGAGAGAATTTTTATTTTAACACATTTCTAAACATAATAGTTTTAATAGTTTTATCTTTGCCATGATGACAGTAAATAATATTTTACTAGACGTTTTTCAAGATGCTTCTATACAACTTAAAGTGACATTTAAAGGGTTAACTAGGTTAATTAGGTTAACTAGGCAGGTTAGGGTAATTAGGCAAGTTATTGTATAACGATGGTTTATTCTGTAGTCTATCGGAAAAAAATAGCTTAAAGGGACTAATAATTTTGTCCCTAAAATGGTTTGTAAAAAATAAAAAACTGCTTTTATACTAGCCGAAATAAAACAAATAAGACTTTCTCCAAAAGAAAAATATTATCAGACATACTGTGAAAATTCCCTTGCTCTGTTAAACATCATTTGGAAAATATTTAAAAAAGAAAAAAAAAAATTCAAAGGGGGGCTAATAATTCTGACTTCAACTGTATATGAAAAACTTAATTTTTAGTAAATTTGAGATATCATGTTTTTAATGTTGCACATTGAAGAAACTATATGGAAATTACATATGGAAATGACTTGTTAGTTTTCAGAAAACATGTACATTGAGTAGGCCTATTGAAGAGTTCAATTCCAATAAAACTAGATTAAAGTAAAATTCTGTAAAAAAAATTACCACTTCATATATCACCCTTTTAAAATGTAAGAATGTTAAGAGGTTGAATAATCATTGTACAGAGATTATGTCAATTTAACTGGCCACACAATCGGTGGAAACATAAGTTTCTCAAAGCAGTTCTGCTCAACTGTGATATGGCAGTAAATACAAAGATAAGTGAATTAGATATATGCACAAAACTCAACTGGAATATTGCATAAAATATTTGCGAATCAAGCAGCATTTCCATCCAATGGGAAACAAATGAGAAGAAAATCCTCCCTTCCTTCTAAACTGTCACAAGTAATTATCAGTGAACTGTAATTTCATGCGTTGGGAGAAGCCACTACGGTAATTTTTTTTTTTTCTAATAAATGAGTTGCACCTCAGAAGACGAAGATGAAATGCGATAAATGCAATGTTGTGGCTTTTGGAGGCGTGAGATGCCTCATGAGATCATGTATTAGATTGAGTAGGCCAATTGAAGAGTTACATTCCATAAAACTAGATTTAGGAAAAATTCTGTGAATCCTTTATACATCATCCTTTTAAAATATAAGAATGTTAAGAGGTTGAACAATCATTGTAAAAAGATTATGGCAATTGTACTGGCCACACAATGGATGAAAACATAATCAACTTATTTTCTGGATTGAACAGGGTTTCCTGTATGAAATTTGTAAAAAAGAATATACTAAATGAATAATAAAAAAAAACACAGTAAAAAAAAATGTACAGATATCTAGCTTCTCATGTACAATTGTAGGAGTAGAGGTGAACGAGATGGCAGAGAATCTGTTAAAACTTGCTCACTTGCTAAAAAGTTGCTATCTAATATAGTTTACTTCACGTTTAACAGTGAAGGGATTGATCGAATAGGCCTATTCATGAAAGGTTTGCAAAGAAGGTTCATGATAACTTGTTTTAATATTTTGTAGTATTTTTTAAATACAAAAATACAGTATTTTATTTTGATCCATTTGTGGCTGCTGTATTTTGTAGTTTATTTTGATACACCTAAAACGGAAGTATTTGGTATTTTATTTTAAAATACAATTTAATGTATTGTTTTGTCCATCCCTGGCTGTCAAAGTGATACTTACAATGTGATGCATAGTGAGATTAATTTGAACAATTACGATAACTGTAATTGAACTGAACCATGAGACCAGTGAAGGTTCACATCGCTCTCACCCAAAAAATGTAAATAACTGTCACTCTTAGGTGATTCTAAGCCTTTATGAGATTCTGTTTCTGAGGAATGCTGGAAACCGGTTGCCATTGACTTCCAAAGTAAGAAAAAGGCCCTATGGAAATGGGTGTAAGTTGGCTCGTTATTCAGTTAACAATGAGGCTAACTTCACTATGACATGCAATTATAGTGTAAAGTTTTTTCTTGATAGCTCTTTTTTTTACCTCAACAAACTGTGATACTTTTATAATACTTTCATTAATGTATATAGTGCTAATGAAATTTACTTATGAAAGTAACTTCTATCATAATGCATGTGACAAGATGAGATCCACCAGACCTTTGATTCTAAACAATGGCAATATGAAGCAAACAATATGTGAGCGACACATTTTGTACTTTCATTTTTCTTAAATGCTAGAGGCTCTGGATAGGAAGACATCATATATTCATAATAACAACAATTCTAAATGTCTTTTTGTCACTAATTATCTACAGCAGGACATATTTTGTGTATGCATTCCCTTGTGAAAAATACATGTGCTTATTGAAAGTGTACTTAAATTATGAAAAGTAGAATATTTAAAAAGTGCATTTGCAGCAGATAGTATATTAAAATTTATATTAAAGGCCACTTAATTACCTTAGTAGAGTGTACTTAAATGACACTATTTTTCAACACATTTAAGTGCAATATTTAACAATGCTTTTTGTGACAATGCTACCTAAGTTCTGCTTAAAAACTTTTAAATCAATATATTTAATGGCCATTCTACATAGGAGAAAATTCCAATGGCATCAAATGCAGTCAATCACAAAAACATTCATTCATTCATTCATTTTCTTGTCGGCTTTGTCCCTTGCGGGGTCGCCATAGTGGAATGAACCACCAACTTATCCAGCACGACTTTACGCAGCGAATGCCCTTCCAGCCGCAACCCATCTCTGGGAATTTCCACACACACACATTCACTCATACACTACGGACAATTTAGCTTACCCAATTCACCTGTACCGCATGTCTTTGGACTGTGGGGGAAACCGGAGCACCCGGAGGAAACCCACGCAAACGCAGGGAGAACATGCAAACTCCACACAGAAACGCCAACTGACCCAGCCCAGCCGAGGTTCGAACCTGCGACCCAGCGACGTTCTTGCTGTGAGGCAACAGCACTACCTACTGCGCCACTGCGTTGCATCACAAAAACAAGCTAACAAAAATTACAAAGATATTTGTTTGTGGATAGTTGATCATGGTTTTTTCAAGCTTAATACTGTAACTCACTTTTACTCTTAAATATAACACTTCCTTTATGTATCTAGTCTTTCACCCAGTCAATTTTCCAAATGACAAATAGTAACTTGTGTTTTACATTTTTCTTGCAAGATGTTGACCAATGACACACACTTCCTCTCAAATGACTGCCACAGCCAGAACTATTTATCCACGACAAGCCCAGAGGCTCTGCATACAACTTCCAAAGAACAGCTTCCTGTCTGTAAGGAAACACCAGAGCATTTCATGGGGGAGTGTTACAGGAAAAAGAAGTGAGATAAATGAAAGCAAAACGTGCTTCATATTAGCAGGTCTCCTCTCCACACCAATTTTTGTTGGTCCTACACAAAGTTGGTCACCTCTTTTTGATTAGACTGTTGCATAAGAAAAACATTAAAAGTCAAACACTGCTAAGTGTTAAGGTTGAAAGAAACAATGCTTAATGTTTGGACCATGCAGCACAGACTATTTACCAAGCCTGATAGAGCCCAGCCAATTTTGATCACACAATGTTACTATTAAACAGTCTTGGGAGATGCTGTACAGTGAGAAGGCCTTGAACTCATTCATAAATTTTGACTCTGTGTTTCCATTCAAATCAAGACATTCTCAGCAGCCCTGAGAAAGTAAAATCAGAGTATCACAATAAAAAGTTTAGAATGATTTTAGCACATTGGTAACTTATCAATATTGCATTTATCAGAGGTTAATGATGTATGATTAAATTAAACTGTATTAACCATGAAATTTTAGCAGAAACTTTGTAGAATTATGTTAAATAAACATACACCAAAGTTTTATAAAGACCGTGTAACTATAACTTTCGCTTTACATTTCACCATGGTAGAACTGAAGTTATGGTCTAACTTTCAACAGGTATGGATGCTAGGATAATGGTAGAATGGGGAAACCAAAGTAAAAATAAAATCAGTGCTGTACTCCCAAATATGAAATCCACTGAAGTGAACTTGCTAAATAAGATGCTTCTGAGCAGTTTTGTCTCATATGTTAATCTAGACACTTACATGCACCTTCAAGCTCAATTTAATGAGCTTTTGTTTTAACAAATATTTACCATGATAATACGATATACAGACATGTAAACACAGGTATTTACAGCCCTAAAGTGATAAATCAGACAAAACTCAGAACGTTACTCACTATTTACTCACCCTCAAGTGGTTCCAAACCTTTATGAGTTGCTTTCTTCTGTTAAACACAAAAGAGGATATTTTGAAGAAAGCTGAAAAACATGTAGCCATTGACTTCTAATGTAGGTCCATTTTTACAGCTTTACAGCTTTCTTCAAAATATCCTCTTTTGTGTTCAACAGAAGAAAGATACTCACAAATGTATGAAACAAGTAAAGGGTGAGCAAACGATCACAGATTTGAAATTTTTGGATGAACTATCCCTTTTAACAACCGATCACAATACATGCTTTTAACATCCTCAAAACAGCCTGTTCTGTCTCTCTGAAACACAAACATGCATTCAATAACTACACACTCACACCAAGAGACCAACAAAAGCTTGAGTTGGCCTCTGGAAGAATGTTATTAAAGAGAGCTTACAACTCCTAGACTGTCTGTGAAATGTTTATTTCTTTAATGCGACAGGCTCCATACTTTATCTACCCCCTGCCTGCGATGGCCATCCCACTCACTAGAAAGAACAGCAGCGTGCCATAAAACTTCAGTTTCAACACTTGGCTCACTCACTCGTCAGTGCATCAGATGAACTTTTGCATGCTGGCCCAGAAACAGCTCCAGCCAAAGCTGCCTAATAAACCGTGCTAACTGAGGCCCCAGGAGACTCTAAAAGACCGTGTAGCGGTTGCAAAAAAATGAAGAAATAAAATAACACAAAATAAAGAAACAATTTGAAGCTGTTGTAGTGGTGAAAGATTATTTATAGTATAACCAACCGGACTGTTATGGTGAAAAGCAATGTGCCCCGCAACTTTCTTACCTTGTGTTGTGCAATTCCACTGACCGGCTTCATGTTCTGTCCAGCCAGAACCATGGACTTACATTCCACACAGGAGCCAATTGTTAACTGCTTGCCATTGTCAATTACCAGGGTCTGGCTCACTCTCGGAGCATAGAGAAACACAGGCAAACGATCAACACACACCGCTTTCAGCCCAAGAGGTCTCTTCTTCTCTTTCCTGCAGAAGAAGCAAATAAAAGTGTTGCAGTTATACTGGCGTGCCCAGGGGCTGCTGGATGGGCCTGATCCTGAGCCTTGACTCTCATGTTGGGACCACTGGCCCATAAGGTCATGGTAACACAGTGCACAGGCAGACACTAGGCCCGTGGCATCAGCAGGGCGGGCACGGGGAGCGGGAGGGTGGACTGTGAGAAATGGGAAAAAAGGTTCCCGCTCTCCACAACGCCCTGGAGGGTTAACGTGAAGCTGATACTCTATTGCTCCAGAAAGCTCCTCCCCACACAAGTAACATATGGAGGTGTGGCTTGCGGTTGTTGTGGAAGTCTGAGATGAGGTCAACAGGGGTCTTTTGGAGGGGGATACCAAGGCTTCTCCTCTTCCTGTGGCCAGGTGGTATCTCTCAAGAAAAGTGTTGACGGACATAATGAGCTCCTCACTTAGACAGAGGCAGTACTCTGCCCATATCCTCTCCAAGATGCTGTGACATGCCA
Organism: Danio kyathit; assembly: GCA_903798195.1. Lineage (NCBI taxonomy): Eukaryota > Metazoa > Chordata > Actinopteri > Cypriniformes > Danionidae > Danio > Danio kyathit. Next base: position 45,896,067 of record LR812536.1, read on the forward strand.
CACAGCAGCGTACCCTTCCATTCCTCACACTCTGAGCATTCGGGGGGCACGGTAGCAAGTTTATGAATGGAAAATACATTGCACTGCGGGATTTACTTGCACCAGCATGGGTGTACGCCATTCTGACCTCTCGACTGCAGTCATGCCCACACAGGTAGCAAGCCTCCCTATTATTTTGTGGCATAGAGGGGAGCGAGTGAACTTTTGGTAGCCCATCTACACATTCGCTCATAGCAGGTGGAGAAAGAGGGGTTGCCGCACTCGTGTTTAGAGGTACTACATAGAGTCGCTGGAGGACAGGCACATCTGCCAGCTCAAACCCTTGCCACTGCTGCATGAGGGAAGAGTGGCAAGTGGTACACACCAAAGTATATCCACCCAGGCTGAGTGGCACAGCACCTGCTGGAGGGGTGTGGAGCCACAGAAAAGGAAAGAAGGGTTCACTGGATGCTCTCTCCTGCTTCTGTACAAACACCTTGAAGCGGCCTCCTGCTGAAAGCCTGCTTCCACAAATATAACAGGCACATTCATCAGCAGATAGACTCGCGTGGCTCTTGACTGTCTGGCTCCTCTGTACTTCAAAGTTAGATGATGCTGCGCACTCTCTCTCGTCATCGCTTGTGATGTTGATCTCACAGCTGTCAGGCGCGTCAGAGTCACCGGTAGATGCGTGCATCCACTTACTGCACGCAATGATGTCGTTATCCTGAAGGGGGGTGCGCACAGACCGACAGTCGTACTGCTGGAGAGCCATGGACACAGATGAGCTCGATGTGTGATTGATGATTTTAGTCGTGCGACGATCTGATTGGGTTATGTCCTGACTTGGGTAAACTCTGGCTGGATATCGTACTGGCTCGGGACTGCTCTTAACGCTCTTTCTGCTGCTTTCTCTTGATGCTTTATTAGACCCACGAAAACCAGTAGTACTGTTGCTATTTATTATACACGCTGACAGGTCCAAGTCCTGCTCGGACAGGTCATTATCAGAGAACGAGGAAATGTCCGAGTCGTTGCCGTCATAATTCCCGGCGCTCATTCTCCGCTCCAGATCGTAGGTAATGTTTCGTAAATCGCACTGGTAGGGTCTTTTGAGCCAGTACATGCGCTTCTCGATGGGCGTCCTGTTGCGCTCGAATGAGTTCCACTGTTCGCGCAGAAAGCAGTGGCACACGGCGCACACCAGAGCGTCCCCATCCGGACCGATCTCCGGCGCGCCTGGAGCCGGGTCCTGGCCTTGCAGGAAAGGAAAAAACGGCCCATCCTTTTCTCGCTGGTATTTTACCTGCAAGCTCAGCTCTTTCCCCGGAGTCACCCCGCTCCCACAGATGAAGCAGTGGATGAAAAAGATCCCGTTGCGCTCGGGTCTGCACACGCTGCCGGGTAGAGAGCTCTCCTCCCCGGACAGACCTGAAGCCATGCGCTGTTGCGCATTGGACGTCAGCGTGAGCTCCGAATCGTTCATAGTTCCATGTGTAACAGCTTCAGAATCACAAGTAGCGTGATTTCAAAGCCTGAAACTATCTTTTTTGCGGTTTCTCACTTAGGTAACGCCATTGATCCCGCGGAAAAAACTCGCTTCCTCCGCGAACTCACTCGCTCCACAATTTTCTGATTTGTATTTGTGTATTTATCCAGAAAACATACCGATAAGTCGTCTGGAGTCACATCCTCATGGCTAACGTTGTAATCCGTGTGCTGTTATAGAGCAGAAAGTCTTATTGAAGTTGCCTGGCGAAGTTTCCTTTCCTCACATTGTGCCTGTGAGCTGAACACAGCGCCATCTCTCTCTCTCTCTCTCTCTCTCTCTCTCTCTCTCTCTCTCTCTCTCTCTCTCTCTCTCTCTCTCTCTCTCTCTCTCTCTCTCACACACACACACACACACACACACATTAGTTTTATTGTATTAGTGAGAGGTCCTGTTCATTAATCGGAGCTGAACTGGTTTAATTGTACAAGTAATTATATGAGGACTTTTTTTTTACTTCAGAAGAAGAAAAATTGCATTGCACCTATATCAGGTTTCTATATCTCTCTGTTTCTTCAAAATAATGATGTTAAATTGATAATAACATTCGATAATAATTGTTAATGATGTAAAATTTAAACAATCTTTTTAACTAGTTCACTGGCCGGTGTACAACAATTTTCAGTAGGTCATTTTAGTGAGGACATATTGGATCTCTCAAATATGATCAAACGTATATTTTTGTTTGTATGTGGGTTTACAAGATTCTGAAATTTCTATACTGTAGATTATTTCAGCCTTCTATATAAAAAGTAATAAATAATTGAACAAAAATCTGTTCATACAATTCAAAATACAAAAATATTTGTAAAATGTTTTTCTTCCCTGCTGTTTGTGAAGTCTGCCATCATGCATGTTTCTAGATCCAGGCACATAAGCAAAAAGCAAATTGCAAATGGCACTAATATGCAGTATAAACACAATGTCTTGTAATACACAGAGACTGTACGTTACCATACATTTTTTAAAGCTTGGATTAAATGTGTGATATGGATAAACAATAATAAACAGGATAGCATTCTCGGGCAGTTTCTGTATTTCATGACCTTTCAAATAGACATACAGTGGGAAAAAAATTTTTTTGTAATGACAGATTCAAGATGAAAGTGCATAGATTACTCTGATGTGAATTTTCCTCATAGTTCAACACTCTTCAAATCTCATAGTTCTATGGGCCTCATCTCTCAACTCTGATATTTAGTTCTTATTTTCTATTCAAGTCAGGTGATTAGCTGTGCCATTCAAGCAGCTTTATTTTCTTTTTTATGAGACCAATATAGTGTTTCCTTGCCTGTGTTTGGGATCATTGCTTGGTCATTCAGCTTCATCTTGCTGAAATGTCTACCCTGATTTCATCTACATAATCTGCTTTCTAACTACTGAGAGATTTCAGCTGCAGTTTGGGATTTCCATACCCTTTTACCCCACCCTTTTTTCATGTGTTCAATGCTAGTTCCCTGTGTCATTTTATTTTATTACCCATCACCATGGGCGCTGCTAGGAGGGGGGGGCATCAAAGTTACACCCCCCCCCCCGGGTCCCAATGTACAATACAGACAGTGCTCAGCATAAATGTGTACAGCCCCTTTTAAAATGAATATTATCCATTTCTCTGTGAATATAGACAATAATTTTGATGCATTTAAACAAAACAGTTTTATATAACAGTTATATTCATTAAAATAAGACTTTGTTCACCTAACATCATTAGATATAGAAAGATAATACATTTAAATTCAGACGAGATATTAATTCATTCATTTTCTTTTCGGCTTAGTCCCTTTATCAATCTGGGGTCGCCACAGCGGAATAAACCGCCAATTTATCCAGCATATGTTTTACACAGCGGATGCCCTTCCAGCCGCAACCGATCACTGAAACGCCCACACACTCAGTCACACACATACACTACGGACAATTTTAGCTTACCCAATTTGCCTGTACCGCATGTCTTTGGGCTTGTGGGGGAAAACGGAGCACCCGGAGGAAACCCACACGAACACGGGGAGAACATGCAAACTCCACACAGAAACTCCAACCGACCCAGCCAAGGCTCGAACCAGCGACCTTCTTGCTGTGAGGCGACAGCACTACCTACTGCGCCACCACAGATGAGATATTGCAAAAAATAAAAATGATAAATTAGAAAATGTCAACAATTTTATGTTTTTTTTATGTTATATATACACTCACCAGCCACTATATTAGGTGCACCTTACTAGTACTGGGTTGGACCCCCTTTTGCCTTCAGAACTGCCTAATCCTTCGGGGCATAGATTCAACAAGGTACTGGAAATATTCTTCAGAAATTTTGACATGCATATTTGCTGTAGATTTGTTGGCTGCACATCCATGATGCGAATTTCCCATTCCACCACATTCCAGAGGTGCTCTATTGGATTGAGAACTGGTGACTGGGGAGGCCCCTTGAGTACAGTGAACTCATTGTCTTGTTCAAGAAACCAGTCTGAGATGATTTGCGCTTTATGAAATGGCATGCTATCCTGCCGAAAGTAGCCATCAGAAGATGGGTACACTGGTCATAAAGAGATGAACATGGTCAGCAACAATGCTCAGGTAGGCTGTGGCGTTGACACACTGCACAATTGGTAAATATCCCCACACCATTACACCACCAGCAGCAGACTGAAGCGTTGATACAAGGCAGGATGGATCCATGCTTTCATGTTGTTAACGCCAAATTATGACCCTACCATACGAATCTCACAGCAGAAATCTAGACTCATCAGACCAGGTGATGTTTTTCCAATCTTCTTTTGTCCAATTTTGGTGAGCCTGTGTGAATTGTAGCCTCAGTTTCCTTTTCGTAGCTGACAGGAGTGTCACCCAGTGTGGTCTTCTGTTGCTGTAGCCCATCCACCTCAAGGTTGGACGTGTTGTGCATTCAGAGATGCTCTTCTGCATACTTCGGTTGTAACGATGGGTTATTTGAGTTGCCTTTCTATCAGCTGGAACCAGTCTGGCCATTGTCCTCTGACCTCTTGCATCAACAAGGCATTTGTGCCCACAGAAATGCCACTCATTGGATATTTTCTCTTTTTTGGACATTCTCTGATACCCCAAAGATGGTTGTGCGTGGAAATCCCACTCATCAGCAGTTTTGAAATAATCAGACCAGCCCATCTGGCACCAACAACCAGGTTAAAGATTTTTTCATTGACATTAAAGTCACAAAGTGTTGTAACATCACTCTTGCATTTATTAGGTGCTAAATAAGATATAAAGCTTTCATTTCAGTAAAAAACTGCAGCTATAGCTGAAGTTGAGGAGCTTGTGGCACTTCAAAGTTTCACTGCGTGTTGCTATTGAGAGGCGAGTGGGGGGTGGGGGTGTAGGGAGGGAGAAGAAAAAGTCTCTCCATCTCCCTCTGGAGGAGATAAGAAAGAACGACACAGCTGGCCTTTCCCTTGCTGCTCTGAAACAGACAGAAGTCACAGAACAAAGCAATCAAATTTAAAGTATATAGATACTAGCAGCAAAGCTGGGACATGGAGAAGTGTATTAGCTGACAAATAAAGAAAAACCAAAAGCTTACAACACCTGATATTCCCAGGCGGTCTCCCATCCAAAGTACTAACCAGGCCCGACCATGTTCAATAGGATCTGGATGCAGCGTTGATGATGCAAGCTGAGATTGCATATGTCAAAGATGCAATAAGTTCCTTGCTATCAGACCGTTTGTACAATATTGTGTTAAAACATGACAAAACGTTTGGTGTAAAAACATTATAAAAAGCCAACAAACATGTTTTCACTTTCAAAATAATAAAAAGGGCTTTTACATGTATCCTTTCACTTTTCCCTTGAAAATACACCAAGCATCTGACATTACTTTCTTTTTCTTATTTCCACTGTTTCTTATTTCCACTATTTCATTCTCATTTCAGTTTTCACATACTTCTTTACATTTTTCTAAAATCTCTTTCACTTAATTACAGTTTAGAAACAGCTAGATGTAACACTCCTTCCTCTTTCACAAAACTTTACATAAAGCATTCTATTTCATCCCCATTTTCTTTAAAACAGATTCTGTAAATATAGTTTTGATATAATATTCTAGACATTCCAATTTGGTTTCCACACACAGACATTCTTTATTCAGATTTTGGAATTGACCTATCCAGAATTCATTTACAATTGGTTCTTTAAAAACACCATCTCTGAAAAACAATAAAACAATTTTATAGTACACTCTTTAAAATCATACAGTTTTCCTTTAAGTTTCAGAGAAACCTTTTCTTCTTTAAGCTTCTCTTTTGCACATTCTACCCTTTTTTCCATTCCACAGCTAAAGGGTTTTTAACAGTTTCATATTAGTTTGTTTTTTATCCCTACTGTACTGTATTCTTTTGCTTCATCCATGGCATTAATTACAAATTGCATTGGTAAAAAGCCTTTCTTAAATTCACAATAAACATCTCACACCCTCGTTATTCCAAGTTCCAATCACTTTTTAAAAAACAATTATTTGTTTTTTTTTAACTTATTGGTGATTAAGAACAGAGGTGATTTTAAATGTTTTGTCTTCTTTGAGGATCATAAACAACACTCTTTACAATTTTTCCCCAAGCACTTGAAACTTCTCTATTAAATTCAGGCAATTTTTCAGTCATACATATTTTTATCCTCATCCATAAAATTGCATCTCCTATATTAAAATCCCCACTGTTGCTTAATGCTCCATTCTGTTTGACTTTGATGTTGTAAGTATTTTTAACTACCCTTAGGCTGTTTTTCCTGTTCTGCATCCATTAGTCTCAGCCCTCACTTTTCTACTTCTCCTACAATTGTGTTGTACGCTAATCTAGCAGGTTTCCCTTCTCCAAAAATTGAGAAAACATTTTTTTCAACCTATTTTCTGTATATGTAAAATCATGTAAAATCAGGACTTTTCCTTTTAAATGTAAAGTTCACAATTTCCAGAAATTTACCTTCTTTCTATTTCTGTTATTAGTTGTTCCCACATTTTATCTCTTACTTTTCCATTTATCCCATTAAAAGTCCTAAAATTCGTATTTTCTCAACTTCTTTGAAATAAAAACAGTCCGTTAAAACTTGTTGCATTGCCTAATCTCATATATACAGTTTCTTCCTCACTAATTTTATTCCCTGATCCTTTACAAAAATTGTTTATCATCTTCATTGCTTCTTTAACAATTTTCTCTTCTTTTACAATTAACGTTGTGTAATCAGCATATTAAAATATTTTGCCTTTAGCTTCACTTAACCTCAATTTCAACTCATTTTAATCTTACCTTTTCCTTTAAAGTTAACTCAAGTGGTTCTGAAACAAGTGAGTATAAAAGAGATGAGAAGTGACACCATTGTCTTATGGATCTGGAAACGTTAAAAACCTCAGTTAAAAATAACCCCATTGCATTTAATTTTTGTCAATGCCTTTTTGTATGCAATCATGATCCATTTGATAAAATGTTCTCCAAAGTTAAACGCCTTTAAAATATCAATGTTCTATCCTGTCAAAAGCTTTTTCAAAACCTAGACTAACATTGTATCCATTTTTTTTTTGTGTTTTTATCTATCATGTACCATATTGTATCTTATACTCATAGTAATGTCTGTGATGGCTCTACCTTTCATACTGTATGCCTGATTTGTTTTAATTATATATATATATATATATATATATATATATATATATATATATATATATATATATATATATATATATATATATATATATATATATATATTAATTTCATTATACGAATTCTCATCCTTTCATTTATTTCTTCTTTTTTATAAATTTCTTTGAAATCTTCCTTTAAAATTGAAATAAATTCTTTTTAAAAACAGATATAAAACTCACCTCCTAAACCCTTTATTCCTGTGCTTTTCTTTCTGTTTAGTTGCTTTTAATATCTTCTTCTTTAATTTCTTGATCACGTTCCTTTTATCTTCTTCACTTCACTTACTTCACTTTAGCTTTCATCTTTTTCAACAGATTAACTTTTCGATCTGCATGTTTTATGAGCTTAACAAATCTGCATAGACGTTTCTTACTTCTTTTAAGATATTTTATTTTCCTTTTGCAATTTCTCAATTTTTATCTTTTATTTCTTTGTGTCAGCTTTTTCTCGTCTTTCTTCGAAATCAAAGAACTTTGTACATTTGACTTTTTCCACCATATATGTTACTTTACTTCTTAATCTTGCTCCTTGTATTCTTTTTCTTGTCTTTCAGTTTTTATTTCCCTTTTTTTTCATTATTTCTTCATTTAATTCCTTTTCCAGTCTTTCTTTCATTTCTTTTTCTTTCTGTTTCTTGCACCAGTGTATATTTTTGCAATATCACTTTGAATACTTTTTGATTAAATATTTTACATTCTCCCACCAAATCCTCTTGTCTTCTTTATATATTTTGTATTCGTTTACTAGTACTCTTTTTATTTCTACAATGAAATCTTCATCTTTTAAAAGATCTGTAAACTGTAAATCCTGGCCCTCTTAGAAACTTACTAAAATCAACTTTAGAATGAAAAATTGTGATCACTCAAACTGGTGTCTTCATAGTTCTTTTGATAAAATTCATAGTTCTTTCGATAAAACAGCCCCACTTCCTTCCTCTTCCACTATCCAGCTCTCACATTTATTCAAATTTTATTCGCAATTCAGGCACTTTACCACTGTGCAATCTCTTGCAAAATGCCCCCTCTCCTTACATTTATGGCATGTGAAATCTGCGCAGTCTTTCATTAGGTTCTCCAGGCTCATTCACATTGCTGGCTGCGCATCACCCAGAAATACTGTGGACCTTCAACCATTTCCAGCTTTGTGCTGTAAGGGTGTGAGACCATCTTTCTTGGGAACCTAGATTTGACAAATATCCCCAATATTAGTGCCCAGATATATTCTTCTCTTTATTTTTAGTATAGGGGAATCCATTTATTTTTTCTAAAATCTCATCATCATTTAAGTACACAGGCAAATGCATGAAAAAAAAACAACATAATGTCGGTTTTGCAACTTTTTAACCTCACATGTCTCACCCTTAATGTCTAGTCCTTCCATCAGTTCATCACACATAGCTTCATTTTCTAGTTCATTTTCCTTTCCATGTCTGGAACGAACTGCTAGGATTTTCCCTTGCCCAATCTTCTCCACCACTTATCTAATAATGTTCGCTGCTTTTTAATTGTTTGTAATATCCACATTTACAATCACCGTTGCTTCCTTTATATATTTTCTTTTCTCACCATCTTTCCTTTTATCCACATTGTGTTCATTTCCAGCTCATTATCCATGATGCAGTTCGATGTCATTCACTTTGCATGTCGCTCTGTCTATTTCCATGTCCTTCACCATACGTCCATCCATAAAAAAAATGAAAAGTCTTAAGAAACAATAGGAAAAAATAAACCACCCTCCAGACAGCACAAGGCTGCTGTAGTTGCTCTCTAGCGCTCTCAGTGTGGTGTGGCCATAAGCAAAGGTTGCCCCTAGTATGGATATCTGCAGTCTGGAGCAATGGGTGTGCCTAAAGGTAGGGGCGTGGCAAAAGGTTTTATGTATATATATATATATATATATATATATATATATATATATATATATATATATATATATATATATATATATATATAGGGCTCTACATTAACACCCGCCAACCCGCCAAATGCGGGTAGATTTTAGCTGTGGCGGGTTAGACAGCCACCTCCACTAGCCACTTTGGCTGGTTGAAAATCATTTTTAAATTGTAGTTTTCTTAAAAGCAGGGTTCGACAATAAGGATGGCCCAATATTCGTGCAAATGCGATCTTATAATCGAGAAGCAGCATGACTGACAAATATAATTGTGTTTGTGCGGGCAAAAGAAAGCCGGTTGATTACCGAATGAGAGGATAATCACTCGCGCCAACAGCTGATGTGATGCGCGTGACTGTTTAAAACACGTGTGCGCTCCCGTTTCCTTACTCGAAACAACCGTGTCTAGAAACGCAACCTGTGTGATCGGTTCTCTTTCAAATAGACAAGACAAAAAGTTGTTCATGCACTCACTGTCCTGCTGCTTTCAAGAGCTCCAGATTGGTCTTTTTGTAAGCAGCACCGGTTGCTTTCACTTTAACCATTATTTAAACAGGATATAGGATGTTAACTTCCCAGTAATGTGTAGTTAACTGGTGTTAACTGTTTTTTTTTTTTTTTTAAATAAATGTTTTGTTAAATCAAATGTATAGCAGGGGTGCTCAATCCTGTTCCTGGAGATCTACCTTCCTGCATAGTTCAGCTCCAACCCTGATCAAACACACCTGAACCAATTAATTAGGACCTGAACAGCACTTGATAATTACAGGGAGGTGTGTTTGATATGGGTTGCAACAGAAATCTGCAGAAAGATAGAGCTTCAGGAACAGGATTGAGCACCCTGATGTATAGTATACAGCTATATTTTGCTTGTTTTGACACATTATTTAAAATTTGTGGCTAAGAAATAATTATTTATTTATTTTTAGTGTGGTTAGAGATAAATTTGGTAAATCCTTTGAGCTCTGAAAAGTCATGTGAAATAAAAACTAATTGTAATACAACATTATGAAACCATGACCCATGTGCTCATGCTCACTGAGCAAGCTTATACACAACATACACAAAAAGTGACATGAATAAGGAGGCATGTGGACATTCCACAAAATCTAAATCAAGTAATATTTAGCATGTCAAAGTCAAATTTATGCATATAAAATATATTTTCCCAACAACAAAATTGTGGCTAGTGAAAATGGCGAGTGGCTAGTAATGTTGAAAAACTACTTGCCACACTGGCTGGTGATCAATAAAGTTATTGTCAAGCCCTGTATATATATATATACGGTTGCAGTCAAAAGCAGGCTGCTTAAAGGAGGCCTAGCAGAAATGTAAGAAATTAAGCAATTAAATTTAAAGCACATATACTAGCACCAAAAGCATAGGCAAGTGAATTAGCTGACGGTTGAAGGAAAACTAAAAGTTAACAGGACCTGGTATTCCCAGGCAGTTTCCATCCAAGTGCTAACCAGGCCTGACACTGCTTAGCTTCTGAGATTGGACAAGATCAGGTGTGCTCAGGTGGAAAAGCCATAAGTGAAAGGAGCATTCAAGAGTTGGCTATATGTAAAGGAGGCACAGCAGCAGGATCCGAGCACAGCTCAACTCCCATTGACACAGCACCAAAAGGAACAAGCCCATGTCCCCTCAAGTGTTTACTTGTCTTTCTTTCTTCCTCCCTTTTTTTCCCCTCTCCCAATAAAGACAAAAAACTCAACTCATATTGACACAGCACCAAGAGAAACAACCCACATGTCGTATCAATCAATTCAAGTTTATTTGTATAGCGCTTTTTAGAATAACTATTGTTTCAAAGCAGCTTTACAAAAGGTGCACTTTATTGCATTACAATCAAATTAAGTTAGTTACAATCAAATATGAGTTATTAAATACAGACATAGTTAACCTGCAATTTTATAGCATATAGATGATGTCTATGTGACCATGATTAATGAAGTGTATTTGTGTATTAACTATATGTGTTGTCCTCAAAGTCATTGATGGTTGGCATCATGCTTTCGTATGTGTTGTCCTTGAAGTTCTCGATGGTTGGCATCATCTCTTCACAGGTCTTGGATCCCATCAATGGAGCTGCACAATCTCTAGAGGCCTCGGGATGGGTATCCTCATGTGGAAATAGAGAACAAAGAAAATAATTAGCAAAGCTGCTGTTCACAATGTATCCACTGCTGCCAACTATTTTCAACAAAAAGGCGCTAAGCTCTGCCCAAAAGTCACTAAAAGTCGCTAGATTACGTCATATGCTAATTTGCATATTGCTGACGTCATCATGTTCTACCATTTCTGTTTGTTTAAAAGCCTATGGTAAATAAATGGGGTATTTATATTTGCACTACGCTTTATGTAAGCATGTCAATTTAACTAAATGTATTGCTGTTTGAATACAGTATATAATTATAGATGTGTAGTGAATTTGCAGTAATCGCTCAGATGTAATAAACTCAGACAAGCTCTGAAACTCTCACTTAAAACATCTCTGATTGTGAACAAGAAAAGAATAATCGGTCAAATTAAATTGTTAAAATAAAGGAGAAGCAGATCGGTTTGACTGCACAAGGGAAATACCTTCACACAGCCGGTGCTAAATCATTTGCCGTCGGTACGCAGAGAGGTGATCTGCTGTCAGGCTGCAGGTGGGAGAGGCTGCTGTACTAGGACTGGGCCGCCTGTCAGTGCTCTGAGGCGGGGGAGGGGCCGGCGGCATCACCCACAGCTCATTGAGAAAAGTAGGAACGGTAATGGACAAACGACAGTCTATAAACATCTCCAGTAACGCACAAAAAAGTCGCTAGATTTGTTGCTAGTCGCTTTTTTGAAAAATTGTCGCTAGGAGAGTCTGAAAAGTCGCTAAATCTAGCGACAAAGTCGCTAAGTTGGCAACACTGAATGTATCTGAACAAGAGATATTAAATGTCAATGCAAAAATGAAATGTTATAACAAACATAGAAACAAACATATAAAGCATATAAGTATTTCTAACAAAATGCCTGGTGCATTAAGACAGGAGGATTGTGTCCTACAGGTGGTTTGTCAAGTCCACTCACCTGCATGGAGCACACTCATGTATCATACTGTTATGTGAACCATTGTGTGTATGCTTTACAAAAAAGATAGGTCTTTAATCTAGTTTTGAACTGAGAGAGTGTGTCTGAGCCTTGGGCATTATCAGGAAGGCTATTCCAGAATTTAGGAGCCATAAATGAGAAGGCTCGACATTCTTTTGTAGACTTTGCAATTCTGTGTACTACCAGACGCCCTGAGTTTTAAGATTTTAGGATTGTAGCAAGACAGAAAGTTGGTTAGACAAACAGGAGCTAGATTATTTAAAGCTTTATAGGTAAGAATCAATATTTTATAATCAATACAGAACTTAAGAGGCTATAATTTCCCCCAAGCATATGCTGGCACAAGTGGTTTCCGCAATACTGGTTTATTTGATGGCTTTTTCCCCAAATCCACCATGAATACTAAACAATAAATACAAAACAAATGAACTTAATACAAGCCAAAACATATGTAAACAAACAAACAAACAAACAAACCATAGAAACTTCAAACACAACATTCAAATATAAAGCAAAATACTTCATTGGCTGTTGCTGTATGAAAGAAATTGTCTTGAATGCTCCTTAGATCTCTTGTTCAAGTTCTTTGCAGTTATTACATCTATTGACGCGCACATGCAAACAGTTTGTGTTTGCCGTTTGCTTGCTTAAAGGAATTGAGCAGTCAACCATTACATACAACTGTCGAGATTTCAAAATAAAGTCTCAAACCAAATAACAAAAATAGATTCACAAATAATAACTGTAACTTATTTTCTTAACAAAAATAATTTTAGGAAACATAAACAACTTATATAAACTTCTATAACTCTGGCCAACTTCCATTTATTACGTGGTACCAGATAATTTTGAAGAAGGACAATGTCATTAATCTTTAAGTTCCTTTTATTATTGCCACTTCTGTCTTGGCTGCAAATTTAAAAGATATACTCTTTTTTCCCGAATTCATTTACCAAATACTGTACTCCGCGCCATCTCTTTCGAAGATAAAGATCTTCTCTTGTAAACTGTCCCGGTGGAGGAAGAATGATCGTAGACTTCATAGTAAGAATGTGGTTCGAAGTTAAGGGTTCAGGTCCAAATGGGTCATTCAAATGTTCAGTGGTGAGTGGTCTACTATTAACAATGGCCACAACTGTCACGGTTGTGGATCTATCTGTTCTTCTTGTATGTGTGTGTGTGTGTGTGGGAAGTGGGTGTGTTTGTTTGGGTATATCTTCACCGCGTGGTGTGTTTGTGTGTTTACATTCATCAGCTGGGTTATCACGTGTCTTGTTACCACTCATCTCACTCAGCTGTTTTCATTCAATCACAGCTGTTGCACATTACCGCGCGCCTTTATATGTTCAGTGTTTGTAGATAGCGTTTGTCAGTCCGTTGTTTGTTCACCTCTGTGTCTGCTACCTGTTAGGCATTCTCGCTAAATCCGCTGGTGGTGAATCGTCATAAGTCTGTTATATTTAGCCCTTATGTACGTCTCCGTTTCATTGATGTTGTTGCAACTGCCTGCACTGATGACAACCATATCAGTGAGAAACTTCACCCCGGATCTGTTTCTCGGATTAACTATTACTGCTGGTAAGCGTGCCGATTTCCTTGAGAGTTGCTCCATAGCACTAACCTCCCCCTTCCCTCGATATCTGGTAAGATATCAGTGAGAGACTTCACTTCGGATCTGTTTCTCGGATGAACTATTACCGCTGTTTAGCGTGTTGGATTCCTTGTGAGGAGCACCCTTGCTTTACACAATTCCTCTATACCTGGTGAGATCAATACCAGTTGTGACTCTTGTTATCTCTATTAATAAATCATCTTGCATTCACTTGCATTTGGGTCTCCTGTGTATATTTGTGACAATAACCTTATACAATGTCCTTAGAGAGGTACTGTCAATCCTCTGTGCAGACTGATCAAGAATAGCAGAAAGAACACTTCCTATGGTTCTTATTTGTCTTTCCCAGACACCTCTGATATGACTTGTTGCTGGAAAATTCATAGGAAATTCACATCCTAAAGCTTTAATTCTTTCTTTCTTGATCCATACCTTTCATGAGTTCTGCAAACTCTCTTTTCACTCCAACAAAATTGCTTCCTTGGTCACACCTTAACTGATTAACATTTCCTCCTATTGCAATCAACACTCTTAAAGCATTTATAAATGAATCAGTGATCAATTCATCAATTACCTCTGTGTATGGCCCTTGAACATAAACAAGTAAGTAAAAGATCATATCTCTTGAGCTCCTTTCTCCCTTCTTTGATATATATTGGACCAAAGCAGTCATAAGTGAAAGGTGGACTTGTTTACATTCTATCTTGCGGTAAGCCAACCATTTTTTGTTTTTCTGCAGACCTTCTATACTTTCTACACTTGACACATTTGAAGACTTGTAATGAAACTGCACTGCTGCATCCCTGTATCCACCATCTATTAGCTCGCAATTTGTTAAATGTCGTTCCACGTCTTTGACGATTTACCTTTTTATGAAAGTGTTTAATAAGTAAGGCTGACATATGGCTGTTCTCGGGAAGTATTATTGGATGCTTGACATATGGATGTGTAGCCGGGGCTGGTCTTAACAGCTCGACTACCCCTCTGCATTGTGGTGTGAAGTAAAGAACTGGAGTATGTCTGCGGGTCTCATTTATTCAAGTACTGCCCAAACAGAGAACATGAAGTTATAATTCTTCTCTTATAATTCCTCTTATGCCTGCTACTGCTCACCCTGCTCTGTCCTCCAACAGACACAAGCAATCATAATCCAGTCAATATAACAATGTATATAACGAAAAAATAGATAATAATCATTATAACACAATTAAATAATCTAGTTAACTTTTTAACTTTCCAGACAATGTTACAAAAACTCCACTTAATATATACAAAAATTACCAGTATTTTATATATCACGTTAAACATCAAACACATAAAACACAAAAAAACAATACCTGCACAAACAGAGAACATGCAGTTATGATTCTTCTCTTATAATTCCTCTTACGCCTGCTACTGATAAACATTCACACACAAAAGAGATAAAAAATCAGTAATCAAAAGTCACATTTCACAGGCTAAATTTCATGCTAATATTATCCACTGCACTTCTCCTGGTTAAAATGACAGTTTGGCAGGTTAAAACAGATTGAAACACAGTATAAAGAACTCAAACATATACTCATATAACTCATGTACATGTTACAACAAAACTCATTTCACTTTAATTACACATCTTTTTACTTTTTACACATTTTCCCGTCAGACAGGAGTAAATAGGCTTATTTGAGAGCAAGCGGCTGCAGTAAGAGGAGGGCTCAAAAAAATACATCAGGGCTGTGTTCGAAACTGCGTACTTCTCTACTATTAAGTATGGAAAAAGCAGTAGGCGAACGATTGAGTATGTTTGAATTCCCAATGTTCAAAAAAGAGTAGGCAAGAATTATCTTAATCCTTGCGAGATTCGGCCGTACGTATACTCAATTTGCCTAGATATGTGCATACTCACCTACAACATAAAAGGAGAAAACAGTACGTGAAGAAAGAAGTACGTTTGAAACTTCAGTAATCATAAAGTGTAGGCGAGAAATCCCCGGATGCCCTACTGCTTCTGCCCAGATTCCAGAGTATTCTTGGATGGTTACTTCCCAGATAGCAAGCCGACATTGAATCAATGTTGATTATTGGTTATAAGCGTCAGTGTCAGTCGTCGATCTAATTTCTACATTGAATCCACGTTCTTTATTTGGTCGGTACGTTGGAAGGTTATTACATCGAGAATAAAACATTGATTCAATGTCGAAATGAAGTTGACTCTTCAACATACAGTATAGGCTACCCGACGCATCTGGTCGAAATCATAACATTGGTTCGATGTTGAAACTTGATTGGATCACTCGGAGTCGGTTCCTCTGCGCGAGTCAGCGTGACGTGCACGTGCTCATCATTTGAATCAACAACTAACAAACAGAAGGCAACGGACGGAACTGTAATCTGAAGGTAAGTACGTTATATTCGAAGTTTCACATGTTTTATTTGTCGTTTTCCCAAGAATTGATGTTAAAATGTAACTTTTTAGATGTGTAAATTAACACTTTACCACTTCCTATACGTTTTTTAGTAAGCTAGCCTACATGTCGCCCTTTACGTACCCAGGCCATTAACTGCAGCTAATCTATAAAGGTAAATCAAATCAAATCAAATCACTTTCATTGTCACATCATCAGCAGCACGTGTGCTATGATGAGTAAAAAGCTTAGGTGCTGGCTCCAGACAGTGCAAAATACAGACAGTGCAAATACAACGACAGTGCAAAATACAGACAGTGCAAAATATAGACAGTGCAAAATACAGACAGTGCAAAATACAGACAGTACAAAATACAGATAGTGTAAGTACAACGACAGTGCGAAATACAGACAGTGCAAAATACAGACAGTGCAAAATACAACAACATACAATTGCAATATTGTTTTAAGTTTGGATTTGTTAAAGTGCAGTGCATGCTACATCTTGACGGTGTGCAGTGCGGGGTATGGAAGAGTTTGTGTGGGGTGTGTTAAGTGTTCATCCGCCTGATAGTCTGAGGGCAGAAACTTTCCTTCAGTCGGCTGGTGCGTGACCGGATGCTGCGGAACCGTCTGCCTGACGGTAGCAGAAAGAAAAGTCTATGGCTTTGGTGGCTGGAGTCGCTGATGATTCTCTTGGCTTTCCTCATGCACCTCCTGGTGTAGATGTCCTGGAGGGAGGGAAGCTCACCTCCTACTACCCGTCCAGCAGTTCGCACAACATTAACGTTAACGTAAATGAAAATCTGTTTTGGTTATTTAATTGGCGATTTCAACACGATTAACTTCACTTCATGACTTCAATGCTTTCTAACCTGTGTAAAAATATAAGATGATCTGTCAAATCGATTTGGAATGAGCATAAAAAACATATGTAAGTTAATATGTTGCTCCAGCTAATGTATTGGCTAAGTTAGTTATGAGAAGCGGTTCGCAAATAACATTACGTATCATCTAGCTAACGTTAAACGAGATTTTTTAACACGTTATTACGCTACTGAAGTGAATCGCTGTCAGTTTACTGTTTTGTTGCTCTATTTTTTTTTCTTCATTTAGTGATGAACTCCTCGCCAGAGACGCTCCACAGCATTGAATGGGAAAAGATTTGCCATTTCGTAAGTTGCCCACTCGATCTGTCGCCACAGTCAAGTTACGTTAGTTCTTTCTGGTTTCGTTGGTTCTGTTCCTGATTTCCTTTGTTCACAAACCATGCTTGTCTGTGTTTTTTTTCTGATTGTAGTGCTATGTTTGGGTATGCATTTGTTTATTTTCCTGTTTATTAAAATTTATTTTGTCTACATGCTTCTCTCTTGAGGTTACTGCAGGTTACTTGTACAAGTATCTAAACAAATGTTTATAAACGCATTTATTTTTAAAAATATGTTATATTAAGCTTTTTAGAATTTTACAAGAAAATTAAATACAAGATCATTTAATTTCTCACAAAATACCATGTTAACTTAATATTCTGTGTGAGGAGTCAAAAATTGTGACAATTTTATGGTAGCGATGCTGTGGATTGAACTTAAAATTTACCTTGGAATTGTACTTTGTAATAGTAGATACTGTACCTGATGAGATTTCCCTACTGAGTAACATGTTTTTTTTTTCTTACAATTTTTTTTAAATGGCAGTTTCTCTGGAATCTCCAGTTGAAGACATCAAGATCTGTAACCTGTGTCAGCCTGGACAGACGTCTATTCTAGTTCTGCCTACACCACACTAATCTCTCTGCCTATGTATGGATCACAGACTATCATGTTCTCTTAAGGTATTACTGGAGCAAAACAACAGCACCCATGACTGAAGTTTCTGTTAGTGACCAGTATATTTGAAGTCTGAGAAAGTTTTTTCTTTTTTTTACGAGTTGCAAATGTTTTTTTCCTCTCTCACACAAACACACCAAACGACTGGTTGTGCCTATAGTACAGTGTACTGACAATCTTTTAGCGTTTTTATGGTTGTATTAAATACATTTTTATTGTTACAAAAATCTTAAGCAATTGTCACAACACAATGCACATTTGAGTTTTAATGAGAAGGAGAATTACTCAACAGGGCTCAACACTAAGGATTTTTTTACCGGCCTGGTGTGGAATTTAAAATTGAAATTAAGATGGAGAGCAGGAAGTAAAAAAAAAACTGAACAGGAGACAAAGGAAAGTCTGTATTTTATAAATTCATACCATATTACAAAGAAAAAATAAATAAAAACTATTATGTAGAGGACCATTTTCTACTGAAATTGTTACGGTGTCAAAGTACTTGAAAGGATCCAAAATGCAAGTGAGTAGTTTATTTGACGTAGTCAAATTAAACCGAGATAAGGTGATCAAAATAACAAAACAAGGAAAACTGGTAGGGAGGGCAGGAAACAGAAGGACGAAACAGGGTCCAACAGCCACTCCTCACAGTCCTGAGCACAGACAGAGTACATAAGCAGACACAACAAACTGACAATGAAACAAAGAAACATAGCCCAGATATAGATGAGGTAATAAGTCTCAGCTGGCAGGCTAATCAGAACAGCTGAGTCCCGTATGACACGTGACGTAACAAATACATGTGACAATAACAATACACATTGATGACGAAAACACAACAAACTCACGTGACAAAACAGACACTCCGGATGACGCACAAACCTGCAACCGTGACAGTACCCCTCCTCCTAGGAGCACCTCTTGGTGCTCCCTGAAGAGATTACCTGGCGATTGTAATCATCGATAAGAGAGTGATCCAATATATCCCTAGCAGGAACCCAACTTCTCTCCTCTGGACCGTAACCTTCCCAGTCCACCAAATACTGAAATCCTCGCCCCCTCCGTCTCGAGTCTAGAATGCGCTTAACCGAATAGGTAGTTTCCCCATCTACGAGACGCGGCTTTAATTTGGAAACATGAAACACGGGATGTATTCTCCTGTACGTTGGAGGAAGTTTGAGGCGGACTGCCACCGGACTAATGATCTTGGTGACAGTGAATGGGCCAATAAATTTAGGTGCAAGTTTATTACATACGGAGCGCAAAGGGATATTCTTGGTTGAAAGCCACACTTTTTGACCGACGGCGTAAACGGGAGGCTTAGACCGGTGGCGATCAGCCTTCACCTTGGTGCGCGCACCCACTTGGAGGAGGGTCTGTCTGGCCCTGTTCCAAGTGCGTCGACACCTCTGGACAAAGGCGTGAGCAGAGGGAACCGCGCTTTCGGATCCCAGACTGGGAAAAACTGGTGGCTGGTAACCTAAATTACACTGAAACGGAGAAAGGCCCAAAGCAGATACTGGTAATGAATTGTGTGTGTACTCCAAATTGATTTCACCAATCAGTAACCTCTTGTCTGGACAAAAACCCACGCGATGTCCCGCGCCGCCATAGTAAAGGCAGAGCCTCTCGTTTCTCCGTCGGTGCTTCTCCTGCATGGACAAGCGAGATCCGCCCACCTGCATAGGTTCCGGGTCATCAACACTCGCTTCCGCCGTCATAGCCAAAACAGAAGGATTAAAGACTGGACCCGCAAATCTCTCCTGCAGCGCGCGGCCAGCTCTGTGACATAGTCTGGTGTCTACACGAATAGCCAGATCCACTAGCTCATCCAGAGACTTGGGAAGATCAAGTGTATATATCTCGTCCTGCAGACGGTCCGACAACCCGTGCAGGAACATATCCCACTGGGCCTCCATGTTCCAGCCGCATTCGGCAGCCAAAGTCCGGAACTCGATTGAGTAATCCGCTACGCTACGACTCCCCTGACGGAGCTCAGCAAGGATACGAGCGGCTTCTCTCCCGGAAGCAGCGCGATCAAACACTTTCTTGAGCTCCTTAGAGAATAGCTCAAATGTGGAACAGCAAGGAAGCTTTCGTTCCCAGGCTGTAGTTCCCCACAGAGCCGCCCTCCCGGAAAGGAGCGTGATGACAAAAGCAACCTTAGACTGTTCTGTGGAGAATAAGGATGCTTGCAGTGTTATATACAGAGAGCATTTAGACAGGAAGGACCAACACAGGTGAGGATCACCATCATAACAAGTCGGTGAAGGAAGGCGAGGCTCGACCAAGCGGCTAGCAGCGACCAGTGCTGGCGACACCTCTGGAGCTGGTGCGGACTCATCCTGTATAGTTCCAGTAGCCAGCTGTTGAACTTGGGTAGTGAGCAGGGAAACCTGGCCGACCAGAGTCTGAATGGCCTGAGCGGCGGTAGCCAATGCCTCATCCTGCCAATCAATCCTGGCGCCGCTGAGTGTGAAAAACTCGGAGATTTGTGATGCACTCGCTGGATCCATAATAAGGTCAGTTCGTTTTGTTATGGTGTCAAAGTACTTGAAAGGATCCAAAATGCAAGTGAGTAGTTTATTTGACATAGTCAAATTAAACTGAGATAAGGTGATCAAAATAACAAAACAAGGAAAACTGGTAGGGAGGGCAGGAAAACAGAAGGACGAAACAGGGTCCAACAGCCACTCCTCACAGTCCTGAGCACAGACAGAGTACATAAGCAGACACAACGAACTGACAATGAAACAAAGAAACATAGCCCAGATATAGATGAGGTAATAAGTCTCAGCTGGCAGGCTAATCAGAACAATATATATATATATATATATATATATATATATATATATATATATATATATATATATATATATATATATATATATATATACAGTGTTGGGGAGTAACGGAATACATGTACCGGCGGTACGTATTTAGAATACTATTCATGAGTAACTGTATTCCGTTACAGTTACTATTTTTAAACAGGGTATTTAAAATACAGTTACTTTCCTAATACCATTGGAATACTACGGGCGATGCGTGTCTGGCCCATAATAGTATTACTAAATTGCCGCCGAAACCATAGAAACAGAAGCTACACTCCCGACTGCTATCACCAGCGTTAACTCAGTGAGACTCACGCAAATGACCCTTTTCTCACGCTCTCACGCCACACCTCCATTTTCTCACGCAGCAAAAAGGACGATCGCAAACACCGAACAACCGGACAACAACCATGATTTTCAAATAAACTGCTTTTTTTGCCGTCATTGTTCGTGAATTCGCTGCTTGACGTTTCGTTTGTGCTTTCAGAGGTTTCATTTACGCTTCTTAAATTTACGTTCGCTTTTCTGACACAAATGTGGGCGGGACACCTTAGCCAAAGTTGGCAGCCCTGGTTAACTTGAGTGTACAAATATGAAGGATTCAGACCAGGGGCTCGAGGGGTTGGAGCCGCAACCGAAGCAACTTTCTAGCAGCAGTAAAGGAAAAAATGCATTCACGTCTTGGAAGTTCAAGCATTTTTTCTCTTTAAAGAATGAGAGGGGTGAGCGAAACCTGACAGTGCAGTGCAATCTCTTTTTCTGTGCAGACTGTGAAATACAAAGGGTAAGCAAAATGCATATTATATACATATACTGTATATTACAGACAGTAAGTGCTGTCTATGTTCAAGCACTTTTTATCTTTATTATAGAAACAGAAATTGAATTTGTTGACATTTTGATAAATAAACATTATTTAATAAACATAATTATATATTTTTTTTTATGCAAATAATGTTATCTTCCAGAGATCCTTATAAAAAAAACAAAAGCAAAAAAAAAAAAACCGCACAGGTTTCCAAAGCTTTGGGGGGCCGAAGCCATTACATACGATTTATTTACAAAAAGTACCCCAGACATTGCAAGCTAGCATTACAGTAATTTTACCTCACTCATTGGCATTTTCGTGATGTGCCTCCACGACCTGCACATATAATGGATGAAATATTGAACCTTTTCAAGTCCTATATTTTATTTGTTTTCATTTTTTAATCAATAGCATACAGGGCATCAGACAAAGGGCCTGTTAATATCATTATATGAATAACTCCAATTCTAGTGATGTGTCGTTCGCGAACGAGCCGGCTCTAAGAGCCGATTCTTTGTAGCGAACGAGAAGAGCCGACTCCCGTCGGGGAGAGCCGAATCTCTCGCACGCTCCTGTTTCCTTTCGTGAAGCAACTGTGTTTGGAAACGCAACTGTGATCGGTTCTCTTTCAAATAGGCTAGACAAAAAGTGATGAACATGCACCCACAGTCCTGCTGCTTTCAAGAGCTCAAAATTAGTCTTTTTGTAAGCAGCACCGACCGGTTGCTTTCACTTTGAACAGATCCTTTCATTATCACACACGGTATGTTTTTCACCTGCTTTCATTTGCTTACGCTTTTATTTGCTTTAATTTTTGTTAATATGGTTTAATTTTATATTATTTTTTTTTTACAATATTGCTTTAATGGGAGATTAACTCTCCATTTACGTATGTGTAGTTAACTGGTGATCCGAAAGACCTTTAGCCAGGATAGATTACTGTGCATAGTTTTAGATACATGACAATAATTATTTTTTTTAACGTCAATTGCTTTTCTTTGTTTTTTAAGAAATGTTTTGTTAAATAAAAATTATAGTATACAGCTATATTTTGCTTGTTTTGACACATTTAAAATCTGTGGCTAAGAAATAATTATTGTTTGGTGTGGTCAGAGATAAATTTGGTAAACCCTTAAAAGTCATGTGAAATAAAAACTAATTGCAATATAACACTATGAAACCATGCCCCATTTGCTCATGCTCATTGAGCAAGCTCATACACGACACACAAAAAGTGAAATTAATGACGAGGCATGTGGACATAACACAAAATTTAAATAAAGTATTTTAGCACGTCAAAGTCAAATTTATGCATATAAAATCTATTTTCCCAACAACAAAATTGTGGCTAGTGAAAATGCAGAGTGGCTAGTAACGTTGGAAAACAACTAGCCACAGTGGCCGGTGATCAAAAAAGTTAATGTCAAGCCCTGGTTGTTCAATTGTTGAATTAAAGTTTTATTAAAATGTTAAATAATAGTAACTGTGTATTTTTTAATGAAAAATAAGGAATTAAAAAGTTGCTTACCCATACACAACATTCACAATTGATAAATTGGGCTAAAATAGAAGGCTCTGAGTGATACTAAATAAAGAGCCATTTGGGAGCCGTAAGAGCCGGTTCTTTTATGGGAGCCGAGCCAAAAGAGCCGAATCTTTGAAAAGAGCCGAATTTCCCATCACTATCCAATTCACTTGATGACATCAATTACACTGTAAAACAATATCCGTAAAAAATGCAGTTTTCCGCATTTTGTGATTCATGTTTATATTTTATTACCACCCCCCCCCCCCCCCCCCCGTTTATTTATGCTTTTGAATTGCATTATTGGACCTTGATCTTTCTTCCAACAACTTCTGAACTTGAAAAGTTCAAAAAAGTGACCTTTATAGACATTTTTAATCGTTGAAAGTGATATATTGTCTGGGTTGGTGTTGTGAATTACGCTACAAAAACCTTGTACCCTGCCAATACATATTATTTTCCATCCTTATTTTTCTCTATAATATTTCTTATACGTTCTATTATTTCAAACTGCTAAAATGTCCATAGAGGTTACTTTAGACTGTAGAGTTGAATTTTCAACATCAAAAATCGACAGAGCAGAAATCCCGCGATGCAATTCACGACCATAAATGGGGTTTAGTTATAAACTAATTTCGAGAGGAGCACGTGATTATGATTGAACACGGCTGGTTACACATGAACCACTCATGTTTGTCCAATCAAATGATCCCTGGCGCACTATAAAGAGCCAGGGTTTTCTTACTACAGTCATCTTCGATTTGAAGACCAACCAGCCACGACATACTGCTACTTGTCGCTGCCAACCCGACATCATCTCTACCTTCATTTGCTGCTACTAACAGCCAAGCTAACTACTGCCACTATTTGCTGATATCTTCACTCCAACTCCTCATCAGATCCAACAACTATCCAAATCTACAATCCAGCAATAACACTCTACAAACAACTACTTCATCAAAGACTCGTCTCAACAAATAACCAACCCACCTACTTCAAACAACAACAAAGCTTCCATCTCTCTCAAAAATGGAAAACAACAACAACAGCATCAACAACAACAACAGCGATCAAACCAGCAACAACCCGGAAATCCACTCACCTGATCATCCAACCTTCCTAGAAGAAACCTCTGCACTTCCAATCCCGCAAATTCCCCAAATCGAATCAGAGGAGACTACAAGAGGCCGCCGCACCACCCATTCAAACTCCAGGCTCCTTCATACATCTCCTTCCACATACAGACAACAAACCATTTCGCCTACCTCATCATTTGCTTCCGCTCCATCCTGCATCCCCCCACCAACAAGAATCACCGTACCAGAACTCCGTAAACATCTCGCAGATCTCGGCATCCATGCACCCAGGACTCTCAATAAATCAGAACTTCTCAAGTTATACTCCAATGCCACATCAGACTCTCACCCATCTCTCAGCCCTCACTCAAGACCCAATCCCCGGACAACTAGCGCCCGCCACACCCCCTATCCTCAAACCACCCGCAACCAATCAGGAAAAAGGAAATCCAAGACCAGACACGTAACCAACAGTCCACACTCAAGACCACACCTCCAAGGATCCCAACCTCCTCCAACTACGTCACTCCACCAAGACTCTAATCCAGGACTCCCCACACCCTTTCAAAACTTTTCTCAACCTTTTCCTTCCTCTTTTTCCTGGCCTCCTGCCCCTCCCTCCAGCTCTCCTAATAATTCTCAAATTCCTCCAACTTCTTTTCAAGCAAATATCCCCGCTCCTACTACCCTCCATCAAGATTTTTCTATACCTCCCTTACCTTCTACTTCCCACCCCTTTCCTCCAAATCAAACTTCCTTTTCTCAGATAACTCATCCTATTCCCCCCTCCTTTCCCCATTCACTCCCTACAGCTCACACCAGCACAGACCCAACACACATTTCTACCTTCCCCGCACCGGTTTCCGCAGCACGCCCCCCCTTACACTCTTTCCACAGCCACCCCCCTCCCTACGCCGGCTAACGCTCTAGCTTTGGATCCTCCCTCTGTTTCCTCAAGCATACGGAATCAGATTCTCACAGGTGCAGACATAGACCTCTTCACACTCCTCTCACCTATCTCACCTCCCGCGGCGGAACGTCAGGTAGATTGCGGCGAATTCATTTTCACGTTAAAACAATCATCCAACACTCAGTCACGTATTCTCTCACTAGCCGAATTTTTCATGGCATTTGCTCGCTACACCGATGTAATCTGCTCCGTTTTCCCCCATAGGAGACGCGAGTTAAACGACTATATGGCCATCATAGCCGAGCTCGCGCTCTCTTATGGGGGCACTCATTTCTATACCTACCACAAACTATTTTCCGCTAAATGTGCAATTCGTTTAACCCAATGGAATCAAATTTCGTACTGGGGGGCCGTCGATCTTGATCTCCATAACTGGGTCTTTTTAGGATGCCGCAATGTATCTTGCGCAGTCTGTCGCTCAAGTCTCCACGAAACCACATCCTGCCCTTTCATCTCTCCTTACACTAATGTAGAAAACATCCCTAAATCCACTAGTTACGTCCCTCGCCCGGTCAAAACTAGCATCCCTTCTCTTATCCCTCCCTCTTTCTCCTCTTCTTCTTCTCTCCGCCAGCAAAGTAACATCTGCATTAATTTCAACAACAGCAGGTGCCACAAAAACCCCTGCAGATATCTCCATGTCTGCTCCTTCTGCGGCGGGGCACATGCAAAATTAGTCTGCCAAGTATTCAGATCAAATAATAAAAAACATAAAAACTACCTTTCGACTCCAGTAAATATTCCTCAGCTCAGCTATGAACTAAATGATCACCCTGATACTAACTTTTCTGATTTTCTGATTTCAGGTCTAACTCACGGATTTCACCCAGGTGTCGCAGCCTCTCCCGCATACAACCTATGCTGTCCGAACCTACAATCTGCCAAGGACGAACCCAAAATAGTCGATCAACTTATCAAAAAAGAAATCGATAACGGCTTTATGATCGGGCCCTTCGCAGCCCCGCCGTTTAGCATTTATCGCATCAGCCCAATTGGCATTGCGACCAAAAAATTTTCAGACAAAAAACGTCTCATAATAGACCTGTCCGCACCGCATAATTCCTTTTTTCCCAGCATCAATAGCACGATTCCGCTAGATGAACATTCGCTTAATTACCACGATATAGATCAAGCTATATCCCTTATCAAAACCGCCGGCCGCAATGCCTGGCTGGCTAAAGTCGATATTACATCCGCCTTCAAAGTCATGCCAATTCACCCAGACTTCTGGCACCTTTTTGGCATTCGTTGGCATTCCAAATTCTACTTTGCAGTCCGTCTAACCTTCGGCTGCAAAAGTAGCCCTAAAATTTTCGACATGCTTTCGGAAGCCGTATGTTGGATATTATCCAATCATCACGGAATTCCTTACCTCATTCACCTGCTAGACGATTTTCTTATCGTCTCTCCGCCGTCATCTCCTCCTAACAAAGATTTAGCGACCACCCAAAAGGTTTTCGCTGAACTAGGTATCCCCCTAGCAGAGGAAAAAACCTCCGGGCCCAGCACTTCCATCGAATTTTTGGGCATCCAGTTAGATTCAAAAAATTTCATAGCATCTCTTCCAAAGGAAAAAATCAATCGCATTACTTACCTTTGTCAAATCTTTCTAGAAAACCAATCCTTCACCAAACGCCAACTCCTCGCCATCCTCGGTCACCTAAATTTCGCTATGCGCATCATCCCGCAAGGCCGTCCTTTCATTACGCATCTTCTTCAACTCTCCACTACAGTCCCAGGTTTAGAAGATATAATCCTTCTCTCTAAACCCAGTCGCAAAGAAATCAGCTTATGGATTTCTTTCCTTAAGCAATGGAACGGCTGCTCCTTTTTCTACAGCGATCTAATAGCATCGCCAGTAGATATTAACTTATTCACGGACGCCGCCCCTTCAGTTGGCTTCGGGGGCTACTACCAGGGTCGTTGGTTTGCGTCATCCTGGCCCCCCCAAATGTTAAAAATTCCCCCTAACGAACAATCCTCCGCTCTCTTCGAATTATACCCCGTCGTAGTAGCGGCCATTCTGTGGGGCGAAGGATGGTCCACATCCAGCATTCTAATTCACTGTGATAACGAAGCCACCGTACAATGCATTAATAAAGGCCGCTCGCACTCACAGTCACTCATGCCTCTCCTAAGACGTCTAGTTTGGATAGCAGCTACTAAACAATTCTTAATCTCTGCTAAACATGTTCCAGGTTGCAAAAATCAAATTGCTGATGCGCTGTCTCGCTTTTCTTTCCAGAAATTTCGGATGTTGGCGCCAGAGGCAGACCCCCATCCAACACCTGTTCCTCACTATTCAGAGACGATATTGCCATAAACCATCCTCTTCATCACCTCCGGGAAACATCCATCTCATTCATCCTCCAGGCAGTAGCTCCCAGGACCCAGAAATCGTATCTCACAGCATGGAATGCTTTTAAACAATTCCATTCTCTGTCTAAAACCCCTTTTCCTGATTTCTCTCTCCTCTCTATCACCTCTTTCATCTCCTATTTACACACCTCAAAAAACATGCAAGCCAGCTCCATCAGAAGCTACCTAAGTGGCATCCAGTTTTTTCACAAACTGATACATGGTTCCACTTTAGACGCCATCACGAACGCACAAACTATTTTGCTCATCAAAGGCATTCAAAAGACACATCCATCCCCCCCAGACACCAGACAGCCCATTACACTTCACATCCTCACTAAGTGCATC
This sequence comes from Danio kyathit, assembly GCA_903798195.1. Taxonomy (NCBI): domain Eukaryota; kingdom Metazoa; phylum Chordata; class Actinopteri; order Cypriniformes; family Danionidae; genus Danio; species Danio kyathit. The sequence continues at coordinate 45,923,988 of LR812536.1, forward strand.
CATACCCTTCGCAAAGGATACAAATCCTCCCATACAGCACGTACTCTAGATGCAATGTTCACAGTAGCATTCTTTGGATTCCTGAGATGTTCCGAAATTACCATAACATCTCATTTCAACCCCTCCATTCACCCCACCATATCCGATCTAACCATCCTGGATAAGGGGACTCTCGCTTTCTTCATTAAGCAAAGCAAAACAGACCAGATTCGCAAAGGCCATTCCATATACATTTTCGATATCCCCTCACCCACACAACCATTCCAGACCCTCTTAGCATTCATACATTATAGAAGATCATTAGATCAAAACCCCCACGCCTCACTTTTACTGATGACGCTAACCGTCCAGTAACTCGCTTCTGGTTTCAAAACCACCTTAAAGAGGTTCTCCGCATTTCAGGATTCCCTCCAGAGCCATTCTCTGCTCACTCATTTAGGATAGGAGCAGCCACCACAGCAGCTCACAACGGCCTCTCCCAACAACAGATACAAACACTCGGTCGTTGGTCCTCCAACGCCTTCAGGTCATACATTCGCCTCACCACCATCACCTCAGAGAAGCTCAGCTGACTCTCTGCAGCCATCATCAACACTCATAACAAACCATATGTTTCCTCGAAACTTCCATCCTACCATTCTCTCCTTCACTCTTACTTCCTCATTTATCCTACATACCATGTCTTCCACACTCCCCGCCATAATACAGCCGCAAAGGCCAGCGGGCATACACATTATCCATCTACTACCTCCCACGCATTACACCATAGTGTTAACTACGCCAGCCTAGCAGAGCTTACACCCCCTGCTCATAGACCGGTACCACGTTCCGGGGGGAGTTTACATAAACTCCCCAAAACAGTCATCATATTCCAAAGAGGTTCTACCTAACCTCTATCACGTCTCTAAAACAACAGAGACATGGCTAGCTACTCAGATCACACACCCCGACCCCCCCCCCCCCCCCCCCCCCCGCTCAATGGACCGGAACCACGTTCCGGGGGGAGTTTACACAACTCCCCATCCATTCCAAAGAGGTTCTTACCAACCTCTACCACGTCTCTACAACAACAGAGACACCGCCAGCTAGCAAGCTTACAACCCCCCCCCCCCCCCTGTTTAATGGACCGGAACCACGTTCCAGGGGGAGTTCCCACAACTCCCCATCCATTCCTAAGAGGTTCTTCATAACCTCTATCACGTCTCTACAACAGAGATTTTCAACCAAGCTCTACCGTTTCCACACCACTGCCACAGCAGTGACGCTCAGCCGAGCCCAGACACACCTCCATTAAGTCATTTCACTACTGATACAACCTCCAGCACTGCCAAAGCAGTTAAACATCTCTGTGGAGATGTATTTCCCCTTTTACTGACCGCCATACATCTCTGCCACGCAGAGACGCTCAGCCGAGCACACCCTCCCCCTCCTCCACCACTGCCACAGCAGTGACGCTCAGCCGAGCTCAGTTACTCTTCCATTTAGATTATCACTACTGATACATCGCCCAGCACTGCCAAAGCAGTTAAACGTCTCTGTGGAGACATATATTACTGACTTACACACACCTCTGCAGCCGCAGAGACGCTCAGCCGAGCACTTTTTCTTCCCCCCTTCCACACCACTGCCACAGCAGTGACGCTCAGCCGAGCCAGATACTCTTCCAGTTCGTTTCATTACCAATACATTTCCCAGCACTGACAAAGCAGTTAAACGTCACTGTGGGACGTTCTTCCCTCATATTACTGACTACCACACACCTCTGCAATAGCAGAGACGCTCAGCCGAGCACTTTTTCTTCCCCCCTTCCACACCACTGCCACAGCGGTGACGCTCAGCAGAGCCCATTTTCATTTCATTTCATTTTCATGCAGTTAAACGTCTCTGTGGAGGCGTATTTCCCATATTTTTTACTGACCTCCAATGCACCTCTGCAGTAGCAGAGACGCTCAGCCGAGCTTCTTTTCCCCTTTCCACACCACTGCCACAGCAGTGACGCTCAGCCAAGCTCAGACACACTTCCACGTAATCATCCACTACTGATACATTCTCCAACACTGCCAATGCAGTTAAACGTCTCTGTGGAGATGTATTTTCCTTATATTACTGACACCTTATACACCTCTCGCTCAGCCGAGCTCTTTACCCACTTCCACACCACTGCCACAGCAGTGACGCTCAGCCGAGCACAGATACACTTCCAAGTAAGCATTCAGCACTGATACACACTCCAACACTGCCTATGCAGTTAAACGTCTCTGTGGAGACGTATTTTCCTTAGTCTTTTCCTTTTCTCCTCTCCTCCACTGACTCTACAGTGACACGCACCCGAGCTCATTTACCCTCCCCCTCAGTCTGTCACCTTGACACATTTCCCAGCAGTCAAACATTCTGCTGAATTTACCAGCATCATCAACCACCTCACATCTCTGCTAAACAGAGACGCTCAACCGAGCTTTTTACTTTATCTGCTGACTATTCAATAACACCAGCTGAGCACTTCCACACCCCTCCCAGTCATCATTCTGACACACCATCCAGCACCACCAAGCAGTCCAATGTTCTGCCGAAGTGCAACTACCGCATCTCTGCTAAACAGAGTCGCTCCAGCATACTTCATGCACCCCTATAACACTATAACAGTACGACATCTAACCTAGTACCATTCACAGGACTCCATACCCTACAGCCAGACATATGCATTTCCAGCAGCCGGATATAGCATTTCTATATTGCCTTTTGGGGGGTTCTTCAAATACGCGGCTGCTGTCCCGATTGAGGCATTTTGGGGAGTTCTCGAGATCTACCTGAGCTCGGAGCTCCCCTCTCGCCCTGCAACGGGAGGGAGCCCGGGGCTCAGGGACCTTTTGAGCTCAGGGCTCTCTCCCGGGACAGCATGCCAAACCTGCTTTATAATCAATCATCAGCTAAGTGTGAACTCTTGAAATGGGGTTTAGTTATAAACTAATTTCGAGAGGAGCACGTGATTATGATTGAACACGGCTGGTTACACATGAACCACTCATGTTTGTCCAATCAGACGATCCCTGGCGCACTATAAAGAGCCAGGGTTTTCTTACTACAGTCATCTTCGATTTGAAGAACCCCCCCCTCCTTCCACCCCTACTCCTCCTCCTTCCTAGATGGGTGACACGGTGGCCCAGTGCTTAGCACTGTTGCCTCACAGCAAGAATGTCAATGGTTCTAGGCTTTACCAAACCAGCAGGCATTTCTGTGTGGAGTTGCATGTACTCCCCGTGCTCACGTGGGTTTCCCCCGGGTTCTCCGGTTTCCTCCCATGCAAAACATGCAACCTAAGTCATTGTTTAAATCAACACATAGACTTGCTCCCTACCTAGTATCCATCTCACTAAAGAGAAGCACTAGCTGCTCGTCATTTACCTCGATGGGGGAGTTCTCGAGATCTACCTGAGCTCGGAGCTCCCCTCTCGCCCTGCAACGGGAGGGAGCCCGGGGCTCAGGGACCTTTTGAGCTCAGGGCTCTCTCCCGGGACAGCATGCCAAACCTGCTTTATAATCAATCATCAGCTAAGTGTGAACTCTTGAAATAAACGGAAAACCCTTGTGAAGCACGATATATATACTGTTACAGGTTTTTAATTTAATTTTTTTTTTTTTTTTTGCTCTGTCAAAAAGCTAAATAACTCTTTTACAAAGTCCATCAAAAATGTTGTGATGTTAACCTAGGCCTTTCACCCAATATCAAAATAGAATTTAGCTCATTTCACACAAAAATTGCCGGCGACCCGAGCCTATATTGCAAATTCCTTAAATGCAAGCTGATGGACATTTGATCATTGCTTATGATTAAACTCCGGCCCATGAACTTTTTTTAAGAGCTGTCAGGTGTGCAAATTTTGCAATCCGTAACATGACAAACAAGACATTTGTTGTACAGAAAAACACCACTCACGTTCTATTTAGTTACATCTTCGGATTGTTTGTGTTCACGGAGTTTCTCTGTCCAGCGTTCATTGGAGCTTTTAGTCCACATATTTGGAGTTGTCCTCTATGCCACAAAGAAATGAACACCCCTGACATCCGACTGGCCAGTGGCCACCCCAAAATTGTATTTGCTACTGAGTGATCCTGATGCTGATTGACATCTCATTTGCCTGATGAAGTTTTTGAATTTTGCCGGCAACGCTCAAGCTATTTTCAAATCAATGACGAGCCGAAGACAAGAGCATGGTTTCAAGTAAGACGAATAATAATAATACATCATAACATAATATTTGAAATACGCTTTATAGTTTATTATAAGGTTTGTTTGCTGAGGAACGTTTATCCGCTGCATAAGTTTACGAGGCACCGACGACATCCGTTAACTTAATGAGAGAGATCAATTCGCTTTTTAGACAGTTAACGCTATACTTCATCTGTGCTAGTATTAGCCTACATGCACATTCCATGTATGTAAGTTATTACATTTAATTTACGATGCTCAAATATTTTGCTAATATGGGGAAGTACTGTTAGGCTAGCTTGTGAGTTAAATTTATTTAAATTGGAATAGCCAGCTCATACTTCATTTTGAAAAATGTTTTTTTAGATCGGTTGTTGATTTTAATATGCAGGTATGATAATGGATATTTTTAATTAGGATAAATGTGTTTCTAACTGGATCTAACTGGTTTCTAACAGTTACAATATTTTTGCACAGGGTTAATGAAACATAAAAAGAAACAGCGAGATATCAGACTTCTTTATAAAGTAACACAAATAGGCAGATCAGGTTCAAACATAGCAGCTAGCCCATGTTTGCATCTTATAATGCGAATGAACTTTATGCGCAAAACTGGATTATCGCATAAAAGATGTGCGAATAAAGCAGCGTTTCCATCCAACGAGTCAAAGAGAACAAAATCGTCACTTCCTGAATAACTGGTGCCAAATATCAAAGCGGAATTTGTTGCGATAAAAGAAGCTGCGTCAATCTTTTCTTCATGTAATAAATGATTTGCACCTCAGAAAACAATCCTGACACGCAGTAAAGGTGCGGTGGCGTTTGAAGTAGTTTGTCAGATGCGGAGCACAGACACTCTTGATTCTGGAGGTAATTAATAACACTAATACTGAAATGGTTAAGGCGTTTAACAATGACCAAAACAACATTTCAGATGTTTTACAATGTGCTCAGCCTGCTGATTTGTCTATTCACACACATTTTTATCATCACATGATCTCTCATAACAAAATCACATGACTTTTTAAATTCCATTGTAGTTTATGCACATCTTTTCTTATAGAATATTCATTCATTTCATTCATTTTCTTGTCGGCATTGTCCCTTGCGGGGTCGCCACAGTGGAATGAACCACCAACTTATCCAGCACGATTTTACGCAGCGGATGCCCTTCCAGCTGCAACCCATCTCTGGGAATTTCCACACACACACATTCACACTCATACACTACGGACAATTTAGCTTACCCAATTCACCTGTACTGCATGTCTTTGGACTGTGGGGGAAACCGGAGCCCCCGGAGGAAACCCACGCAAACGCAGGGAGAACATGCAAACTCCACACAGAAATGCCAACTGACCCAGCCCAGCCGAGGTTCGAACCTGCGACCCAGCGTCGTTCTTGCTGTGAGGCAACAGCACTACCTACTGCGCCACTGCGTTGCCCTCTTATAGAATAAAAAAAGTTTATTCTACTCAGTTATGCGCATGTTCAAAATTTATGTGCATCTTGGCATTTCCATCCACTGTTTTTATGCGCATATCCAAACTAGGTCAGACTTCAGGTCCACCAGCAGGTCAGAGCATCTACTAGGCAATCATGTTTCAACCAATGTTAAAATCAATGTTAGAAATCAAATCCTGTCATTACTTATTAACTCACAACAAAGTGAGTAGATGATGAAAAAATTACTATTTTTTTAAAATTATATGTTGGTACTGAATTAGATTTGGGTTTTCTAAACACTTTCAGTGTGTTTGTGTGTGCATTTGTATTTGAGTACGTGTGTGTGTGTGTGTGTGTGTGTGTGTGTGTGTGTGTGTGTGTGTGTGTGTGTGTGTGTGTGTGTGTGTGTGTGTGTGTGTGTGTGTGTGTGTGTGTGTGTATGGACCCCCTGAAATAGCAGTGGCCACCCCCTGGCCACCCCATGTAAAAAATTCTAGCTCCGTCACTGTTTCCAAAGCTTTGGGGGGCCGAAGCCATTACATACGATTTATTTACAAAAAGTACCCCAGACATTGCAAGCTAGCATTACAGTAATTTTACCTCACTCATTGGCATTTTCGTGATGTGCCTCCATGACCTGCACATAAATGGATGAAATATTGAACCTTTTCAAGTCCTATATTTTATTTGTTTTCATTTTTTAATCAATAGCATGCAGGGCGTCAGACAAAGGGCCTGTTAATATCATTATATGAATAACTCCAATTCACTTGATGACATCAATTACACTGTAAAACAATATCCGTAAAAAATGCAGTTTTCCGCATTTTGTGATTCATGTTTTTATTTTATTATTTTATTTATTATTTTAAATTTAAAAGAAGGTTATATCCGGGCACTGATATAGAAGATGGCACACGCTTTATAAAAGCGAGATTCCCCAAAGAGGTGATATCCCTACCTTACAGCACGAGGCTAGAAACTGCAGAAGGGCAACAATACATTAGGGTGATGCACAGCCACCAAGTTAAGACTTGTAGGCTGTGCATGAGCCCGGACCATATGGTCAAGGATTGCCCGGACTTTAAATGTTTCAAGTGTGAGGAAAGGGATTTGCCAGGGATTGTGATACCATTAAGTGCCCGGATTGCCTGAAATATATAAATAAGTGCGAATGCTGGATGGAGGAAGAGGAGGAGGAGGAGAATGACATCCAGGTGGGTGGGCAAATGCATGAGGGAAACAGTGAAAGGGAAAGTCATGAAGAGGAACAAATACTAAAAACAGCACAAACACTACAAACTACAACCGACGAACTAACAACAGATGAGGAGGTAACAAAAAGGAAAAAGATAAAAGAAATGGACATTCAACAAACAAAGAGGAAGGAAGAGGACACAGTATGGACACCCATGGACATCACGCCCAGTTTTAAAAGCGTTTTGGATGCAGCAGAAAAGGAGGTTTTAAAAGAACAAACTAAAGAAACAGACAGAGAAACTGAGACACATGAAGAGGAACCCGAGAAAGACAATTATGGAAAAAGACAAAAGAGGCGATCAGCAAAGGCAATATCAAAAATAGAAACGACCAGGAAAAAAGTATTTAAAAAAGGACACAGTCACAGCCACAACCGTTATGAGTTTTTTAAGGGGACTAGGCGAAGAAGACTAAGATGTTGAGATTTATTTCCTTTTTATTTCTTTTAATGGTTTTAAACTGTGTGTCTTTTAATGCAAGGGGATTAATGGATTTTAAAAAATTTCAATATGTAAAGGAAAAATGTAAAAAAGAAGAAATAATTATTTTACAAGAAACAAATTGGAAAAATGAGGTGATGGACATATATAAAAAAGAATGGGAGGGAGACTTTTATTATAATAACGGAGATGGGAAAGCTGGGAGAGGAGTAGCAGTTTTAATAAAAAGGAATGTACAAATGAGTAAAGTAATATATAAAGACAAACAAGGAAAATGTATGATTTTAGAAATAAAATATGAAGGTAAAGATATTATTTTAGCTAATGTGCATGCACCAACAGAAGAGAGTGAAAAGAAAAACTTTTTTAACATTTTAAGAAGACTTTTAAAAAACTACAAAGAAATAATAATAAGTGGGGATTTAATACAATTTTTAGCAGACAGGACATAACGGAGGGGATGGGTTTTAAATCAGACACGGGAAGAAAGGAACTAAAATCATTAATGGAGGAAAAAGGAATGATAGACATTTGGAGAGAGAGAAATGGTGGAAAAAAGAGTTTTCTAGAAGACAAATAGTAGGGAATTTTGTAAATCAATCAAGGATAGACTATATGTTATGCACAAGGGACATAGAAATGTATATAGAGAAAATAAAATATGAGGAAACTACTTTAAGTGACCATAAGTTTTTATTTTTTAATTTTAGTATGGAAGAACTACAAAGAGGCCCAGGGGTATGGACACTAAATAGTGAAATTTTAAAAAACGAAGGATATGTTACAAGAATAAAAGAATTAATAGAAAAAGAAAAAGGTATCCTAATACATAATGAAGACAAAAGACTATGGTGGGAAAATGTGAAATTTCTGATTAAAAGATTTACATTAAAATTTGGTAGAATAATACAGAAGAATAAAAGACACCAAGAAAAAACAGTAAAAGAAATCTTAGAAAAAAATGAAAAAGACATACAAAAAATAAAGGAAATGGAGGGAAAACTGAAAGAAATAGAAGAAAAGAAATATGAAGGAGCTAGACTAAGAAGCAAGGCAAAATATATAGTTGAAGGAGAAAAATGCACAAAGTTCTTTTTTGACTTAGAAAGAAAAAAAGGAAAAGCAGAAACAATAAAGATGATAAAAGGGGCAAAAGGAGAAAACATAGAAGGAAATGAAGGAATTTTAAAAGAAATAAAAAACTACTATGAAGAGTTATTTAAAACAGAAGGGGTTGATGAATTACAAATGGAAAAACTATTAAAACAGATAAAAACAAAAATAGATGAAGAAGATAAAAGTGAATGTGACCAAGAAATAAGAGAAGAAGAAATAAGGAAAGCAATAGAAAGTTTGAACAAAAGGAAAAGTCCAGGAATAGATGGTTTAAACAGTGAATTTTATTTATATTTTAAAGAAAGTTTAATACCAATTTTAATGGAAGTTTTTAAAGAAATACTTCAAAAAGAAGAATTAAATGAAAGAATGGGAATGGGATTAATGAAATTAATACACAAAAAAGGGGAAAAAACATTGTTAAAAAATTACAGACCAATCACAATGTTAAAAACAGACTTAAAGATTTTAACAAAAATTTTAGCGAATAGATTAAAATGAGTAATGCCAAAAATAATCAAAACAACACAGGCCTATGCGATCAAAGGAAGAGACATAGCAGACATAACAATGAGCATAAAAGACACAATAGAATACATGAACGAAAAAAAAGAGGAGGGATATATAATTAGTTTGGATTTCGAAAAAGCCTTTGATCGAGTTGAACACAAGTTTTTATTCGAAGTACTCAGAAAGTTTGGATTTGGAGGAGTTTTTAGAAAATGGATAAGGATTTTGTACAAGGGTATTTTAACAAAAATAAAATGTAATGGCTTTTTAACAGAATGTTTTAAAATAACAAGATCAATAAGGCAAGGATGTCCGCTGTCAGCACTTTTATATTCACTTGTGGCAGAACCCCTGGGCCTAGCTATCAATGAAGAAGAAAAAATAAAAGGGATTGAAATTGAAGAAAATAAAGTAAATAAAAAAATGTTTCAATATGCAGATGACACTACATTAATAGTAAAAGGAAAAGAGAGTGTGAAAGAAGCAATGAAAATAGTACAACATTTTTGTAAAGGATCGGGAAGTAAAGTAAATGAAGACAAAACGGTTTATATGAAGTTTGGAAAGGCTACAGATTTAGCAGAATGCACAAACTTTAAAGAAGTAAAAGAAATAAAGATTTTAGGAGTTTTAATGGGGAAAAATACGAAAACAGCAAGAGATAAGATGTGGGAAAGTTTTTTAACAGATATAGAAAGGAGGTTAAACTACTGGAAACTAAGAACACTAACATTAAAAGGAAAAGTTTTGGTTTTAAATGTTTTAATGGGGTCAAAATTGTGGTATGTTTTATATGTTTTAGAAATGCCAATGTGGATAGAAAAGAGGTTGAACAAATGTTTTACTGATTTCTTATGGGGAGGTAAGCCACCAAGGATTGCTTTTAATACAATTGTAAGAGAAATTGAGAAGGGAGGGCTAGGTTTAATAGATGTAGAACAAAGGAAAAATTGTTTAAGAGTGAAAAGAATAAAGAAGTATCTAGAAAAAGAAAACAAACCAGAGTGGAAAAAAACTATGAAATATTTTTTAAACAACTGTGGGAATTTTAATATGGGAGACAGAATTTTATGGATGAAAACCAAAGTTTGGATGACAGAAAACTTACCTGAATTTTATAGAGAAATTTTAAGTGTGTGGGGGAACTTCTTAACAAAAGTGGAATATAATCCACATGGAAGGGAAAACATTTTAAGACAAGGGAAAGTTCTGTTTTTTAAGAAATGGATAGAAGTTGGGATTTTGAAAGTAAGAGACATTTTATATGAATTTAAAGAAGGCTTTTTAACTGAACAATATGTTATAGACACAATGGAGGAAGCGAAAGAGGAATACAACAGAAGAGAAATTGAGAAAAATTTTGATATAATTAAACAAGCAATTCCAAAAGAATGGATACAACGCATAGAACATTTTGAGGAAGAAAAGGAAACAAATGAAGTGTATGTCAAAATAGGCCAAAAAATGTATGCTTTTAAAGAATGCACTGTGAAAAATATTTATGGTTTGTTTAGAGAGAATGTTTTTAAAGAACCAACAGCAAAGAAATACTTGATGCAAAAATACAAAACTGTAAAAGCAAATGAAATATGGGGAAACATGAAAGGAAGGTATATAGAAACAAAAGTCGAATGTCTAGAATTTTTAATAAGGCACAGAGCAATTCAGATACAATTTTAAACAAGATAGGGATGGAACAAAGTGGAATGTGTAAACTATGTCAAAAAGGGTTTTTTACCCATGTTCTTGTATTGTCAAGATTTGGAAAGTTTTTTAAAAGATTGTCAAGTTTTAATCAAAGGATTAATTGGAGAATGGGATGAAAACGAAACAGAATGGAGTAGAGTGGTGATGTTGGGATGGAATAAGAAAAATGAAAATATGAAAATTGTGAACATATGTATAATGCTGATGAAAAATGCAATGTGGGAAAGAAGAATTGTGGCAAAAAAAGAAAAAATTGTGATAGATGTATGGAAAATTTTCAGAATGAAAATGGAAGGATATGTGGAAAAACTGCATGCATACTATAAAAATGAGAACATGTTGGGAGAGCTGCGAAAGATTTTAACAGACAAAGCATGTAAAGTCTTTAAAGGAATGAACTGGAAATTACCACAATTTTAATGTTTTTCTTTCAAATGATCTTTTATTGTATGTTGTAATATGTTTTAATGTATAAAATTGTATATGAATGTATAACAATAAAAAAAATTAAATTAAATTTAAAAAAAGCATGCCCGATCTCGGAAGCTAAGCAGGGTCGGGCCTGGTTAGTACTTGGGTGCGGAGACCGCCTGGGAATACCAGGTGCTGTAAGCTTTTGGTTCTCTTTCATTTGTCAGCTAATACACTTCTCCATGCCCCAGCTTTGCTGCTAGAATCTATATACTTTAAATTTGATAGCTGCGTTACTTATACATTTGCTTTTCTCTGTGACTTCTGTCTGTTTCAGAGCAGCAAGGGAAAGCCCAGCTGTGTCATTCTTTCTGTCCTCCTCCAGGGGGCGATGAAGAGGCTTATTCTTCTCCCTCTCAACAGCAACACGCAGTGAAACTGTTTAGGGCTACAAGCTCCTCAACTTAAGCTATAGCCCACACAGGTTTCCAAAGCTTTGGGGGGCCGAAGCCATTACATACGATTTATTTACAAAAAGAACCCCAGACATTGCAAGCTAGCATGACAGTAATTTTACCTCACTCATTGGCATTTTCATGATGTGCCTCCACGACCTGCGCTCATCCTGATTTTGCCAAGTGCTAGTTGCCCTGAGACCAACATTTCTTATGATGACTCAGGGACAACAACTTCATCAGCCAATCAAATGTCATGATGTCATCATTATGTGATTTAAAATTCAAAAAAAGAAGAAAAATAAAACACCTGCATTTTTACCAGTGAAGAGGACAAGTGAAAAAGGTAAGATCACGAGTTTTCTCCTATCAATTTCAATTTGATTGCAAAATTAATATTTGTTTATGGATTTGCTCTTTTTTCCAACTTAGCAAACATTTAACTTTAGTTTGCATCGACAAGTTAGCATTAGCCTAATTAGCCACCAATACAAGTCTAACATTAGATTGATGTGCTCTAATGTACTTTCTGGCTCAAATTAAAACAAGATAACAAATTGAATTTTTTAAATAATGTGCCTAGCTATCAAACGCGATTAAACTTGGTCTTTTTCTAGCTTAAAGTGACCGCTAATTTGTCTAATACGTTTGTTTTAGCATATATTATGCCACTGTTTCATTCAAAGACAAACGGCTGAAATGCAGAACAATTTATTAAAACTGATTTATTAATATAATTATTATGTTTACCTTTAGGTCATCGTTGCTGATTTAATAATATAATTAATATGTTGAGCTCAGGTCATCGTCGCTGATTTATTAATAATATTATGTTGACCTCAGGTCATCATCGCTGATTTATTAATATCATTAATATGTTGACCTCAGGTCATCGTTGCTGATTTATTAATATTAAATTGTTGACCTCAGGTCATCATTACTGATTTATTACATCATTAATATGTTGACCTCAGGTAATCATCGCTGATTTATTAATATAATTATTATGTTTACCTTCAGGTCATTATCGCTGATTTATTAATATCATTAACATGTTGACCTCAGATCATCATCACTGATTTATTAATATCATTAATATGTTGACCTCAGGTCATCATCGCTGATTTAATAATATCATTAATATGTTGACCTCAGGTCATCATCGGTGATGTAATAACATCGTTAATAGGTTGACCTCCGCTCATCATCGCTGATTTAATAATATCATTAATATGTTGACCTCAGGTCATCATCACTGATGTAATAATATCATTAATATGTTGACCTCAGGTCATCATCACTGATTTATTAATATAATTATTATGTTTACCTTTAGGTCATCGTCGCTGATTTATTAATATCATTAATATGTTGACCTCAGGTCATTGTCCCTGATTTATTAATATGAATATGTTGACCTCAGGTCATCATCGCTGATTTATTAATATCATTAATATGTTGACCTCAGGTCATCGTTGCTGATTTATTAATATTAATATGTTGACCTCAGGTCATCATTGCTGATTTATTAACATCATTAATATGTTGACCTCAGGTCATCATCGCTGATTTATCAATTTAATTATTATGTTTACCTTCAGGTTATCATCGCTGATTTATTAATATCATTAACATGTTGACCTCAGGTCATCATCGCTGATTCATTAATATCATTAATATGTTGACCTCAGGTCATCATATTAATATCATTAATATGTTGACCCCAGGTCATCATTGCTGATTTATTAATATCATTAATATGTTGACCTCAGGTCATCATCGCTGATGTAATAATATCATTAATATGTTGACCTCCAGTCATCATCGCTGATGTATTAATATCATTAATATGTTGACCTCAGGTCATCATCGCTGATTTATTAATATCATTATTATGTTGACCTCAGGTCATCATATTAATATCATTAATATGTTGACCCCAGGTCATCATTGCTGATTTATTAATATCAATAATATGTTGACCTCAGGTCATCATCGCTGATGTATTAATATCATTAATATGTTGACCTCAGGTCATCATCGCTGATTTATTAATATCATTAATATGTTAACCTCAGGTCATCAGCGCTGATGTAATAATATCATTAATATGTTGATCTCAGGTCATCATCGCTGATTTATTAATATTTATATGTTGACTTCAGGTCATCATTGCTGATTTATTAACATCATTAACATGTTGACCTCAGGTCATCATTGCTGGCTTTTAAATATAATTATTATGTTGACCTCGGGTCATCATTGCTGATTTATTAATATAATTATTATGTTGACCTCAGATCATCATCGCTGATTTATTAATATTAATATGTTGACCTCAGGTCATCATCGCTGATTTATTAACATCATTAATATGTTGACCTCAGCTCATCATCGCTGATTTATTAATACTGTTTCATTAATATGTTGACCTCAGGTCATCATCACTGATTTATTAATATAATTATTATGTTGACCTCAGGTCATCGTCGCTGATTTATTAAAAATGAATATGTTGACCTCAGGTCATCATCGCTGATTTATTAATATCATTAACATGTTGACCTCAGGTCATCATCGCTGATTCATTAATATCATTAATATGTTGATCTCAGGTCATCATCGCTGATTTATTAATATCATTATTATGTTGACCTCAGGTCATCATATTAATATCATTAATATGTTGACCTCAGGTCATCATTGCTGATTTATTAATATCATTAATATGTTGACCTCAGGTCATCATCGCTGATGTAATAATATCATTAATATGTTGACCTCAGGTCATCATCGCTGATTTATTAATATAATTATTATGTTTACCTTTAGGTCATCATCGCTGATTTTTTAATATCATTAATATGTTGACCTCAGGTCATCGTCGCTGATTTATTAATATGAATATGTTGACCTCAGGTCATCGTCGCTGATTTATTAATATCATTAATATGTTGACCTCAGGTCATCGTTGTTGATTTATTAATATTAATATGTTGACCTCAGGTCATCATTGCTGATTTATTAACATCATTAATATGGTGACCTCAGGTCATCGTCGCTGATTTATAAACATCATTAATAAGTTGACCTCAGGTCATCATTGCTGATTTATCAATATAATTACTATGTTTACCTTCAGGTCATCATCGCTGATTTATTAATATCATTAACATGTTGACCTCAGGTCATCATCGCTGATTTATTAATATCATTAATATGTTGATCTCAGGTCATCATTGCTGATTTATTATTATCATTATTATGTTGACCTCAGGTCATCATATTAATATCATTAATATGTTGACCTCAGGTCATCGTCGCTGATTTATTAAAAATAAATATGTTGACCTCAGGTCATCATCGCTGATTTATTAATATCATTAACATGTTGACCTCAGGTCATCATCGCTGATTCATTAATATCATTAATATGTTGATCTCAGGTCATCATCACTGATTTATTAATATCATTATTATGTTGACCTCAGGTCATCATATTAATATCATTAATATGTTGACCTCAGGTCATCATTGCTGATTTATTAATATCATTAATATGTTGACCTCAGGTCATCATCGCTGATGTAATAATATCATTAATATGTTGACCTCAGGTCATCATCGCTGATTTATTAATATTTATATGTTGACTTCAGGTCATCATTGCTGATTTATTAACATTATTAACATGTTGACCTCAGGTCATCATCGCTGATTTATTAATACTGTTTCATTAATATGTTGACCTCAGGTCATCATCACTGATTTATTAATATAATTATTATGTTTACCTTTAGGTCATCGTCGCTGATTTTTTAATATCATTAATATGTTGACCTCAGGTCATCGTCGCTGATTTATTAATATGAATATGTTGACCTCAGGTCATCGTCGCTGATTTATTAATATCATTAATATGTTGACCTCAGGTCATCGTTGTTGATTTATTAATATTAATATGTTGACCTCAGGTCATCATTGCTGATTTATTAACATCATTAATATGGTGACCTCAGGTCATCGTCGCTGATTTATAAACATCATTAATAAGTTGACCTCAGGTCATCATCGCTAATTTATCAATATAATTACTATGTTTACCTTCAGGTCATCATCGCTGATTTATTAATATCATTAACATGTTGACCTCAGGTCATCATCGCTGATTTATTAATATCATTAATATGTTGATCTCAGGTCATCATTGCTGATTTATTATTATCATTATTATGTTGACCTCAGGTCATCATATTAATATCATTAATATGTTGATCTCAGGTCATCAGTGCTGATTAATTAATATCATTAATATGTTGACCTTAGGTCATCATCACTGATGTAATAATATCATTAATATGTTGACCTCAGGTCATCATCGCTGATTTATTAATATCATTAATACGTTGACCTCAGATCATCATCGCTGATTTATTAATATCATTAATATGTTGACCTCAGGTCATCATCGCTGATTTATTAACATCATTAACATGTTGACCTCAGGTCATCATTGCTGATTTTTAAATATAATTATCATGTTGACCTCAGGTCATCATTGCTGATTTATTAATATAATTATTATGTTGACCTCAGGTCATCATCGCTGATTTATTAATATTAATATGTTGACCTCAGGTCATCATCGCTGATTTATTAACATTAATATGTTGACCTAAGGTCATCATTGCTGATTCATTAACACCATTAATATGTTGACCTCAGGTCATCGTCGCTGATTTAATAATATCATTAATATGTTGACCTCAGGTCATCGTCGCTGATTTATTAATATTAATATGTTGACCTCATGTCATCATCGCTGATTTATTAATATCATTAATATGTTGACCTCAGGTCATCGTCGCTGATTTATTAATATTAATATATTGACCTTAGGTCATCATTGCTGATTTATTAACATCATTAATATGTTGACCTCAGGTCATCGTCGCTGATTTATTAATATAAATATTATGTTTACCTTTAGGTCATCATCGCTGATATAATATCATTAATATGTTGACCTCAGGTCATCGTTGCTGATTTATTAATATTAATATGTTGACCTCAGGTCATCATTGCTGATTTATTAACATCATTAATATGGTGACCTCAGGTCATCGTCGCTAATTTATAAACATCATTAATATGTTGACCTCAGGTCATCATCGCTGATTTATCAATATAATTATTATGTTTACCTTCAGGTCATCATCGCTGATTTATTAATATCATTAACATGTTGACCTCAGGTCATCATCGCTGATTTATTAATATCATTAATATGTTGATCTCAGGTCATCATTGCTGATTTATTAATATCATTATTATGTTGACCTCAGGTCATCATATTAATATCATTAATATGTTGACCTCAGGTCATCATTGCTGATTTATTAATATCATTAATATGTTGACCTCAGGTCATCATCGCTGATGTAATAATATCATTAATATGTTGACCTCAGGTCATTATCGCTGATTTATTAATATCATTAATACGTTGACCTCAGGTCATCATCGCTGATTTAATAATATCATTAATATGTTGACCTCAGGTCATCACCGCTGATTTATTAACATCATTAACATGTTGACCTCAGGTCATCATTGCTGATTTTTAAATATAATTATCATGTTGACCTCAGGTCATCATTGCTGATTTATTAACATAATTATTATGTTGACCTCAGGTCATCATCGCTGATTTATTAATATTAATATGTTGACCTCAGGTCATCATCGGTGATTTATTAACATTAATATGTTGACCTCAGGTCATCATTGCTGATTCATTAACACCATTAATATGTTGACCTCAGGTCATCGTCGCTGATTTAATAATATCATTAATATGTTGACCTCAGGTCATCGTCGCTGATTTATTAATATTAATATGTTGACCTCATGTCATCATCGCTGATTTATTAATATCATTAATATGTTGACCTCAGGTCATCGTCGCTGATTTATTAATATTAATATATTGACCTTAGGTCATCATTGCTGATTTATTAACATCATTAATATGTTGACCTCAGGTCATCGTCGCTGATTTATTCATATATTTATTATGTTTACCTTCAGGTCATCATCGCTGATTTATTAATATAATAATTATGTTTACCTTTAGGTCATCATCGCTGATATAATATCATTAATATGTTGACCTCAGGTCATCATCGCTGATTTTTTAACGTCATTAATATGTTGACCTCAGGTCATCATTGCTGATTTATTAACATCATTATTATGTTGACCTCAGGTCATCATTGCTGATTTATTAACATCATTATTATGTCGACCTCAGGTTATCATCGCTGATTTATTCATATATTTATTATGTTTACCTTCAGGTCATCATCGCTGATTTATTAATATAATAATTTTGTTGACCTCAGGTCATCATCACTGATTCATTTCTACCTATAATTAATATTTAACTGAGGTCATCATTGCTGATTTATTAATGCAGATTGTTAATGCTTATTTACCTCAGGTCATCCTCATTATATATATATATATATATTCCTCAAGTGTATTGATATATTGATATGTTGACCTCAAGTCATTGCTGATTTATTGATGCATATTATAATGTTGACCTCAGATCATCGCTGATTTAAGGGGTTGTATTGCATACATTTCCATATAAAAGCAGTAAAGTAAT
>LR812536.1:45942312-46191556 GCA_903798195.1 Danio kyathit
GTTGCGTTGGCATCGGTCAAATGGGCGGGTATCTGGAGGCATTTTCGGTCAGCGAAATGTGCCAGCGTTTTGGGCCGGCCCACTCTCACGTTTACCTGAGACCCCGGCCCACCAAGGTGCCCTAGGTTCCTACAGCGCTCGTTTAAACTATGTAGTGAACCTGCAAGCGCTGCCCACGGAGGAGGCAGACCCAGCCCCTTATTGCTGTGTCCTGTTCGCGCTTTGTGTATTATACGGACCGTACTCAGAGCTTAGATCCTCTGAGCAGCTCTTTATCTGTTACGGTGATCGGCAGAAGGGAAGTGCTGTATCTAAACAGAGGTTGGCCCACTGAACAGTGAATGCCATCTCCCTCGCTTATCGAGCCAGGGCGAGCCGTGTCCCCCAGGAGTGAGAGCGCACTCCACTCGGAGCGCGCATCCTTTTGGGCATTAGCACGCGGCGCCTCTCTAACAGACATTGTAGAGCTGCGGGCTGGGCGACACCTGAACATTTGTGAGATTTATCTTCGAGTGAACTGATTTCCTCACGAGCGGTGAATGAGGAAATTCGGTTAGGTGTTGTAAAACGCTTGCTGCGCCTTTCTCTCTAACACAGAGATACGTGCGCTTTTCTCGCTTTGTCAGTTGAGTTCCCCACTCGGCGAACCCTGCAGAAATCCTCCGAGGCCCCCAGCATCTGACTCAGCGGAGCAGTCAAATGTTGGCCCATTACGTTGTAGGTATGCCCGCTGGTCATCCCGCGTTCTGGGTATAGGTGCCTGCTATGTGCGATCCCCGCTGGCGATCCCATACGCTCACTCAGCCACGATGTAGTCCCCCCTCCTAGGCGGGCTCGTGTCTTCCCTCCCCGCTAACCACCTCTTCGTATGTGCACTCCCCCTTCTCAGGGCTAGTCCATACGCTATTTGCCACCAGGTCTCCCCCTCTGGGCAGCAGGTGGCCTCCGCAGCGTCCTCCCTATCGGGACTGAACGTTTTCCCAACGTACTGTCGTATTTAAAAATTCCTAGAAACTAACTAGGTGTATTTTTACGACTCCCTGAAAAATATATCTAAACCAGAAAAGGTAAGTAATGTAAGTAAGGGCCAGGGGACACGTTGGAGGACTGTGTCTCCAGCGATGCAGGTGCGCTCGTACTGCTGCGTGGCGCGCCCCTCACTGGAGAAATGGTAAGGTTCTTTCGTTGTGGCGCTTTCCATAAATTTCCCCATAGTGGAAGTTTTTCCACATAGCATTGAAGTTCCCCTCCCGAAGGGGAACGCTCTGGTTACTAAAGTAACCCTCGTTCCCCGAGGGGGGGAACGGAAATGCTATGTTCCTTCGCCACAACGATTGTCCCTTAGCTGTTGAGTGTGAAAGCCTCTTCAGCTAGAAAAGGATGGCGTTGCTGAGCACATGCTAGCCTTTTATGCCAGGCTGATTGTCATTCAAGACAGCTGTGCACGCTGACGCCGCCAACTCATTGGCATTTCATTGGCCCGTTTTTATACTCTTTCAGATGATTGGATTCTGACGAAATCCCCATAGTGAAAGTTTTTCCACATAGCATTTCCGTTCCCCCCCTCGGGGAACGAGGGTTACTTTAGTAACCAGAGCGTTATTTTACAAGAGTGGTTTTACAAATTTCAGAGGAAAAATCTAAATATTAGAAGAAAAATAAACCTGACAACAGATCTTATCAATGTCATAGCGAATGATCTTAAATAATGTAGCCCTGTTGCAAGCATCACATTTTTATTGAGATTGTGTCTGTAGGGCCGGAGCAAGCTCAACTGACAAACGACGAGAATGCCGCTCTCAAATCGAAAGTTATGCTGTCTTCAATCCGAAAAAGCCGGCGGAGGGTGGGGATGGGGGCGGCGGGGATGCGCCGGCCCTGTGTCTGTCATATACAGTGTGTTTTTAACAGAAGCTTTAAAGAGCGTGTGCGGTGACCGCAGTGATTCTCAGCTCTGACGAGACGCAGTTTAAAGTAGTTTTGTTTTTTTACATATAGATTTTCATTGCTTTAAATTATTTTAATGTTTTTATATTTACAGTTTGTATATAACACAAACGCTTAGCTTATTGTTCGCAGTGATCGTTATAATAGGATCATGTGTATTGCATATGATTATTCAGTATACGTTAATTTATGCTTTTAACGGATATTCACAGCTGTGTATTTGTATAAATAAAAAAACGATGACAAATTGTGGTGTGTTTTGTCATATATACAGAATAAATTATAATAGGCCTATGTATTCTTTTAAAAAATGGTGATTATGTAATATGAATTGGTTTAAAGTTGAAATGTTGTTTAAGCATTCATTTCAACATTAAATCATTTAGATAGATTTTATGTTGAATATGTGTGGATTCTACGTTGTTCCAATCGACTTAAAATCAACATCGTTTCAACATTAGATAGACAAACCAATTAGGTCGATTATATGTTGAAAATGTGTGGATTCTATGTTGTTCCAATTGACTGTAAATCAACATCATTTCAACGTTAGGTGGACAAACCAATTAGGTCGATTACATGTTGAAAATGTGTGGATACTATAACGTCGTTTCGATCGACTGAATATCAACATCGATTCAACGTTGTGTAAGTAACCAATTGTGTCGATTTCAGGTTAGATTTTAATGGAGTGCCTGACGTCGTTTCAACATTACCCCGATGAGCAAAACGATGTTGAATCAATGTTGGTGATCAACGTTGATTCGATATCAAAAGAAACGTTGATTCTCGGTTGAAATTATGTCATTTTGCTATCTGGGTTATCTATCCCAGGAGGCCATGGGAAAGCATTCGGCACGGAGAAGAAGAAGTAGGAAAAGAGGATACGTCATAATATTGAGGAAAACGGGACACGGACGTTTTGAAACGTAAGTTATTGGAAAGCAAAGAGACGCCCCCCTGAGTATGGAAAGCCAAATGGTTCAAAAACACATGAATTTAACACGTAAAGTACGCGTGAAAAATGAACGCGTACTTTACACGTGAAGTGCACGTACTTGACGTGTACTTTACACGTACTTTACGTGTACTTAACGTGTACTTGTACTTGAAATGTAGGCTAGAAAGTAATAATTTTTGTAATATTTTAATTCTTTAATTCTTTTTTATTTGAAAAGATATGTGTATTAAGCCATGTTTAAGCGAGGCGCACAACTAACATGCTCTATGCTGGACTTAGACCTCCTCTTAGCTGGTCTATTAAACATTCTAGTTTCTCAAAATAGCAATGCGCCAGCAATGCGCCTCAACACACCTCCTTTTTTAGACCAAAACGCCTATGGGCGCACATATGAGCGCAAATGCGTTTGCTATTTAAACAGCGTGGTGCAAAATGTCGAAATGACTCTTGCGTTGAGCTGAAACTAGCAAACAACAATTGCGTCGCCGGGTGTATGATAGGGCCCACAGTGTTTGTTTTAAAATAAAAGGACTATTTTAAAAACACAACAGTTACTCTTGCAAGAGAGCAAATGGGTGTGCTTTGATGTCCCATCTGATACACTCTTTTTAATATGGTTTTGTTAGCACTGGAACAACCAGAATTCTATCTATGGCCATACTAGTCACTCAAAAAAGGACATAACTCGTTGCTGAACTATCATCCCAACAAACACAAGGCCTACTTGTAGCCATGTCTGTTCAACGTTGCATTTATTATTACTTTTGGTAATACAACCAATAAATGTGTATGCTACCGCTGGTGCACCTCGCTTTCACTACAAAATCGGGAAAGCCAGTTTTTTTTTTTCGTGGAACTTAATAGGTTGTTTTGAAAAACATATATGAAGTAAAGTTATGTTTTTCTATCATAAAGTTATATATATGTTAGCAGGCATATTCAAATATTCAAATGCATATTCGAATGCACGGGGGGGAAAAAAACGAGGTAATTCTGACTGCAGTAGTTCAAGGTACATAATCAGAAACTCAAAACACAAAACTTGTGTTTTGTAGTTTAAAATAAAATAATAATGCTAGAAAGAAACATAGGTTTAGCAAAAGTCAGGATATTGATATGTGGGTTTTATTTTAACAGTTATCAAATTACAGTTATTAAAAATGGTCAGCGTTGAGTGTAGTGTTAATGTGTGAGTTAGTGAAACATGTTTTTTGTATGGGATGTAATGGATTATAGTATTTTTATTGGACATTAAGTCAAATAGAAGAATCGATTTATTCTGTTAATGTTAATGTTTTCTTTTTGGCCTGTGTGCCCAACGAATAAACGGAAAACCCTTGTGAAGCACGATATTTATACTGTTACAGGTTTTTAATTTAATTTTTTTATTTTTTGTACTTTGTACAATTGCTTTGTCAAAAAGCTAAATAACTCTTTTACAAAGTCCATCAAAAATGTTGTGATGTTAACCTAGGCCTTTCACCCAATAGAATTTAGGCCTAGCTCATTTCACACTCAAAAATCGCCGGCGGCCCGAGCCTATTTTGCAAATTCCTTAAATGCAAGCTGATGGACATTTGATCATTGCTTATGATTAAACTCCGGCCCATGACCTTTTTTTAAGAGCTGTCAGGTGTGCAAAATTAGCAATCCGTAACATGACAAACAAGACATTTGTTGTACAGAAAAACAGCACTCACGTTCTATTTAGTCGCATCTTCGGATTGTTTGTGTTCACGGAGTTTCTCTGTCCAGCGTTCATTGGAGCTTTTAGTCCACATATTTGGAGAAAGATTGGCATGTTGTCCTCTATGCCACAACAAAATGAACAAATGGATATATAAATAAACAAATAATGCAGATGTGAGGGCAAAACGGGGGGGGCCAACCCGGAACTAATAAGGCTTATCTAATGAAGTGGCCGGCGAGCATCTATATAGTAGCCTAGCGTTCATAAGTCTGCTTTTTTACGTTTTCCAAGCACCGGCCGCTTTTACTTGCACTAAAATGTTGCCATTGTAAGTTTGAATATTGGTTGACAGGCAGGGCCAGATTAAGAACACATTGGGTCCTGGGGCTATACCAAATCAAGGGCCTCCTTTAATTTTTTACCTCACAAAAGTGTGTGTGTGTGTGTGTGTGTGTGTGTTTTGTGTGTATATATATATATATATATATATATATATATATATATATATATATATATATATATATATATATATATATATATATATATATATTAGTTGTTGTTATTATCATTACTGTTATTAATAATAATAATTTATTAATTGATATTATGTAATATTCCACCATTTCATTTATATTGGATTATTATATTTTTTCTATTTCATTAAAATAGGCCTGCAAGTAGGCAAAACAAAAAACATTTGCAATAGTTCCTAAATAAGTGCTTTATAATAAATATTTTAAATAGGGGTTAACCTTTAAAAAGTTTCTTTAGAATTTTAGCTGACCATGACAGGTACACACTTGAGAAGACAAGGAGGTTGCTCTTCTTGGTGTTGTGTCAATGCGAGCAATGCTGCACTCGGTTCCTGCTGCCGTGCCTTCTTTTAAATACCCTGATCTTGACTGCGACATTCGCTTACGGCCATACCACCCTGAATATGCTAGAGGGCGATAGTGGGAGAAGCAGGAAGTAAGAGTATTTTTTTTTGGAAAGCAGGTCTGTTTGTTTGTAGAAATTTTCTTTTGCTAGTTCTGTTTTGTGTAATACTAACAAAAGAAACAAACTAACGTTTTTTTAGTTGTGTAGATACTGTTAAATCATTGCCATATTCAACAAAGTTTGAGACATTGGAAGGAATGGAACACTTTCGAGTCATACATGACAGACAGGTAAAAGTCTGCCGTTTATGCATTCAACCTGGTCATGTAGTGAGAGACTCTCCAACTTTTAAATGTTTCAAATGTGGCACACAGGGACATTATGTGCACGAATGTAATGAGGGACTTTGTAACATATACAAGATGAGAACTGCATTTTGTGTATGCAACACTTCAGAACAGAGCAAGGAGGTAGATAAGGTGAAAAGTTTGGATGAGATATTAACAGCGGAGAAAGAGGGAGGAGAGATCAAACAGATTGAAAGAAACTTAACACCAAGCCAATGGTCTGAAAAACAAGCAAGAAACTGAGAAAATGTTGCCTCAGACCCAAAGAACGATAGTTCAAATAATGACAATGGGAAAATGTTCGGGAAATTAAAGAAGCGAGAAAAGGTTGGAGAAACAAATACTGGGAAAGGTGATCAAGAAACAATGCTTACAGAGGAGACAGCCCTACCCGAGAAGAGAAGTGGACAAGATGAGGTGGAGGTGGTTCTAGAGACACCTTTAATATGTTTGGAAGAGGAAATGGAAACGAATGAGGGGACGATGAAGTTGTTGAAAAGGAAAATGGAAGGAGGGCAAGAACACTTTGTCAAAAAGTAAGAACCTGAGATGTTATTATATGCTGTCTTTCATCTATTTCTTATATTACAAGTAATGTTTGATTTGATGACCATTGCTTGCTTGAACTGTAATGGGCTCAGAGAAATTAGTAAGTTTGAGCAAGTGATTGGAAAGCTTAAAACAGATATAATTTGCTTACAAGAAACCCATTGGTCTGAAGAGTTAATGACTAATATAAAAAAAGATCTGGGAAGAGGATATTTATGTAAGTCATGGAAGCCAAAGAGCATGTGGTGTGGCGATCTTGATTAGAAAAGGAGAAATATGTAACATAAAACAAATATATAATGATGGCAAAGGGAGACTGTTGGGTATAGAATTCATGTATTATAATGAATCTTTTAGATTGATGAACATATATGCACCCAACATAGAAATAGAAAGAAAAGACTTTTTAAGCAAATTAAACCATTTTGTAAGGATAATACTGTAGTGGTTGGAGATTTTAATGTGTGGTGCACAAGGCTTGATGTGTCTAGGAGTACAAATTTTAAAGGTGCAGTATGTAAGTTTGACACCCAGTGGTTGAACTAGGTATTGCACTCCTGGATCATAATAAAAGTACGCTAGGATGCCAGATTGTGTACAGGTCGCGAGTGATTTAAACTGTGTTCTAAATAAAAGCAACGACACGCGATAGAGGGAATATTTTCCATATTAAAAGGAGTTTTTGTCCTAACCAACACCTCGAATTGATATATTAGAAATGGCTTCTATTTCTCACAGCTGAACAACAGAAACCTATGACAGCTAGATCACCTCAGGTAAGCCTTGTGTGCTTTATTCTGTGCTAAATGCTAACAATGCGAGTTTGAATGCATTTTACATGGCATTTGTTGCCATATACTGAAAGCAGAAAGTTCACCTCAGATCTTGAAAATACAATAAACCGTCTGAAATTGAACTTTAGAACTGAACACATATGAGTGATTCAGCATCTACATTGATGTTAAAGTGGGTTAACATGTATTAAATAGATTCTAAACCTTACCGTTTCGTGAGCGAGTGCATATTCTGTGCTTCTGAAAGGCTGTATTTACATTTCTGCCGTGTTTCGTCTGGTGCAAACAGCCAAATAGCTGATCACTGCCTCTCTCGTCACAGCGTGTTGTTAGGACACTCGGTTACAATGTAACCTGCTCACCTAATGTTTACGTTCGTAATATTTATGTAATTTGCTAATTAATAACCTCATGTGGAACTGCATCTGTCTCCCATACTGTTCTTTTTGGTCACGGACGCATGCTTTCAGAGTCTTTCTGAATGAATAAATGAAATACGCTGTTTTCCAACAAGGCAACCCAGGGTGCTGACATATAATTGGCTAAACTGGCATCGTGCATATGAAATTTATCTAAACAAAGACAGAGTTCCGGCACGGAAAACCCATTTTCAAAGCAGAATATCTGACTTCAGCATTGTTTTTCAGTTAAACAAGTATGTTCACTTGGGATGTTTCTTAAATATCTGCACACATATTATGGTATTTTTATGCTTTAGAAGAGTCAAAAACTTACATACAGCACCTTTAAGTCAGATGTTTCCAGAAAGCATTTAAATGAACTAATGAAAAGTGAGGACATGGTAGATGCCTGGAGAGAAGAGAAATTTTCTAGAAGGCAAATTGTGCTGGGAAACTTAAAACAAAGTAGAATAGATCTATGCTTAGTTAAAAGGGAAATATTACATTATGTGAAAAGTGTGAGATACAAGTTTATTGGTGTAAGTGATCATGCTGCTATGATAATAAAGATGGGTATAAACATGAAAGTTGGAGGTGGGGGTTTGTGGTGTTTGAACTCATCTTTATTAAAAGAGGATGCATATAGAATAAGTATTGACAGATGTATAAGGTATGAAATGGATAACCCATTATTCAAAGAAAATGTCTGCGAGTGGTGGGAAATACTGAAAGAGAAAATTAAAACAAAAAGTATAAGATATTTAAAACAGAGGAATTTTATGAGAAAAAGGGAAATGCACATAATGGAAGCTATGTTACAGAAAGAAGCAGAGGAAATAGAAAATAATCCTGAGTATTACATTACAGTAGTACATTACATTCAAACAAAATCAGAAATAGAGGTGTGATATGGAAAGACAATATGGAAAAATTTAAAGGTGAAGTACAATGGACTTGATTGTGAAAATTTAGATTTTAAGTTGAGACATAATAGAATATGTACAAAGGTGGTAATTCATCAAATAAACAAAAATGTGAATAGAGAATGTGATGTACTGTATGCAAGAATAATCAAGAAACACTGATGCATATTTTTTTCGAATGTAAAGAGCTGGACAATTTTCATGTAAATCTAAAAAAACTGATGAGTGATGAGTGGGGAAAAGATGTATCAGGAAATGAATGGAAAAAGTTGTTTTTATTTGGTGAAAGTACAAACTGTAAAGATATGAAAGTTAATCTGTGCAAGTCATGCAAGATATGCAATATGGGCGAGGAGGAACCTAGCATATTATGAAGGGAAAATAATAGATGTTAATGTGATGTTTAAGGCTGTAATGAGGAAGAATGTTTATATGATGTGGAAATATGTGAGAAAAGAGAGCTTTGAGAATGCATTCAATACTAAATGTGGTTTAATAAGTGTGGGTGGCAAAAGAGGGTTAAGTGTTAATTTTTTAAGATGTTAACATGAAATAGACTGATACTGGTCTGGCAGGTTGATTGGTGTATGTACTGAGCATGCACTTGGAGGGGAGACTGCCTGGGAATACCAGGTGCTGTAAGCTTTTTGTTCATTTGTCAGCTAATACACTTCTCCATGTCCCAGCTTTGCTGCTAGAATCTTTAAATCCGATTGCTGCGTTACTTTTACATTTACTTTTCTCTGTGACTTCTGTCTGTTTCAGAGCAGCAAGGGAAAGCCCAGCTGTGTCATTCTTTCTGTCCTCCTCCAGGGGGCGATGGAGAAGCTTATTCTTCTCCCTCTCAGCAGCAACACGCCGTGAAACTGTAGGGCTACAAGCACCTCAACTTAATCTATAGCCCACACAGATTTCCAAAGCTTTTGGGGGCCGAAGCCATTACATACGATTTATTTACAAAAAGTACCCGGGACATTGCTAGCTAGCATTGCAGTAATTTTACCTCACTCATTGGCATTTTCATGATGTGTCTCCACGACCTGCACATAAATGAAGGAAATATTGAACCTTTTCAAGTCCTATATTTTATTTGTTTTAATTTTTAAATCAATAGCATGCAGGGCGTCAGACAAAGGGCCTGTTAATATCATTATATGAATAACTCAAATTCACTTGATGACATCAATTACACTGTAAAACAATATCCGTAAAAAATGCAGTTTTCCGCATTTTGTGATTCATGTTTTTATTTCATTATTTTCCCCCCCGTTTATTTATGCTTTTGAATTGCATTATTGGACCTTGATCTTTCTTCCAACAACTTCTGAACTTGAAAAGTTCAAAAAAGTGACTTTTATAGACATTTTTAATCGTTGAAAGTGATATATTGTCTGGGTTGGTGTTGTGAATTACGCTACAAAAACCTTGTACCCTGCCAATACATGTTATTTTCCATCCTTATTTTTCTCTATAATATTTCTTATACGTTCTATTATTTCAAACTGCTAAAATGTCCATAGAGGTTACTTTAGACTGTAGAGTTGAATTTTCAACATCAAAAATCGACAGAGCAGAGATCCCGTGATGCAGGTTCCTGCTGACAGGAAGTGAAGGTGAGCAAGGACGCGGGCGGGTAAACAAAGAGCATATCGAAGGTTTCTGATGGTTAAAACTTTGTGGAATCAAGCCAAACAACAGGAAACATCGGATGAGTCAGTGGTGACGATTAGGCTGTCAGCTGGCAGCCGAATCAGTAACTCAACAAACATGAGGAAAAACAGCAACTGGAAGAAAGTGGTAGCGGGTCGGCACAACTATGCTGTGAATGAATCGGAATGGGGAGATGCATATATAACGGACAATGAGGACAGTATGGAGGTAAATCAAAGCAGTGGAAGACACAAAGAAAAAAGAACAGATGAATGCACAGGAGGTAGACTAAAGAAAATAAGAGGTAATGTAGAAGGAAATGAGGAAAGAGAACAGGTAGTTAATGAATACAAAATCATACTGAGATTTGCAGAGGAGGGAGGTGTGGCATCAATAAGTTCGGTAAAATTAACAACTGTATTAAAAATCAGGTTAGCGAAATTCACATGGCAAAGGTGTTAAAAGATGGTAACTTGCTGGTTATCTGTAAAAGTGAGGACCAGAGACAGAGGGCTGGTAGGATGAAGGAGATAAGAACAAAATAGTGAGTACTTCTTTTATCGGGAAAGAATTGAAATGGTGTAAAGGAGTAATTTGGGGAGTGCCAGTCAGTGTAACTGTAGACGAAATTAAAGCAAATTTAAAAGGAGGAAATGTGAAGAATGCATGGAGGATGCAGATAACCCGTGAGGGAGTAAAAATGGATAGTGAATCCATAGGGATTGAATTTGAAAATGATATTCTTCCCAAAAAAGTAACACTAGGATACATAAGTTACAATGTGAGAGAATACGTTCCCAAGCCAATGAGGTCTTTCAACTGTCAGAGATATGGACACACAGCAAAAAATTGTAAAGGCAAAAGAAGATGTGCAAGATGTGGTGAAGATCATAAATATGAACAGTGTGATCGGAAGGAACAGCCTCGATGCTGTAACTGTGGTGGTAACCATAGTGTGGCATATGGGGGCTGTGAAGTCCTGAAAAGAGAGAAAGAAATACAACAGACGAGAGTACAGGGAAAGATGTCATATGCAGAAGCAGTAAGGATAGTGAGTCAGAAAGAAAGAAATGGTGAGGAAAAGAAGGTAGGAAGACAGGAGAATTCCTATGCAAAGGAAATTAATGAAGAGAAGTTGCAAGTTGACAAGAAAAAACTAGTAACGTTTATAGCAAGAGTCCTTAATGCTACAATGGGAATTAATTCTAAAACAGAGAGAATACAAATCATTGTAAAAGCAGCAGCTCACTATCTTGATATCAGAGAACTAACCTGGGAGGGAGTTAGAAATGACTTGAGTATGCAAACAAGTCAAGAACAGGTAGGAACCGGATAGGAGTGTAATGGTTCACTGTTTACACTGGAATGCGAGGAGTTTAATGACAAATGGTCAGGAACTTTTTTTAGATGATTTGTCTAATAAACCTCATGTGATTTGTATTCAAGAAACATGGCTGAAAAATAACTTGGATTTTAAAATAGCTGGATATTTTTCTTTTAGAAGAGACAGAGAAGAAGGAATAGGAGGAGGATGTGCTACTTTTATTCAGGAAGATATGGCATTCAGAGAGGCGAGTATAGGAAGTGAGCAAGAATATGTTGTTGTGGAGATATGGATAAGTGGAGAAAAATTTGTAATTATAAATTTTTATAATCCCAGTAAGAGATTAGTTTTAGATAATTTATTGGAAATTGATGGGCTGAATAATGAAAGAGTATTGTTATGTGGGGATTTTAATGCACATAGCACTTTATGGGGAGGAAACACAACGGATGCAAATGGTGAAGTTATAGAAGAATTATTAGAAGAGAAACAAATGGTGTGTTTAAATGATGGGAGAGGAACCAGAATAGATGTACGCACGGGGAAAATGTCTGCACTAGACCTAACATTAGTATCTAGAAATTTAGGTGGAAGATGTGAATGGGATGTATTAGAATGCTCAACAATAGGCAGTGATCATTTTCCAGTATTGTGTCATTTACCATCAAGGCATAATAAAAAATCAGGGGAAAGAATAGGAAGGTGGATATTTAAATGTGCAAATTGGGAATTATTTACGTACCTTTGCGAAATGGAGATAGATAAAATAGTTTTAAATGAAGACATTGAGGAGGTTAAAGGAAAGATTAGAGCAGTAATTATAGAAGCTGCAAACCAGTCTATATCTAAGAGTAAAGGAAAGATGAAAAGGAAAGCTGTTCCTTGGTGGACAGAAGAGTGTTCTAGAGCAGTGAAAGAAAGGAACAAAGCATTCAAAATGTTAAGAAGAACACATAACTGATTATAAAAAAGCACAAGCAAAACTTAGGAAGATTATACGTAGTTCCAAGAAACAAAGTTGGAATAGTTATTGTAATAAAATAGGAAGAACAACACCAGTAGGAGAAGTATGGAGTATGATTAAAAGTATGAGAGGAATAAGGAAAGAATACCAGTGTCCAGTGCTAAAAAGAGATGAAGAAATAGCAGTGTCTGATGAGGAAAAAGCAGAAATGATTGCAAAAGAACTAGTGAAAATTCATAGTTCCCATAATTTATCAGAAGAGGCCATAAAAGGTAGAGCGAAAACTAGAGCAGCTCATCCTGATGCTCTTGTAACAAAACATGAGATTGATAGTGTGTTGGATACTCCATTTACGTTGAGTGAGATGAGAAGAGTAATAGCAAAAGCTGGAGTAACAGCCCCTGGAAATGATGGAGTATGTTATGTTATGTTGAAACATTTAGGTATTTTAGCAACTTCAAAGCTATTAGGTTTATATAATAAAGTCTGGGATATGGGGAAATTGCCTAATGCTTGGAAAGAGGCAAGTATAGTTCCTATTAAAAAACCTGGCAAAGACCTATCGAATCCAAGAACTTATAGACCTATAGCTTTAACATCACATTTGGGCAAAATAATGAAAAAAATGATAACAGAAAGATTAGCATTTTACTTGGAAACTAATAGACTGTTGTCTCCATATCAGAGTGGATTCAGGAAAGGAAGGGGAACAATGGATCCTATTATATGCCTGGAAACAGAAATCAGGAAAGCACAAATTAACAAAGAAGCGGTTATGGCAATTTTCTTTGATGTTGAGAAGGCATATGATATGGTGTGGAAGGAGGGTTTGCTTATTAAGTTAAATATTATAGGAATTGGAGGGAAAATTTTTAATTGGATTAAGGATTTTTTATTGGATCGATCCATTAGTGTTAGAATTGGTACAACTTTGTCCAGGAAGTATTTGGTAGAAAATGGAACCCCGCAAGGAAGTGTCATTAGTCCACTACTGTTTTCTATTTTGATAGATGAAGTTTTTTCTCTGGTACCACTTAACATCAATCGGACTTTATTTGCAGATGATGGTGCATTATGGAAAAGAGGAAGGAACATTGAACACATTAAAAGTAAGATGCAAGAGGCTGTTAATTGTTGTTGAAAAGTGGTCATTCTTGTGGGGGTTTAAGTTTTTTGTTTAAAAAAACAAAATCACTAATTTTCTCTAGGAAAAATCAAGAAATCAATGGAATGGAGATGAGAATGTATGGTCAAATAGTTGAGCAAGTTAAAGTATTTAAATTTCTAGGGGTATGGTTTGACTCAAAAGTTACATGGAATGAACATATAAATAATATTCAAAACAGAGGTAGGAAAGTACTAAATATTATGAGGTGCTTAATTGGATCTGAATGGGGAGCAAGTAGAGATGCAATGAAAAACATATATATATATATATATATATATATATATATTAGGGGTGTAACGATACACCAAAGGCACGGTTCGGTTCGGTTCACGGTTTTGGAGCCACGGTTCGGTTCGGTTCGGTTCGGTTTCTGTTTGCTGTGGGGTTAGGGTTGATGTCATCTTAACAGCAATGCTAAGGAATAGATTCACTTAATAACAAGAACAACTAAACATTTTCTTTATTAATTTTGCCATCACATTTTAGTACAGTCAGGATACCAGAGTAAACAACAAAAATTAAATAAATACCTCCAATATAGAGTAGTCAGAAAAAACTATTCTCTTTAGTGCAACCATCTTAAGAAAGTAAACTCAAATTAAATAAATAACTGCACTGCAGTGTAGACTATAGTGAAAGATAAACAGGCTTGTCCTCTCTAAGAACATTTGGAATATTCAATTAAGTTTTAAGTTCTTCTTTAAAAACACCATAATGTCCACATTCTCAGGTGAGGGGCTTGATTTCTGTGCAGACACAGACAAAGTGATGCTCATTTTAGTTATCATTTAGATAGGTTTCCGTTTAAATTAATGAAAAAATAATATACATATAATGTGCTTGTAAAGTGTTTTTTACATGACCTATTCACCAGTAAAATACATTGCAGTTTTGTCTGAAACTAATGTTAGGGTTGTAGCCGTATATTTTTGCCTCTCTCTCTCTCTCTCTCTCTCTCTCTCTCTCTCTCTCTCTCTCTCTCTCTCTCTCTCTCTCTCTCTCTCTCTCGCTCGCTCGCTCCATGCCTGTCATTTCTGTATATCCGCCTTCACGACAGCTGATTGGTCAGGAGACCGATCTATCATTACTGGGCGACTTGGCGCGGGAATATAAAAATGACGTCAGGAAAAGCGGAGGAAAGCGCATCTTCCTTTGATCTCGTTTTTCGTGTATTTTGCTAACATGATTATGAATTTCGTTGTTTTTGCTTAACTTTCGTTTGGGCAAAATTATTTTGCATTAGTTTTGCCCACTTTGAGAAATTTTGTGATTTTTGTACACTTTTATTTCGATTGATTTGTTTGTTGCTTTTTTGTTCAGCTCTTTCTCGTCATATTGAGCTTTACCTCCTCAAGTTCACCCTTTTCTCAGAGAAAGGTGGATAGGGAAGATGTCTTACGACTTCCATTTTGCAAACACGTAGAAAATGTATTGTTAAAGACATCAGGTAAGAGGTGAACGTCATCTTTGTATTTATTTTATTCTACAGTTCAGTATAGGGAAGAATAATCAGTGTTTCCTAGGATTTTTTTCCAGCAGTGGCGGCAGGACTTTTTTTTTACACAGATCTGCCAACTATTTCAAAGACAAATATTACACGCAGTATAACAAGTCGCGATAGCATTTATGTAATACGAGCATGCGAATCTCTTTGCTTGCGCGCCGATTTCCTCTGTTCGAGCGAAGAACTTCTTGCACGCACTCAAATGTACACGTTCAAGTGCAGATCTTCTCGTGCGCTCTCCAGTAAGCGCTGCTGAAGCGCGATTTAGTGTGTTTTTGTGCGTTTTCCGACATCAACGTGTCCTGAAGTAAAATGAAACAGCTATAAACTCCAGCAAGATAAAGTCATTGTATGCAGAGCCATTGACCTTTATCAATAAAGTATACTTATGGAAACTGTGTTCATCTTAACTGAAAGCTACGCGGTGTTTGCTAGACTCACGCACCTGTCAGTCAGTCTGTCAGAGAGTCAGTCAGCATGTCACCTTGAACAAATAGCGCACAGCACTACGGTTACAGAAAAGTTTGCGCTGTTTACCTTTAATATGTTTTGGTGCGATTATAATCCGCTATAAAAACACGACTAAATGTTTTAAATAAGAAGCTGTAATGTAGCCGTGGCGGGATGGATTTTGGCGTGGCGGCCCGCCACGGATGAATGAATGTGGAAAATAGCAGAAACCTTGAATAAGGCGCACGGCGCTGAAAACCTTTTTTTCTTTTCATCAGTTTCTAGCGAGGTAAGGGGTTAAATCCCTTTTGTTGGCAGTTCTGTTGTCAGTGTCTTTTGCGTACACCCTCACATTGTGAAATTTACCACATTTTTTAAATGTTATTCCCTATTAAGTTTCGTGAGACAGTTAGTTACGACGTGCGCTTTGTCTACGACACAAATTCCATTCCTGTACTCCACTGGAAAACCAAAATGTTCCCAAACAGGAGACTTAAATGTATTTGGGGGATCTGCAATCTCAATATATGCGAAGCAGCCGTCCTGCATATACAGTAGTAATGGAGTGTGATCGCTCACTCAAGTCACATGACATGACATGCACTTGGAAAATACTATTCTAAATTCTAAAACATTAGAATATAATATTTAGAACAAAAGCTCATCATTACTAATACAATTTAATCAAATGTGATAAAATAAAGATGTTTTGGTTCAATTAGAGACAAGTGACGTCAACCTTAACAGTGGGCAGCAGGGGGCGTGACAGTATCGCGGTCCGCCACGAGAGTTTTGCGATACGTATCGTGGTTGGTGTATCGCGATATTTCGGTTCGGTTTGGAGTATCGTTACACCCCTAATATATATATATATATATATATATATATATATATATATATATATATATATATATATATATATATATATATATATATATTGTAGCAGGGTGGAGTGAAAAGGCAAACACAGGTTGTAGTGAACACACCCCCCCGAAGGGCTTTTATTTACAGTGAAAGTGAGAAAGGTGCAAGTGTCTTCAGCGTGCTTCCCTTGGTTCCCCGTGTGTCCGTGCTGTAGGTGAGTCCGTAGGTGGGTTGTGAGTGAGTTGTTTGTCCTGTTGGTCCGTGCTGCTGTGAAAACGCCGATCGCCCAATTCGATCACTCCGTGCTTTCTGTATGAGAGAGAGAGAGAACTCGTTAGAGGTCTGGTTAGCGGAGAGGCTTCTCCTCGACTGGTTCTCTTGTGGTGTTTATATCTGGTTGTGGCTAACGAGTTCCCGGTGCAGGTGATCGGCGTGATTGGGTCCAGCTGGCTGGTGTGCTCCTTTCCCAGGATGACGCTGAATGTTCATTGGGCGGCCCGCCACACTCCCCCCCCCCCCAAGCGACGTCCTGGTACGGGGAATCCTCCTGCAGGGTAGAGAAGAAAGAAGGGGGGGGTAAAATTTGCTGGATGACAAACCTGCCTAACCTGACCACATCCGCGAGAGACCATCCGCGTTGCCGTGGGAGGTTCCTGGGCGATGTTGGACCCGGAAATGGAAGTCCTGGAGCGCGAGGAACCACCTGGTGACGCGGGCGTTGGTCTCCTTGGCCCGGGACATCCACTGTAGTGGGGCGTGGTCGGTCACCAGTGTGAAGCTCCTGCCGAGAAGGTAGTAGCGCAGCTCCAGGACTGCCCACTTGATGGCAAGGGCTTCCTTCTCCACGGCTGCGTACCTGGTCTCTGCGGGTGTGAGCTTCCGACTGATGTATGTGACTGGGTGCTCTTCTCCATTGTGGACCTGTGACAGGACCGCACCCAGCCCTGTGTCGGAAGCGTCCGTATGGAGTAGGAAGGGGCAGCCAAAATCCAGAGCGTGGAGGACCGGTGTCGACGTTAACGCCGTCTTCAGAGTCTGGAAGGCTTCCTCCGCTGCTGCAGACCACTGAATTTTTTCAGGCTGCCCCTTCTTTGTCAGGTCGGACAGGGGACAGGCTATCGAGGAGAAGTTAGGATTAAAGCAGCGGTAGTATCCAGCCAACCCCAAGAATGCACGTACCTGGGTTTTATTCTTTAGCCGTTCCGCTCGTTGAACTGCTTCCACCTTGTTGGGCTGTGGCTTGATTAACCCCCGTCCTACTTGGAAACCCAGGTAACGTGCTTCGGCTAGGCCTAGGTGACACTTTTTGGGGTTGGCGGTTAGTCCAGCCCGACGGAGCTCCCTCAGCACTCTCCGCAACCGGTCTAGATGGTCCTCCCAACGCTCAGAGTGGATGATTACGTCATCGAGGTAGGCGGCGGCGTATTCTTGGTGGGGCCGGAGCACAATGTCCATTAATCTCTGGAACGTAGCGGGTGCCCCATGCAGCCCGAAGGGAAGGACCCGATAATGCCAGTGTCCAGAAGGTGTGCTGAAAGCAGTTTTTTCCTTGTCTTCTCTTCTTAGAGTTACCTGCCAATAACCTTTTGTTAGGTCCAGTGTTGAGATAAATCTGGCCCCACCAAGACGGTCTAATAACTCATCCACTCTGGGCATTGGGTATCCGTCGAAGCTGGAGATGTCGTTTAGCTTGCGGAAGTCGTTGCAGAAGCGGAGAGTGCCGTCTTGCTTCGGTACCATGACTATCGGGCTGGACCAGGGACTCCGAGATGGTTCTATTATTCCCAACTCCTTCATCCGGGATATCTCACCCTCGATAGCCTGCCGGCGGGCCTCTGGTACCCGATAGGGCCGCTGCCGAACTATTTGGCCAGGAGGAGTCCGGATGGTATGTTGTACTAGATTGGTCCGCCCGGGTCGATCGCTGAACACATCCTGGAACTGACTGACCAGGGATTCCAGCTCGATCTTCTGACCCGCCGACAGTTGCTCTCCCATCCCTACTATCGGCGGGGAGCTTTGGGTGAAGGCCACCAGATCTTCTCGGGGTACTACCCATTTCTTCAGAAGATTGATGTGGTAGACCTTCTCCTCACGTCGACGCCCCGGCTGACGAACCTTGTAGTTGACCGGCCCGACTTTCTCCACGATGGTGCCCGGCCCTTGCCAGGATGCCAGAAACTTCGCCGTGGTGGTGGGAACGAGTATCAGGACTTTATCACCAGGCTGGAACTGTCGGGGTTGTGCGGGCCGGTCATATATTCTTTGTTGGGCGCGCTGGGAGGCCGCTAGGTGTTCTCTGACCAGAGGCATCACGTGGTCTATGCGCTCTCGCATGTCCCGCACGTGCTCTATGATGGTGCGATGCGGAGCCGGTTCCTGCTCCCATGTCTCTCTGGCTACGTCCAGCAGCCCGCGGGGCTGGCGCCCAAACAATAATTCAAATGGAGTAAAGCCGGTGGATGCTTGAGGTACCTCTCTTATTCCAAAGAGCACGTACGGGAGCATGATGTCCCAGTCACGCCCATCCTCTGCGACTACTCGACGCAACATCTGTTTAAGGGTCTGGTTAAACCGCTCCACCAGACCGTCTGTCTGGGGATGGTAAACAGATGTGCGGAGCTGTTTTACCCTGAGTAGCCGACAGAGGTCGTTCATCAGCCGAGACATGAAGGGGGTGCCCTGGTCAGTCAGTATCTCCGAGGGGATTCCCACCCTGCTGATGAATTGGAAGAGCTCCTTCGCGATGGATTTTGCGTTGGCCACTCGGAGGGGAATCGCCTCGGTGTACCTGGTGGCATAGTCAACGATGACCAGGATGTGTTGATGACCACGGGCGGACTTCGGCAGCGGGCCCACCAGGTCCATCCCAATGCGCTCGAAGGGCACCTCGATGATGGGGAGGGGTATCAGCGGGCTAGGGGGAGGTTTTCCCGATTTTCACCATGCGCTGTGGGGCTCCGTTTGGCACTGAGTGGTGCACAATGCAGCCAGCCATCCATGCGCGGGCCCCTGGAGACTGTGGTTCGGTCGGCATGGGCTCGTCAATGAGGGAGGGGGCCGTCGGCCTGCTCATTGCATGTGAGGTGCCCTCCGGCGAGCGTCGATCCCGGGGTACCCTTCGGGGGGTTGCAGCCGCTCGCTCTCCCGCATCCCATGCAAACGAGGCATCTGCCAGCTCGATGGCTTCTACTAAGCTAGCCAGACTGGTAGGATTTCTCATACTCACGGGGCGGCGGAGCTTTCTGGGGAGGGCTCTGAGCAGGCGGTCGATCACCACACTTTCAGCGACCTGGGAGGCGGTGGTGTTCCCCGATAGCAACCAGAGCTGTGCCAGTCTGGAGAGCTGTGTGGCTTGCACTCGGGCGGAGACCTGCTCATCATACGACCATTGCCAGAACTGCTGGGCTGCGCTGATGGGAGAAAGCCCTATTCTCGCTAGTATCTCTCTTTTTAACATCTCATAATCTTCATTTTGTGGGGATTTTAATGATTAATAAGCACGTTGCGCTTCACCAGTTAAAAATGGAGCCAGGATTCTCGCTCATTCATTTTTGTCCCACAGCTCTCTGGTTGCTATCACCTCAAACGTATGTAAATATGCTTCAATGTCATCCAGGTCGCTGAGCTTCGTCAGATGGTGGTGTGCAGTACTCCTGGCGTCCGGAAGAGGCACACGGTGGCTCAACAGACTTTCGACCGCCTGCTCAGTTCTTTCCAGTCTGGCTGCGATTTTGTCTGAGAGCTGTTATTGCCGGGACGCCACCTCCGTGAGTTGCTGCAGTAGTTCCTCCATTCCTGTGTCTTGTAGGGAGAGCGAGCGAGATGACAAGCTGCAAACACAAACAACAAGTGTAAGCGGTTGATGGAATCCTTAATTTCACTCCTAAAAAGCGCGCATTCTCCACCAGTGTAGCAGGGTGGAGTGAAAAGGCAAACACAGGTTGTAGTGAACACACCCCCCCGAAGGGCTTTTATTTACAGTGAAAGTGAGAAAGGTGCAAGTGTCTTCAGCGTGCTTCCCTTGGTTCCCCGTGTGTCCGTGCTGTAGGTGAGTCCGTAGGTGGGTTGTGAGTGAGTTGTTTGTCCTGTTGGTCCGTGCTGCTGTGAAAACGCCGAACGCCCAATTCGATCGCTCCGTGCTATCTGTATGAGAGAGAGAGATAACTCGTTAGAGGTCTGGTTAGCGGAGAGGCTTCTCCTCGACTGGTTCTCTTGTGGTGTTTATATCTGGTTGTGGCTAACGAGTTCCCGGTGCAGGTGATCGGCGTGATTGGGTCCAGCTGGCTGGTGTGCTCCTTTCCCAGGATGACGCTGAATGTTCATTGGGCGGCCCGCCACAATATATATATATATATATATATACATATATATATATATATATATATATATATATATATATATATATATATATATATATATATATATATATATATATACAGGGCTTTACATTAACACCAACCCACCAAATGTGGGTAGATTTGAGCTGTGGCGGGTTAGACAGACACTCTCACTAGCCACTTTGGCTGGTTGAAGATAATTTTTAAATTATAGTTTTCTTAAAAGGAGTGTTCGACATTAAAGATGGCCCAATATACGTGCAAATGTCATCTTAGAATCGAGAAGCAGCATGACCGAAAAAATAGCGTTTGCGCGAGCAAAGGAAAACAGATGAATACCGAATGAGAGGATGATCACTGGCGCGCACAGGTGATGTGATGCGCGCGACGGTTTAAAAAGCATGCGCGCTCTTGTTTCCTGGCGCGAAGCAACAGTGACTGGAAACGCAACTGCTGCAATCGGTTCTCTTTGAAATAGACTAAAGTGATGCTCATGCACTCACAATCCTGCTGCTTCCAAAAGCTCCGGATGTTCTAAAATATGTCTTTTTGTAAGCAGCAGCGGTTGCCGGTTTGAAGAGACGATTCTTTGAAGAGAACAGATTATGTGCGCGTCACGCGTGATCATCCTTCCATTATCACACATGGTGTGTTTTTCACCTGATCACCTGTTTTATTATCATTTTTAGATTAACATTGCTTTAATAGGAGATTAACCCCCTATGTATGTGTAGTTAACTAGTGATCTGAGAGACTTTTAGCCTGGACAGACTAGGCTACTGTGTATAGTTTTAAATGGCAATAATTATTTTTTAAATGTAATTGTTTTTTAAGAAAGGTTTTGTTGAATAAAAAGAGCATGTATACAGCTATATTTCTTATGTTTTGACATGTTAACATTTGTGGCTAAGAAATAATTATTTATTTATTTTTAGTGTAATCAGAGATAAATTTGGTAAATCCTTAGTATTGAGCCTTGAAAAGCCCTAAAAATGAATTGCAATGCAGCACTCTGAAAGCACAACCCATTTTCTCATGAACATTAAGGTAGTTCATACACAAAAAAGTGAAATGAATGAGGAGGCATGTGGACAAAGTCTACATCCAGTAATTTTAGGATGCCAAAGTCGAATTTATGCATATAAAATATATTTCCCCAACAACAAAATTGTGGCTAGTGAAAATGGCAAGTGGCTAGTAATGATGGAAAACTACTAGCCACATTGGCTGGTGATCAAAAAAGTTAATGTCAAGCCCTGTATATATATATATATATATATATATATATATATATATATATATATATATATATATATATATATATATATATCACTCATCAGATCAATATTGGACTATGGGAGTGTTGTGTATGGTTTTGCAGCAAAATCACTGCTTCATAGGTTAGAAATCATACAAGCCCAAGCACTGAGACTATGCTGTGGTGCAGTTAGATTAACTTCGGTTGATGCTCTACATGTAGAGATGGCAGAAATGCCTATTTGTCTTTGCAGAGAAAAGAACATGATGAACTATTGGGCAAATCTAAAAGGACATACAGAGGATGGAAACCCATCTGTTAAAGTTCTCCACCCATGTTGGGAGAAGGAAAAAACAAACAGTAAATGTTTTGCATGGAATTCAGTAGAGGTAGCAATAGAATTGGATTTAATTCAGAAACCGATCACTCCAACAGTCCCAATATCAATTACGCCCCCATGGTTACTTTACTCAGCAAATGTTGATCTAAGTTTGCTAGAAAGGAGTCGTACAGTTAGAGAGGCAGGAAACATAGTAATGTTGGTAGAGGACAGAATCCAGTCATATCAAAACCATATAGCAATTTATACAGATGGATCTAAAGACTCTCATGGAAAAACAGCATATGCATTTACTATCCCATCTTTGGATATATCAGTAAATAAGAGAACATCAGATCACCTGGCAGTTTATACAATGGAACTAATAGCAATATTAACAGCATTACAATAGGTAGAACAGATGAAACCAAGAAATAAAATTATTCTGTGTTCCGATTCCAGTGCAGCATTATTATCAGTTCAATTATTTTCATCTCAAAGCAGACAAGACTTGATCATTGAAATATATGAAGTACTGTACAGGCTTAATAAGATTAACATAGTGATTACTTTTATGTGGGTTCCAGCTCACCAGGGAATTAAAGGAAATGAAATGGCTGATTCACTTGCAAAGGATGCAATAAAACAGGAGAATGTTGTGGACATGTCATTCAGTAAAGAGGGGATCAAAGCAATAATTAAAGATAAAATCAGTATTAAATGGCAAAACAAATGGAACAATGCAAATACTTGAAGACATCTTTTTAACATTCAAAAGAAAGTAGGAAGGATGAAGAGGATAAGGAGAAGTACATTGGAGGATATTGTAATATCTAGATTAAGATTAGGGTACACTAGATTAAACAAAATACTACATATCATTGGGAAACATCCTACTGGGTTAAGTTACTTTTGTCAAGTAGAAGAGTCGGTAGACCATATATTAAGCCAATGTCAGAAATACAATAACGAAAGGAAAATATTCAGGAAAATACAACAGGAAACAATAGAAGCAAATCAAATACTCAGCTAAACAGAGAACTACTGTATAATTATTTTATTTAATTTTTGAGGGAAACTGGACTAATATATAGAATATAATAGATATAAGTTGAGTCTCATAACTATTCTGATTCACACTCCAGTATAGTAGGTGGTGGTAATGCACCTTAAAGTTGGATGCCACCCGCCATAAAACAACAAAAAGAAGAAGAAAAGAAGAAGAATCCCGTGATGCAATTCACGACCATAAATAAACGGAAAACCCTTGTGAAGCACGATATATATAATGTTGCAGGTTTTTAATGTAATTTTTTTATTTTTTTGTACTTTGTACAATTGCTCTGTTAAAAAGCTAAATAACTCTTTTACAAAGTCAATCAAAAATGTTGTGATGTTAACCTAGGCCTTTCACCCAATATCAAAATAGAATTTAGCTCATTTCACACACAAAAATGTGTGCTCGCTAGAAGGTGGTTTGCACTTTTTTTTTTTGGGAGGAAAATTATGGATTCACAACACAACAGCACAGACTTGTTTGAAGGAGCACGAGGGGAAAACATCACAGGACGGGTTGAAGAAACACAAAAAGAAAATGGCATGGGATTACGAGGGGAAAGACAATAGGAAAACAACACTGGATGAGAAGGAGAAACAAACATGGCAAACAAGGAACGACAAGAAAACCAACAACAGGAGAAACAACAAAAAAGAAGTGGAAAAAAATATATGAAGGAAGCAACGGTGATTCTAAACGTGGACAAAATTAAAGAGGTGAGAGTTTTGGAAATAATTAAAGCAGTAACTGAAAAGTGTGGACATGGAAAAATTCTTGCAATAAGGCCAAGACAGGACAAAGAATATGAACTAACTTTAGAAAAAGAAGAAACATGTGACAGATTGATGGACGGACTAATAATAAAAGGAGAAACTTGTGAAGTGAAAATGCTACAAAATAGAGACTATGTGGTTTCCTTCATGCATTTGCCCGCTTACCTGGATGATCAAATGATTTTAGATAAATTGGAAAGCTGGGGAGTTTTTCCTTTAACTAAATTTAAAAGAAGGTTATATCCGGACACTGATATAGAAGATGGCACACGCTTTATAAAAGCGAGATTCCCCAAAGAGGTGATATCCCTACCTTACAGCACGAGGCTAGAAACTGCAGAAGGGCAACAATACTTTAGGGTGATGCACAGCCACCAAGTTAAGACTTGTAGGCTGTGCATGAGCCTGGACCATATGGTCAAGGATTGCCTGGATTTTAAATGTTTCAAGTGTGAGGAA
Source organism: Danio kyathit (assembly GCA_903798195.1). Classification (NCBI taxonomy): domain Eukaryota; kingdom Metazoa; phylum Chordata; class Actinopteri; order Cypriniformes; family Danionidae; genus Danio; species Danio kyathit. Next base: position 45,966,934 of record LR812536.1, read on the forward strand.
AGGGGACATTTTGCCAGGGATTGTGATACCGTTAAGTGGCCGGATTGCCTGAAATATATAAATAAGTGCGAATGCTGGATGGAGGAAGAGGAGGAGGAGGAGAATGACATCCAGATGGGTGGGCAAATGCACGAGGGAAACAGTGAAAGGGAAAGTCATGAAGAGGAACAAATACTAAAAACAGCACAAACACTACAAACTACAACAGACGAAATAACAACAGATGAGGAGGTAACAAAAAGGAAAAAGAGAAAAGAAATGGACATTCAACAAACAAGGAGGAAGGAAGAGGACACAGTATGGACACCAATGGAAATCACGCCCAGTTTTAAAAGCATTTTGGATGCAGCAGAAAAGGAGGTTCTGAAAGAACAAACTAAAGAAACAGACAGAGAAACTGAGACACATGAAGAGGAACCTGAGAAAGACAATTATGGAAAAAGACAAACGAGGCGATCAGCAAAGGCAATATCAAAAATAGAAACTACCAGAAAAAAAGTATTTAAAAAAGGACACAGTCACAGCCACAACCGTTATGAGTTTTTGAGGGGCCTAGACGAAGAAGAGAACTAAGATGTTGAGATTTATTTCCTTTTTCTTTCTTTTAATGGTTTTAAACTGTGTGTCTTTTAATGCAAGGGGATTAATGGATTTTAAAAAATTTCAAAATGTAAAAGAAAAATGTAAAAAAGAAGAAATAATTATTTTACAAGAAACAAATTGGAAAAATGAGGTGATGGACATATATAAAAAAGAATGGGAGGGAGATTTTTATTATAATAACGAAGATGGGAAAGCTGGGAGAGGAGTAGCAGTTTTAATAAAAAAGGAATGTTTTACAAATGAGTAAAGTAATATATAAAGACAAACAATAAAAATGTATGATTTTAGAAATAAAATATGAAGGAAAAGATATAATTTTAGCTAATGTGCATGCACCAACAGAAGAGAGTGAAAAGAAAAACTTTTTTAACGTTTTAAGAAGACTTTTAAAAAACTACAAAGAAATAATAATAAGTGGGGATTTTAATACGATTTTTAGCAGACAGGACATAACAGAGGGGATGGTTTTTAAATCAGACACGGGAAGAAAGGAACTAAAATCATTAATGGAGGAAAAAGGAATGATAGACATTTGGAGAGAGAGAAATGGTGGAAAAAAAGAGTTTTCTAGAAGACAAGTAGTAGGGAATTTTGTAAATCAATCAAGGATAGACTATATGTTATGCACAAGGGACATAGAAATTTATATAGAGAAAATAAAATATGAGGAAACTACTTTAAGTGACCATAAGTTTTTATTTTTTAATTTTAGTAAGGAAGAACTACAAAGAGGCCCAGGGGTATAGACACTAAATAGTGAAATTTTAAAAAATGAAGGATATGTTACAAGAATAAAAGAAATAATAGAAAAAGAAAAAGGAAACCAAATACATAATGAAGACAAAAGACTATGGTGGGAAAATGTGAAATTTCTGATTAAAAAATTTACATTAAAATTTGGTAGAATAATACAAAAGAATAAAAGACACCAAGAAAAAACAGTAAAAGAAATCTTAGAAAAAGAATTAGAAAAAAATGAAAAAGACATTCAAAAAATAAAGGAAATGGAGGGAAAACTGAAAGAAATAGAAGAAAAGAAATATGAAGGAGCTAGACTAAGAAGCAAGGCAAAATATATAGTTGAAGGAGAAAAATGCACAAAGTTCTTTTTTTACTTAGAAAGAAAAAAAGGAAAAGCAGAAACAATAAAGATGATAAAAGGGGCAAAAGGAGAAAACATAGAAGGAAATGAAGGAATTTTAAAAGAAATAAAAAACTACTATGAAGAGTTATTTAAAACAGAAGGGGTTGATGAATTACAAATGGAAAAAACTATTAAAACAGATAAAAACAAAAATAGATGAAGAAGATAAAAGTGAGTGTGACCAAGAAATAAGAGAAGAAGAAATAAGGAAAGCAATAGAAAGTTTGAACAAAAGGAAAAGTCCAGGAATAGATGGTTTAAACAGTGAATTTTATTTATGTTTTAAAGAAAGTTTAATACCAATTTTAATGGAAGTTTTTAAAGAAATACTGCAAAAAGAAGAATTAAATGAAAGAATGGGAATGGGATTAATGAAATTAATACACAAAAAAGGAGAAAAGACATTGTTAAAAAATTACAGACCAATCACAATGTTAAACACAGACTTAAAGATTTTAACAAAAATTTTAGCGAATAGATTAAAAGAAGTAATGCCAAAAATAATCAAAACAACACAGGCCTATGCGATCAAAGGAAGAGACATAGCAGACATAACAATGAGCATAAAAGACACAATAGAATACATGAACGAAAAAAAAGAGGAGGGATATATAATTAGTTTGGATTTCGAAAAAGCCTTTGATCGAGTTGAACACAAGTTTTTATTCGAAGTACTCAGAAAGTTTGGATTTGGAGGAGTTTTTAGAAAATGGATAAGGATTTTGTACAAGGGTATTTTAACAAAAATAAAATGTAATGGCTTTTTAACAGAATGTTTTAAAATAACAAGATCATTAAGGCAAGGATGTCCGCTGTCAGCACTTTTATATTCACTTGTGGCAGAACCACTGGGCCTAGCTATCAATGAAGAAGAAAAAATAAAAGGGATTGAAATAGAAGAAAATAAAGTAAATAAAAAAATGTTTCAATATGCAGATGACACTACATTAATAGTAAAAGGAAAAGAGAGTGTGAAAGAAGCAATGAAAACAGTACAACAATTTTGTAAAGGATCGGGAAGTAAAGTAAATGAAGACAAAACGGTTTATATGAAGTTTGGAAAGGCAACAGATTTAGCAGAATGCAGAAACTTTAAAGAAGTAGAAGAAATGAAGATTTTAGGAGTTTTAATGGGGAAAGATACGAAAACAGTTAGAGATAAGATGTGGGAAAGTTTTTTAACAGATATAGAAAGGAGGTTAAACTACTGGAAACTAAGAACACTAACATTAAAAGGAAAAGTTTTGGTTTTAAATGTTCTAATGGAGTCAAAATTGTGGTATGTTTTATATGTTTTAGAAATGCCAATGTGGATAGAAAAGAGGTTGAAAAAATGTTTTACTGATTTCTTATGGGGAGGTAAGCCACCAAGGATTGCTTTTAATACAATTATAGGAGAAATTGAGAAGGGAGGGCTAGGTTTAATAGATGTAGAACAAAGGAAAAATTGTTTAAGAGTGAAACGAATAAAGAAGTATCTAGAAAAAGAAAACAAACCAGAGTGGAAAAAAACAATGAAATATTTTTTTAAACAAGTGTGGGAATTTTGACATGGGAGATGGAATTTTATGGATGAAAACAAAAGTTTGGATGACAGAAAACTTACCTGAATTTTATAGAGAAATTTTAAGTGTGTGGGGTAACTTCTTAACAAAAGTGGAATATAATCCACATGGAAGGGAAAACATTTTAAGACAAGGGAAAGTTCTGTTTTTTAAGAAATGGATAGAAGTTGGGATTTTGAAAGTAAGAGACATTTTATATGAATTTAAAGAAGGCTTTTTGACTGAACAATATGTTATAGACACAATGGAGGAGGCGAAAGAGGAATACAACAGAAGAGAAATTGAGAAAAATTTTGATATAATTAAACAAGCAATTCCAAAAGAATGGATACAAAGCATAGAAATTTTTTAAGAAGAAAATGGAACAAATGAAGTATATGTCAAAATAGGCAAAAAATGTATGCTTTTAAAGAATGCACTGTGAAAAATATTTATGGTTTGTTTAGAGAGAATGTTTTTAAAGAACCAACAGCAAACAAATACTGGATGCAAAAATACAGAACTGTAAAAGCAAATGAAATATGGGGAAACATGAAAGGAAGGTATGTAGAAACTAAAGTCGAATGTCTAGAATTTTTAATAAGGCACAGAGCAATTCAGATACAATTTTAAACAAGATAGGGATGGAACAAAGTGGAATGTGTAAAGTATGTCAAAAGGGTTTTTTACCCATGTTCTTGTATTGTCAAGATTTGGAAAGTTTTTTAAAAGATTCTCAAGTTTTAATCAAAGGATTAATAGGAGAATGGGATGAAAACGAAACAGAATGGAGTAGAGTGGTGATGTTGGGATGGAATAAGAAAAATGAAAATATGAAAATTGTGAACATATGTATAATGCTGATGAAAAATGCAATGTGGGAAAGGAGAATTGTGGCAAAAAAAGAAAAATTGTGATAGATGTATGGAAAATTTTCAGAATGAAAATGGAAGGATATGTGGAAAAACTGCATGCATACTATAAAAATGAGAACATATTGGGAGAGCTGCGAAAGATTTTAACGGACAAAGCATGTAAAGTCTTTAAAGGAATGAACTGGAAATTACCACAATTTTAATGTTTTTCTTTCAAATGATCTTTTATTGTATGTTGTAATATGTTTTAATGTATAAAATTGTATATGAATGTATAACAATAAAAAAAATAAAATTAAATTTAAAAAAAGCACGCCCGATCTCGGAAGCTAAGCAGGGTCGGGCCTGGTTAGTACTTGGATGGGAGACCGCCTGGGAATACCAGGTGCTGTAAGCTTTGGTTCTCTTTCATTTGTCAGCTAATACACTTCTCCATGCCCCAGCTTTGCTGCTAGAATCTATATACTTTAAATTTGATTGCTGCGTTACTTATACATTTGCTTTTCTCTGTGACTTCTGTCTGTTTCAGAGCAGCAAGGGAAAGCCCAGCTGTGTCATTCTTTCTGTCCTCCTCCAGGGGGCGATGGAGAGGCTTATTCTTCTCCCTCTCAACAGCAACACGCAGTGAAACTGTTTAGGGCTACAAGCTCCTCAACTTAAGCTATAGCCCACACAGGTTTCCAAAGCTTTGGGGGGCCGAAGCCATTACATACGATTTATTTACAAAAAGTACCCCAGACATTGCAAGCTAGAATTACAGTAATTTTACCTCACTCATTGGCATTTTCATGATATGCCTCCACGACCTGCGCTCATCCTGATTTTGCCAAGTGCTAGTTGCCCTGAGACCAACATTTCTTATGATGACTCAGGGACAACAACTTCATCAGCCAATCAAATGTCATGATGTCATCATTATGTGATTTAAAATTCAAAAAAAGAAGAAAAATAAAACACCTGCATTTTTACCAGTGAAGAGGACAAGTGAAAAAGGTAAGATCATGAGTTTTCTCCTATCAATTTCAATTTGATTGCAAAATTAATATTTGTTTATGGATTTGCTCTTTTTTCCAACTTAGCAAACATTTAACTTTAGTTTGCATCGACAAGTTAGCGTTAGCATAATTAGCCACCCATACAAGTCTAACATTAGATTGATGTGCTCTAATGTACTTTCTGGCTCAAATTAAAACAAGATAACAAATTGAATTTTTTAAATAATGTGCCTAGCTATCAAACGCGATTAAACTTGGTCTTTTTCTAGCTTAAAGTGACCGCTAATTTGTCTAATACGTTTGTTTTAGCATATATTATGCCACTGTTTCATTCAAAGACAAACGGCTGAAATGCAGAACAAACAGCACTTGTTTAAACAAAAGAGAGTATTTGAGACACTAACGTACTGTGATTCACTGTAAAATTAAGGTTGAGTCGATTTAATCAGATTTATTCTGTTAGATATGAATATGTTGACCTCAGGTCATCATCGCTGATCCATTAATAACGTATCATTATTATATTTAACGTTACCTCAGGTCATCGTCACTGATTTAATAATACATATCATTATCATCTTTACCTCTGGTCATCATCGCTGATTTATAAATAATGGATATGTTGACCTCAGGTCATCATCGCTGATTTATTAATATTAATATTTTGACTTCAGGTCATCATTGCTAATTTATTAACATCATTAACATGTTAACCTCAAGTCATCATTGCTGATTTTTAATATAATTATTATGTTGACCTCAGGTCATCATTGCTGATTTATTAAAATACATATTATGTTGACCTCAGGTCATCATCGCTGATTTATTAATATCATTAATATGTTGACCTTAGGTCACCATTGCTAATTTATTAACATCATTAATATGTTGACCTCATGTCATCATCACTGATTTATTAATATAATTATTATGTTTACCTTTAGGTCATCGTCGCTGATTTAATAATATAATTAATATGTTGAGCTCAGGTCATCGTCGCTGATTTATTAATAATATTATGTTGACCTCAGGTCATCATCGCTGATTTATTAATATCATTAATATGTTGACCTCAGGTCATCGTTGCTGATTTATTAATATTAAATTGTTGACCTCAGGTCATCATTACTGATTTATTACATCATTAATTTGTTGACCTCAGGTCATCATCGCTGATTTATTAATATAATTATTATGTTTACCTTCAGGTCATTATCGCTGATTTATTAATATCATTAACATGTTGACCTCAGATCATCATCACTGATTTATTAATATCATTATTATGTTGACCTCAGGTCATCATCGCTGATTTAATAATATCATTAATATGTTGACCTCAGGTCATCATCGGTGATGTAATAACATCATTAATAGGTTGACCTCCGCTCATCATCGCTGATTTAATAATATCATTAATATGTTGACCTCAGGTCATCATCGCTGATGTAATAATATCATTAATATGTTGACCTCAGGTCATCATCACTGATTTAATAATATAATTATTATGTTTACCTTTAGGTCATCGTCGCTGATTTATTAATATCATTAATATGTTGACCTCAGGTCATCATCGCTGATTTATTAATATGAATATGTTGACCTCAGGTCATTATCGCTGATTTATTAATATCATTAATATGTTGACCTCAGGTCATCATTGCTGATTTATTAACATCATTAATATGTTGACCTCAGGTCATCATCGCTGATTTATCAATATAATTATTATGTTTACCTTCAGGTTATCATCGCTGATTTATTAATATCATTAACATGTTGACCTCAGGTCATCATCGCTGATTCATTAATATCATTAATATGTTGATCTCAGGTCATCATCGCTGATTTATTAATATCATTATTATGTTGACCTCAGGTCATCATATTAATATCATTAATATGTAGACCCCAGGTCATCATTGCTGATTTATTAATATAATTATTATGTTGACCTCTGGTCATCATCGCTGATTTATTAATATTAATATGTTGACCTCAGGTCATCATCGCTGATTTATTAACATCATTAATATGTTGACCTCAGCTCATCATCGCTGATTTATTAATACTGTTTCATTAATATGTTGACCTCAGGTCATCATCACTGATTTATTAATATAATTATTATGTTTACCTTTAGGTCATCATCGCTGATTTTTTAATATCATTAATATGTTGACCTCAGGTCATCGTCGCTGATGTATTAATATGAATATGTTGACCTCAGGTCATCGTTGTTGATTTATTAATATTAATATGTTGACCTCAGGTCATCATTGCTGATTTATTAACATCATTAATATGGTGACCTCAGGTCATCGTCGCTGATTTATAAACATCATTAATAAGTTGACCTCAGGTCATCATTGCTGATTTATCAATATAATTATTATGTTTACCTTCAGGTCATCATCGCTGATTTATTAATATCATTAACATGTTGACCTCAGGTCATCATCGCTGATTTATTAATATCATTAATATGTTGATCTCAGGTCATCATTGCTGATTTATTATTATCATTATTATGTTGACCTCAGGTCATCATATTAATATCATTAATATGTTGACCTCAGGTCATCATTGCTGATTTATTAATATCATTAATATGTTGACCTCAGGTCATCCTCGCTGATCTAATAATATCATTAATATGTTGACCTCAGGTCATCATCGCTGATTTATTAATATCATTAATACGTTGACCTCAGGTCATCATCGCTGAATTATTAATATCATTAATATGTTGACCTCAGGTCATCATCGCTGATTTATTAACATCATTAACATGTTGACCTCAGGTCATCATTGCTGATTTTTAAATATAATTATCATGTTGACCTCAGGTCATCATTGCTGATTTATTAATATAATTATTATGTTGACCTCAGGTCATCATCGCTGATTTATTAATATTAATATGTTGACCTCAGGTCATCATCGCTGATTTATTAACAATAATATGTTGACCTCAGGTCATCATGGCTGATTCATTAACACCATTAATATGTTGACCTCAGGTCATCGTCGCTGATTTAATAATATCATTAATACGTTGACCTCAGGTCATTGTCGCTGATTTATTAATATTAATATGTTGACCTCATGTCATCATCGCTGATTTATTAATATCATTAATATGTTGACCTCAGGTCATCGTCGCTGATTTATTAATATTAATATATTGACCTTAGGTCATCATTGCTGATTTATTAACATCATTAATATGTTGACCTCAGGTCATCGTTGCTGATTTATTAATATAATTATTATGTTTACCTTTAGGTCATCATCGCTGATATAATATCATTAATATGTTGACCTCAGGTCATCGTTGCTGATTTATTAATATTAATATGTTGACCTCAGGTCATCATTGCTGATTTATTAACATTATTAATATGGTGACCTCAGGTCATCGTCGCTGATTTATAAACATCATTAATATGTTGACCTCAGGTCATCATCGCTGATTTATCAATATAATTATTTTGTTTACCTTCAGGTCATCATCGCTGATTTATTAATATCATTAACATGTTGACCTCAGGTCATCATTGCTGATTTATTAATATCATTATTATGTTGACCTCAGGTCATCATATTAATATCATTAATATGTTGACCTCAGGTCATCATTGCTGATTTATTAATATCATTAATATGTTGACCTCAGGTCATCATCGCTGATGTAATAATATCATTAATATGTTGACCTCAGGTCATCATCGCTGATTTATTAATATCATTAATACGTTGACCTCAGGTCATCATCGCTGATTTATTAATATCATTAATATGTTGACCTCAGGTCATCATCGCTGATTTATTAACATCATTAACATGTTGACCTCAGGTCATCATTGCTGATTTTTAAATATAATTATCATGTTGACCTCAGGTCATCATTGCTGATTTATTAACATAATTATTATGTTGACCTCAGGTCATCATCGCTGATTTATTAATATTAATATGTTGACCTCAGGTCATCATCGCTGATTTATTAACATTAATATGTTGACCTCAGGTCATCATTGCTGATTCATTAACACCATTAATATGTTGACCTCAGGTCATCGTCGCTGATTTAATAATATCATTAATATGTTGACCTCAGGTCATCGTCGCTGATTTATTAATATTAATATGTTGCCCTCATGTCATCATCGCTGATTTATTAATATCATTAATATGTTGACCTCAGGTCATCGTCGCAGATTTATTAATATTAATATATTGATCTTAGGTCATCATTGCTGATTTATTAACATCATTAATATGTTGACCTCAGGTCATCGTCGCTGATTTATTAATATAATTATTATGTTTACCTTTAGGTCATCATCGCTGATATAATATCATTAATATGTTGACCTCAGGTCATCATCGCTGATTTTTTAACGTCATTAATATGTTGACCTCAGGTCATCATTGCTGATTTATTAACATCATTATTATGTTGACCTCGGGTCATCATTGCTGATTTATTAACATCATTATTATGTTGACCTCAGGTCATCATTGCTGATTTATTAACATCATTATTATGTTGACCTCGGGTCATCATTGCTGATTTATTAACATCATTATTATGTCGACCTCAGGTTATCATCGCTGATTTATTCATATATTTATTATGTTTACCTTCAGGTCATCATCGCTGATTTATTAATATAATAATTATGTTGACCTCAGGTCATCATCACTGATTCATTTCTACCTATAATTAATATTTAACTGAGGTCATCATTGCTGATTTATTAATGCAGATTGTTAATGCTTATTTACCTCAGGTCATCCTCATTATATATATATATATATATATATATATATATATATATATATATGTATATTCCTCAAGTGTATTGATATATTGATATGTTGACCTCAAGTCATTGCTGATTTATTGATGCATATTATAAAGCTGACCTCAGATCATCGCTGATTTAAGGTGTTGTATTGCATAAATTTCCATATAAAAGCAGTAAAGTAGTGGCAAATTAAAATAGTTTAAAGCCTGCCATTTAATAATAATAATAAGAATAAATACCTTCACTGTTTTTAAGTGCAGGGTGCGTCATTTAAGATTATTAGTAAAAGCAAATCATATACATTACATATAGGCTTACATGGCTATTAACAGAATACATGCTTGATATTTAGAAAGCCCTGCTTGTGTATTTTTTAGTTGTGACACTGTACTTGTTATACATAGGTGGCAAAAAGATGTTCCACCCAGTCTGTTGGAGCAACTAAGGTGACCATATTTAGCTGTTTGACAGAGGGGGAGGCAAAGGACCTTGCTCAGAAGTTTGGAATGACACTGGCCAAGTATGTTTCAAAAGATAAACTTATTTCTGGGATGCCTGAAGAGAACATACCAGCAACACTGTAAGTGTGTCTGTGTAAGCTCTCTCTCTCTCTCTCTCTCTCTCTCTCTCTCTCTCTCTCTCTCTCTCTCTCTCTCTCTCTCTCTCTCTCTCTCTCTCTCTCTCTCTCACTTCCGGTGCGATTGTGAGTGCGAGTGAAGCTGCGTGGAGAGCTGTGAGCTTGGAATAGAGCTGTGTGAGTGAAACACTTTCTGTCCTTCACTATCTTTTCTATCCTTTCTTTTTGTTTATTGTTGTTTGTTTTTTGTTTGTTTAAGTTAAGGGCCGAGTGCTGTCCGCTTTTTAGGAAGCATGTCGGCCCAGAGAGCACAAGAGCTGAGTTCACTCACGAGACGTCACGCAGTTAAAGTGCCGTCTATGGTGAGTGTCGAAGCTTGTTGTTTGGCAGTGGGAGAAGTAGTTGGACTTTTTCTAGTGTGTTGTCCGCGTCTAGAATGAACAACGCAATTGTGATTTTTTTTGGACAGCGTAGATAAGGCGAATGAGTTAGTAGAAAGAGGAATTGTTGTCGATGGGGAATTTATCTCGGTTCTTCCACTTTCTCTGCCAGCTAAAAAAGTCACTTTTTCTAATGTACCACCATTTGTTAGTGATGAGATCCTAACGCAGGCTTTAACACGCTACGGAAAACTAGTGTCCCCGATAAAGAAAATCCCAATCAGTAGCCAATCACCGTTACTGAAACACATTGTTTCATTCAGACGGTTCGTGCATATGATTATTCCAGATGACGCTGATCTAGATTTGACACTAAACTTTCGAATTGATGATTTTAATTATGCTATCTTCGTTTCTACAGGAAAGGTGAAGTGTTTTGGGTGTGGGGACACAAGGCATTTAATCCGGAATTGTCCAAATAAAAAGAATGAAGAAAGATACAGAAATAAAGATGAAACGGGTGAAAAAAGAAAGGATACTGAAGTAGAAATCCAAGCAGTAGTTTTAGATGTGATGAAAAATGTACTGGACAGAACTGTAGAAGCTGAAATACAGTCTGATTTTTCTCAAGCTGAGATTGTTGGGGCTTGATCTAATGTTATGCCAAACACTGATGTGGGAGTTGTTGATACTTTGGCTCCCTCCTTGCATGGAGAAAAAATAAGAAGTGGTGTAGAGAGGCAAAATTGTGGAATGGATGTGAAAGCACAATTAGAAATGGAACAAGAGCAATTGTGTTTTAAAACTCCTCAAAAAATGAAGATGAAGTGTAAGCCTTTAGAAGCTAAAATAAGCAAGACTGGTATCAACAAAAATGAGAACATGCTAGACACAGAAAGTGACAGTGATTTATCAGAAAGCACTGTGAGTTTATCACAAGGAGAACTCACCACTCGCAGTTATGGCCTTGAGGACATAAAGTTGTTCCTCAGATCGACAAAAAATAAAAGAGGTGTAAAAGTACAGGAATATTTTCCTGATTTAAAGCAATTTGTCGAACAAACAAAACTGATGATGGCCAGTGATTCTTTCACCAACAAAGAAATATACAGGTTAAAGAAAATAGTGAGGAATGTAAACAACACCCTAAGTAATGATGAGGTATAAGAGAAAAGATGTATGGAGAAGCATGTTTCTTTTTCCTTTCTTTTTCCTTTTATTTGTTGTTATGAATGAGATACATATTGCATCTATGAATGTTAATGGTGCAAATAATTCTAAAAAAAGAGCACAGATTTTTGAAACAATGGATCAAAAGAATCTAGACATTGTTTTTTTGCAAGAAACTCATAGTAGTAAAGAAAATATGATTAACTGGGTGAAAGAGTTTAAAGGTTTAGCGGTGCTAAGTCATTTCTCAAATGTGAGTGGTGGTGTTGCTCTTCTATTAAGCAACAATTTTAAGCCCATATCTTATGATGTAAATGAAATAGTGAAAGGTAAACTGCTAAAGGTCAGAGCTGTTTATGAGAATGTTGTTTTTATTTTTATTTGTGTCTATACTCCTACTGCACCTTTAGAAATGCTTTTGTTTTTTGATATACTTTGTTCAGCTTTAAAAGATTGCAGTAATGAGGAAGTCTTATTTATGGGTGGAGATTTTAACTGTACTGAACTGGATATAGATCGGAATCATGTTGAACCTCATATGGCTTCACATAAGAGTTTAATTCATTTAATAGAAAAATATTATTTTTGTGATGTTTGGAGAGTAATGAATGGAAATGCAAGACAATATACATGGGCTCATGCAAGAGATAATTATGTTTCATTGGCGAGGTTAGATAGATTTTATGTGTTTAAACAGCATTTAAATATGTTCGTCAAGTGTTTTATCACACCTTTGTCCTTTTCTGATCATAATATGGTAAGCTGTAAATTTATCTTAAATTCAGTTAAAGCTAAGAGTGCATATTTGCATTTTAATACAAGTCTTTTAAATGATAAATTATTTATTGAATCATTTAAATCTTTTTGGATGGTTTTTAAGGAATGTAAATCGTCTTTTAGTTCTATACAACAGTGGTGGGATTATGGCAAAGTGCAGATAAAACAATTTACGCAACAATATACTCAAAATGTCACAAAGGATTTTAATCATTCTGTAGAAATGCTTGAAATGCAATTGATAGAATTACAAAAGTTGACTCAAACCTCAGCCGATAATAAATTTTTAGAAACTTATTTAAAGAAGAAGGCTGAACTTAAAGAGCTTTTAGAATATAAAACACAAGGAATATTAGTTCGTTCTCATTTTTTAAATATTGATCAGATGGATGCACCTACCAAATATTTCTTTGGTCATGAAAAAAAAATGGTCAAAAACGTTTGATTCATGCCTTACGTTCTGAAGATGGTACGCTGCTTTCTAATCCCAGACAAATACGTGAGGCAACAGTGCAGTTTTATCAGTTGCTGTTTGGAAGTGAACTTGAGCCGGAATATAGAGGAAAATCCTTTTTCCTAGACGATCTACCAAAGATCTCAGAAGAGTCCAATAAAGAGCTGGAATGTAGCCTAACTCTGGGAGAGCTTAATAAGGCACTCCAAGATATGGAGCGTGGAAAAGCCCCGGGTATAGATGGGCTTCCAGTGGCCTTCTTGAAAGTCCTGTGGCCGGTGATAGGAGGTGATCTGCTAGAGGTGTTCAATGATAGCTTGCTAAAGGGTAGGTTGCTGTTGAGCTGCCAAAGGGCAGTGATCACTCTCCTTCCGAAAAAGGAGACCTCACTGAGATTAAGAACTGGAGACCAGTATCACTTCTGTGCAGTGACTATAAGTTACTTTCTAAAACCCTAGCGAATAGGTTGATCAAAGTAATGGGACAGGTGATTCATCCAGATCAATCGTATTGTGTACGTAATAGGTCCATTTTTGATAATATTTCTTTAATTAGAGATATTATACAGATTTCTAATTTATTTAATATTAACTGTGGTTTGTTGTCATTAGATCAAGAAAAAGCTTTTGATCGAGTCGAGCATAATTATCTGTGGAATGTTTTAGATGCTTTCGGTTTTAATGGAATTTTTTTAGAAATGGTAAAAATGCTGTATGGTGACATTGAGAGTATACTCAAGATTAATGGTGGCTTATGTACTCTATTCAAGGTCAGTAGAGGTATAAGACAAGGTTGTTCATTGTCAGGAATGTTATATTCTCTAGCAATTGAACCACTTCTACTAGAAATCCGGAAGAAGTTGGTTGGTTTTAGAGTACCATTGTATAATGTCAATATTTGTTTATCTGCTTATGCCGATGATCTTATAATAATGGTTAATAAGCAAAAGGATATAAATGTTTTAACTAATTTATTAGAACAGTTTGGAAAGTGGTCTTCAGCGAAAGTGAATTGGAAAAAAAGTGAAGCCTGTTTATTAGGAGAACAGAAAGAAGGAAAACCAACTCTTCCTGAGGGTTTGTGCTGGAACAGATGGGGCTTGAAATATCTTGGGGTTTATTTAGGAGATGATAATGTTTTACAAAAAAGTTGGGATGGAGTTCTTAAAAAAGTTAAAGGATGGTTAGAAAAATGGAAATGGCTTTTACCCAATTTGTCTTATAGGGGAAGAATGCTTATTGTAAACAATTTAGTTGCCTCACTTTTATGGCACAAAATAGCTTGTGTTGATCCCCCTGTGAAACTGGTCGCTGAGATTCAGGCGATGTTTGTTGATTTTTTTTGGGACAAACTCCATTGGATTCCACGAAGTGTTTTATTTTTACCAAAAGAGGAAGGAGGACAAGGTTTGATACACCTACAAAGTAGGATTGCAACATTTCGGTTGCAGTTTTTACAAAGACTTTTAGATGGACCGTTAAATGCGGGCTGGACGAAAATCAGTTGCATGTTGCTAAAGACTGTTGGAAATCTCGGAATGGACAAATTTCTCTTTTTAATGAACCCAAAGTGTTTGGATTATACAAAATTGTCACCTTTCTATCAGCATCTTTTTAACACTTGGAGTTTTTTTATTAAACAAAAGACTGAGAACTTTCACTCTATTTATTGGTTGTTGCATGAACCCTTGATTTTGAAGGCAAGACTAGACATTTCTTCATCAATGTTTTTGCCAGGTCTCGGCAAGACACTACAAAATTCTGGAGTTTTGGTTTTAAGTCATTTATTGTCTTTAACTGGGCCTCATTTTGAAAATGTATAAGCTGTCACTGAGAAACTTGGTTTTAGATCTGTGCGATTGATTTCCCAGTTTATAACTAGGCTAAAAGCGGCATTCTCAGATGATGAAAAAAACATGTTGGAAAATTATTTTTTAGGGGTCAGTGTCCCTGACAGTGAAGACCCTTTTCCTTGTTTGGTAATTCAACCAAATTTTGAAGAGTGTTCAGGAAGTTATTTTCAAAAAGAAAAATTTTCATGTGTTGATTTTTTTTCTTGTACAAAGAAAGATTTATACAAAATGTGTGTGTTAATCCTTAACAGGAAAACACTTGATAAAAGAGTTGATACCCCCTGGCGTTCTGTTTTAAAATTGCAAGATAATGTAAGACCTGAATGGAGAGTATTGTACAAGTCACCATTATCAAAAAGAACTGGAGATTTGCAGTGGAGAATCCTGCATGGAGCTATTGCAGTGAATTCATTTGTTTCAATCTTACATTCAAAAAATGACTCTGGTTGTCCTTTTTGTTTTCAAAAAGAAACTGTATTTCATGCTTTTATGCAATGTGTCCGGCTTAAACCGCTGTTTGCAATGATACAACGAATGTGTGAAATTTTTGATGAGTATTTTTACCCTGAAATGTTTATTATTGGTTTCAAACATACACAGAAGAATTGTGTTAAATTTCAGTTATTGAATTTTATATTTGGACAGGCAAAATTGGCAATCTACTTGAGTAGGAAAAGCAAAATTGAGCAGAAAGACAATGTTGTTATTGTCTTTAAAGCATTACTTAAGGCAAGAATTTTAATTGACTTTAGGTTTTACAAAGTTATGAGTGATCTTTCTACTTTTGAGTTGGAATGGTGTAATAATGATGCTCTGTGTAAAATTGTTGATGAAAATTTATTTTTTTGTTTTTAAAATGGCTGGTTAATATAAATTGTGATGTGTTATTTGGAAATTAATGTAAGATAGGTAATTGTAAATAAAGTTTTTTCAAAAATCAAATCTCTCTCTCTCTCTCTCTCTCTCTCTCTCTCTCTCGCAAGATGTAGGAGAGTGGTGAAGGGTTGGTGGGGAAGAGTGATTTCTATTGTCTACTAAATACTTTTCTGTATTTCTTCATCTGTATCTTTTTTCTTTCTTTGATGTAAATATTTAGTTTCTTTTTATTAGTTATTCAGTTAGATTTTGGATTTATTGTTTTAAGTTAATTGGGGAGTGAGAGAATGGCGTTGCTCGCGGATGAGCGAACGCCATCTCTTTTACTTCGCCACGGTGTTAAGTGCATGACAGAGCAAGGAGTTAAGGTGGAATGCGTGCTACTAGCCGTGGGAGAACAAATCGGCTGTGAAAATATAGTTTCGGCGTCTAGGATGAACAAAGCCGTAGTTGATTTTCTTAAGGAAGAACACTTTGTCGCGTAGCTTATTGAGAGTGGTGTAGTGATTAGTGGGAGTTTTTGTCCCGTTCTACCTTTAGTTGCGTTAACGTCTAAGGTAATCATTTCGAATGTGCCGCCGTTCATCCCTGATGAAGTTATTGAGCGAGAGCTCATTAGATTCGGAAAAATAGCGAGTCCGATAAGAGTTATATCGCTTGGATGTAAAAATCCAGAACTGAAGCACGTGATGTCGTTTCGTTGACAAGTCTTTATGTTTCTAAACTAACCAACGTTGGACATATCCTTTCGGGTAATGAATGAAGGTAAGTCGTTTATGATTTATGCTTCTCCTGCTGGATTGAAGTGTTTTGAATGTGGCGATTTTGGGCACAAACAGTTTTTTTGTCCCCATAAAGTTCAAGGAAACACAAACGATGACAATAGTGATGTAAATGAGCTGGAGGGAGAGATTAATCAAGTGCAATGAACAGAAACGGAAACGATAATTGAGCATGATGTTGTTGGTAAACAGGAGAATGAAGGGAATGTGATTCAGAGAAATGTTATGAATGACGATGATCAAGCAACAGTGGTACAAGAGGTTGTAGATGAAAATGACTTGAGTTATGAGACGGCAAGTGCTAGTGGTTTAGTGATGTTAAATGAGAAAATGGAAGGACCTGTAGAAGGCCTATTAGAAGACGAACAAAAAGCAGATATGATGGATGATGATGATACTTTCTCTAAGATGTCAGATTTTTCCGAAATGGGTTCTCAAATGGAAGACAGTAATTATTATTCTCTACAAGAGATAAATGAATTTTTGGATGATACTTTCGGAAGAACAGTTGAGGTAGAAGATTTTTTCCCAGATACTAAAAAATTTGTGAAAACGGTTCTTAGACTACGGCGTACTGTTGGATTGGATGAATTGAGTGATAAAAAGAGATTTAGATTGGGGAAGTTTCTGACAAAAATAAGGAAGCGTAAAGGCTCGTTTTTAAGAAAATAGGTAAATGAGTCTGAAGCACTGGGTGTTCTTTCTTTCCTATTTTTTTCAGATCTTTGTTGTCTTTTTCTCTTTTATTAATATGGGGCTTATGAGTATATGCTCTTTTAATATAAATGGAGCGAGAGATCAGAATAAAAGGGCTATATTGACAGATTTTTTTTAAATGAATAAAATTGATATTATTATGTTACAAGAAACTCATTCTGATAAGGCAAATGAGATAGATTTGGGTCTGTGGTGGGAAGGGAAGTATGTACTCAGTCATGGTTCAAGTTTAAGTGCTGTTGTTGCGGTTCTATTTTCAAAATTTTTGAATGTTGACATTTTAAAAATTGAAGAAGTGGTAGCTGGAAGGGTATTATATGTCCATGCACAAGTTGAAGGAATGGAATTTTTATTTATTAATGTTTATGCACCAAATGTTGGTTCTGAAAGAATTGAATTATTCTTAAATATAAAGAGTCAGATTTCTAAATATGATAACAGTGTTTGTATAATCATGGCTGGAGATTGGAACTGTACTGAAATTTTTAAAGTTGACAGAAACAGTGAAGAACCTTATTTTCAGTCAGGATATGTACTTTCTAAAGTGATTAAAGAGTATAATTTAATCGATGTTTGGAGAATTAGGAACAAAGATATAAAGCAATATACATGGGTTAAAATAAATAATACTGAAATTAAGGGGGCTAGATTAGATAGAATTTATACGTGTAAGTCTTTTAATAGCAGAGTGGTAGATGTTGCTATTGTTGCTAGTGGTTTCTCAGACCATCATATGGTAACTATAGACATAAATAAGAAAACAACATCTAGAACGCAATATTATTGGCATTTTAATAAAAAAATTATTATATAATAAGTTGTTCTGTGAGAGTTTTACACGTCTTTGGGAAAAATGGTGATTAGAGAAAGATAATTACGAAACTAAATGTCAGTGGTGGGAAGTTGGAAAGGTGCATATAAAATTGTTTTGCCAAAGTTATGAATCTCAAAATTCTTGGGATGCGGTAAAAAAATTGCAATGTGAAATAGGAGAAATAGAAAAAATGATGTCAGACAACGAAGAAGGAACTGATAAAAGTGAAAAAATACATAAGAAGAAGAGTTGAAACAAATTTTACAAGAACAAGTCAAAAATGCTTTTATTAGGTCACGTTTTTGCACTGTCAAGGATATGGATGCACCTAGTGCCTACTTTTTTAAACTAGAAAGAAAGGTGTTTCAACACAATCCTATGCTTCATTTAAGATATCCAAATGGAAGTATTACGGACAATCCCAATGAAATGAAAAAAATTGCAGTTGATTTTTATTCTGAACTATTTAGTGTTGAGCAGTGTGATGAAGAATGTGCCATGGACCTTTTTAAAGATCTTTCTAAGTTGCAAACTAAACAAAGAGAAAACTTGGACAGTGACATCAGTTTGCAAGAGCTCACAGATGCGTTACAACAACTTTCATTGGGACGTTCGCCTGGAATTGATGGAATAACTACAGAATTTTAGCATAATTTCTGGAATATTTTGGGACAAGATTTTTATGAAGTTGCAAAAGAGTGTTTTGAAAATGGACTTCTTCCAAGTAGCTGCCGAAGAGCAGTTTTGTCTCTTTTACCAAAAAAAGGGGATTTGGCTTTTTTAAAGAACTGGAGACCTGTTTCACTAATTACAAAATTTTAGCAAAATGTTTAGCAAACAGGTTAAAATGTTATTTGGAGATTATTATTCATGGCGATCAGACATATTGTGTTCCTGAACGATCTATTGTGGACAATCTTTTTCTTTTGAGAGATGTGATTGATTTGAGTTTGAAAAAAATATTAATATGGGGCTTTTAGCATTAGATCAGGAAAAAGCTTTTGATCGGGTTGACCATGGTTACCTTTTCAGTGTTTTGAGTAGTTTTGGTTTTGGTGAAAAGTTCATTTCTTGGATAAAACTGTTATATCGAGATGTTTCGGTGTTGGTGAAGGTGGGAGGAGGGTTAAGTGCCTCAATCCCTGTGAGAAGGGGAATCAGGCAAGGATGTCCACTCTCTGGCCAATCATATAGTATTGCTATTGAACCACTTTTAAGAAGAATACGACAAAATCTTAAAGGCTTTTTAATACCTAATTATATAAATTATGATAAGATTGTGTTATCTGCCTATGCTGATGATATAACAGTTTTTATACATGATGAAGATGATGTTAATAATCTAACAAAAAAATATAGAGTTATATGAAAAGGCTTCTACTGCAAAAGTTAATTGGAATAAAAGTGAAGCATATGCAGTAGGTCGGTGGATGAATAAAAGGCTTCCAGATCTACCAGGAGGATTAAAATGGGGAAGAGAAGGTCTTAAAATTTTAGGTGGGACTGCTGAAGAAGGTGGTGGCCCGATTGTCTCAATGGAAATGGCTATTACCACAAATGTCTTACAAGGGGAGAGTTTTGGTAATTAATAATCTGGTAGCGTCTACATTATGGCATAGGATGATGGTGGTTGAACCCCCAGAGGAGTTGGTGGTGTCTATACAAAAGAAACTAGTAGATTTTTTCTGGACTAGTCAACATTGGATTCGTGCTGCACAACTGTATTTGCCTAATTATGAAGGAGGGCAAGGATTGATCGACATCAAGAGTAAAATTCAATCTTTCAGACTGGTTTCAGCCCAAAAACTTTTGTGTAAAAGCAAGTTGTCATGGTTTCATACTGCTTGTGCAATCTTGAGAACAGTAAAGGGGTTGAATTATGATCTGCATCTTTTCTGGATACAAACTAATGAGATGGATTTAACAGGGATTACATCTTTTTATAAATCAGTGATACAAGCATGGAACAAAACCTTCAAGATTAAAAGAATATTTGACATCCCTAAATACTAGGTGTTGGAAGAACCCCTCTTTTATAATCCAGTGGTTCATGGAACGTTAATATCTTCGAGGAGTGTACAGAAGAATATGATTGAAAGGAACTATACAAAGTTAAAACATCTTGTCACTGTGGATGGATGGAAGTCGGTGGAGGACATACTGTAATTGGTTTTACAGGTTTGAGATCCCATCGTTTGGCTACACGATTCTTGGAGGAAATAGGCTCTTTTTTGCCTGGACAGTATAGAGCACTTTTACAAAAAGAAGAGTCGAGTGAAGAAGTTAAAACTCTCCCCCTGGTGGTATCTTCGAATTGTGAATTTGGTGTTTTTGAGGAAGAGACTGGAATTTCTAAAACATGGACGGTCGATGGAATGTCCAAAAAGGTTTTATACATCGTCTGTGTTAAGAATGTTCACGAGGACATACTAAAAGGACAGCTATCAAAATGGACTAAAAAGTTTGAACTTAATTTCCCCTTGAGAGATCAGTGGAGGTCCTTGTATAAGTCTCCTCTTGAGAAAAGAACTGGAGATTTGCAGTGGAGACTTGTTCATGGGGCGATAGCTACGAACAGACATGTGTCTCACCTTAATCTAGCAGTAAGGAAAGAGGGTGTTTTTTGTGGTAAGAGAGAGAATGTAGAACATTTGTTTTTAAGTTGTATACGACTGGAAGACCTTTTTAATGTTTTAAAAAAGTGGTTTAGAGGTTTTGGTGAAACCTTCTCTGAATGTATTTTTATAGGGGGAGTAAAGTATAGAATGTCAAAAAAGATCATATTTACTCTTTTAAATTACGTTATTGGTACAGCAAAATTATCAATTTAGAAAACTAGAAAAAATAGAATATTAACAGCTCTAATCTTTAAAATGCTCCCTTTTAAAATCTCTTCAACTTCAGATGAAACTGGAGTGAAGCCTTTAGAAAAAAGAACAGCTACTCCTGCGCTAAGTGAATTATTGTGACTCAAAAAAGAGAGTCCATTCCATTCCATGGCCCACAATGCTTCGTTTTTCACATCGCTATGTGTCTCTTGTAGTAGAACAACATCAATATTCTTTTGTTTAACCAATTCGAAAATTGCTGCATGTTTTTTGGCATCCCGTGCACCATTGCCATTCATAGATGCAATATTGATGTTGCTCATGCTTGCAATAATAAAAGGCAAAAAAATAACCCATACAAGCATAGAGACAAGGATCATGGACATCAACACTTTACACTTCATCATTATTTCTTAAACCACTGCTAACTTTTCTTACAATTTTAGTCAACCTGAAAACTTCTCTGTCTGTAAAACACCCCTTACTCATAAAAATCCGGGAAATCTCCACAAATAATTGAGTATTAGGGCAAAAATTTTCAGCCTTAACATTTCTTTTGTTTTTTGTTACTTTGAGAAAATGCCTAATATCTTGTGCATCATAGCCTCCAATTTGATACTCAGTTTGAGAGATAATACTACTATTATCAGATGAATCCTCATCACTTTCTTCCTCTTCTTCTTTTGCCACCTCATTCATCTCTACTCTTTTGACCACTTTCAAAGCACAATCAGTTTTCTTCTTTCTTTTTAAAGGCACTTTAAATGACTGCGTCTGTGAATCCAATCCTTCTATAAGAGTTGTGTCATGAACTACATCAGCTGCATTTTTATCACCTTCAACACTAAGAATCTGCATCTCACTTTCTTCCACTATATCTAGATTTTAACTGTGTTGTTCAGAAGTAGGAGAAACCACCATTGTCTCTGATACGGCAACAGCATCATTCACAATTAACTCACCAGGTAATTGTCTCTTCACATCTCTGATAACAGTTGTTTTAGCCTCAGGTAAAACTGTTTTCACCTTTCCTACACCTTCTTCCACCTGTTGCCTGACTGTATCATCATTCTGAAACGTTTCACCTTTCTCAGGGCAAAGACGCGCCAAATGACCCATTCTGCCACAGTGATAACACCTCATTTTATCTGTTGTTGCGTAAATTAAATAATCAAAATCATCCACTCGAAAATTGAAAGACACATCAAGTTCAGCGTTATCTTTCACTATCATATATGCATATCTCCTGAAGGAGACTACATGTTTCAAAAGTGGAGACACGTACCCAAGTGTTATTTTTTTAAATGGTGAAACCAATTTTCCATAGCGAGACAACATATTTACCAGAAAGTCATCTTTAACAAACGGTGGTACATTTGACAATGTCACTTTTTTGACGGCATTGAAAGCGGCAGCACAGAAGTCAGCATATCGTTTATCACTAAGCCACGCTCCACTAATTCGTTTGCTTTCTCCACTGTGCTCAAAAACAAAACTACAGCGCTATTCAAGCCGACAACACACTGTCAAAACCCACAACTTCACCTGCCGCTAAACAGGACTCTTCAATACTAACAGCGTACGCCACTTTCACTCCGTGATGCCGCGTTACTGATTCAAACACTTCCCAGCCGGTGACTGCCATTCTTCCAAAAAGGAAAAAATAGCGGAACACCACCCTCACAAATAACAGAAAACGTTTACCAGCAACCTCTTAAGTTATAACTACATAAATAGAAAAGATAGAGAGGGTAAGTTTGGAAAAAACACACACACCTCCACAGACGCTCTCACAAGCACACTTCTCCCGCACCGCTACAAGCACATTCGCACATGCGCACAGAGAGAGAGAGAGAGAGTGAGAGAGAGAGAGAGAGAGAGAGAGAGAGGTTTAAAACAGCTTTACTCAATACAAGTTTAGCAAAACATTATCCATTAATAAAAATTCATTCACAACATATTTCATTAATCTTTTTTTTTTTTTTTTTTTTTTTTTTTACAAGCTGACCATCATAAACACAACATAGAATCCCTCCTACACACCACTTTTCTCCAAATGTTATTAGATCTCCTACCAATTCATAGAAGGTAAATTCAATTGTCAATCTATTTGTGATTAAACCTTTTAACATTACCACTGGATCTATTCCACCAGCACCTAAGATAAAGATTTTGTGTTTATTTGTGTGTATGCTCCAACTGCTACTAAAGAGAGAATGTTTTTTTTTAGACATCTTATGTTCAGCTTTGAAAAAATGTATTAATGATGATTATTTAATTCTTGGAGGAGATTTCAATTGTACCGAACAAGATATTGATAGAAATCATGTAGAGCCTCACATGTTGTCACGTAAGAGGCTCACTCAGCTTATTAAAACCCATGAACTTACTGATATTTGGAGAATGTTTAATGAGAAAAATAGACAATATACATGGACTCATATTCGTGATATTTTAGTGTCCTCAGCAAGATTGGATAGAATATATGGTTTTAAGTATCAAGGTAATGTTTTTAGAAGTTGTGGTATTATTCCAGTATCTTTTTCTGATCATTGTATGGTTCAGTGTTCGTTGTTTGTCAGCTCTGTGAAGTCGAGGAGCGCATATTGGCATTTTAACACTGCTCTTTTGAGTGATAACATTTTTAAAGATGCTTTTGATTTTTTTTGGAAAGATTTTAGGAATACAAAATTAACTTTTAGTTCATTACAGCAGTGGTGGGACTATGGAAAGGCCCAAATTAAACAATTTAGCCAACAATATACAATAAATGTGACCAAAAATATTGATAGATTAATAAATTATTAAATTTGAGGAACTTCTAGAATCCACTGGGGATTGGATTTTTATAAAAAGTATTTCAGAGGAAAAGGCTAAATTAAGCGATTTTATGGAGATGAAAGCTAAAGGGGCCTGGGTTAGGTCAAGATTTCAAAGTGTTGATCAAATGGATGTTCCTTCTAAATATTTTTTTGGCCTTGAGAAAAAAATGGTCAAAAGAGATTTTTTCATTCATTGAGGGCCGAGTCAGGGAACATACTGACTGAAGAAAATGAAATTCGTAAATTAATTGTTACATTTTACAAAGAGTTGCAGAAGTGAACTCAAATTGGAGCAAAATTCAAGTTTGTCGTTTTTAGAAAATTTACCTCAAGTTTCTGTTAAATCTAATCAAGATTTAAGTGGTATTTTACGACTAAATGAGTTAGAGAAAGCACTGCAGAGTATGCAGCCTGGGAAAGCCCCAGGTATAGATGGACTCCCAGTTGAGTTTTTTAAAGTTTTTTGGTCTGTGTTGGGGGAGGACCTACTTGAGGTTTTAAATGACAGTTTTGTAAGAGGCACTTTGCCTTTAATCTGTCGCAGGGCGATTCTCACCCTCCTACCAAAAAAAGGAGATTTCACAGACATAAAATGCTGGAGACCAGTGTCAGTATTGTGCAGTGACTACAAAATTCTCTCAAAAGCTATTGGTAATACTAGACTTGTAGGAGTAATTGAAGAAGTGATTCACCCTGACCAGACATATTGTATTCCTGATAGGTCTGTTTTTAATAATATATCTCTTATTAGGGATATTTTTGACATTGTTAAAAGTAAAGAGCTTGATGTAGGTATAATCTCTTTAGATCAGGAAAAAGCTTTCGATAGGGTGGAACTCCAGTATCTTTTAAATGCTTTAGAAGCTTTTGGTTTTACAAAAGATTTTGTGGAAAAAATAAAGGTTTTATATAATGATATTGAAAGTGTTATTAAGGTTAACGGTGGCTTATGTGCTCCTTTTAAAGTGAAAAGAGGTGTAAGACAGGGCTGCCCTTTGTCAGGCATGCTGTACGCTGTTGCTATTGAACCTTTCTTGTATAAAGTGAGACAAAGTATTAATGGATTAGTTTTACCTTTTTCTAAAAAAATGTTCATCTGTCTGTATATGCTGATGATGTGGTAATCCTAGTTAGTGATCAAAAAGACATAGATACTGTGGTAAATATTTTAAAAGATTTTAAAGAAATATCATCAGCTAAAGTAAATTGGGCCAAAAGTGAAGCTATATTGGCCGGTCGATGGAGAAAGAGTGTACCAAAGCTCCCAAATGTTTTGGCTTGGTCGAAAGGAGGTTTAAAATATTTTGGTGTATTTCTTGGAGATAAATCTATTGTAGAGAAAAATTGGGAAAATGTCCTTGAAAAAGTAAAAGCAAGACTAAATAAATGGAAGTGGTTAGTGCCAAAGATGTCCTATAGGGGACGCACTTTAATTATAAACAACCTTGTTGCCTCCTCCTTGTGGCATCGTTTGGCATGTCTAGATCCTCCTTTACGTTTACTTTTGGATATTCAAAAAGTAATTATAGACTTTTTCTGGGAAGGTTTACACTGGGTTTCACAAAGTGTGTTATATTTATCAAAATATGAAGGAGGACAGGGTCTTATAAATGTGCAAAGTAGAATAGCAGCCTTTCGTATGGGTTTTAAACATCGCTTTTTATATGATTCATCTAACTCAAGTTGGAAGGCTGTTGCATGTGAGATTTTAAGGAGTTTAGGGGGCTTGAATCTTGATAAGACTCTTTTTTTGATGGACCCTCAAAAAATCTTCACATCGGATGCACCAATTTTTTATAAGAACATTTTTAAAGTTTGGAACTTGTTTGATATTTCTGTTGGACCGAATTCAGAATCGCTTCAGTGGTTACTTCAAGAACCTTTAATCTATGGGACTCGTTTTGATGGAGTGGCAAATGTTTTTTTCCTGCAAACAATGACAAATTAATCAAAAAAGGATGTACAACATTTGGACATTTAGTCAACATTGCTGGACCAAAATTTGAGAATATTGAAGAGACAACTGCAAGATTGGGTTTTAAATATATAAGGCTGGTTTGTCAAATGATAATAAAGTGGCGATCAGCTTTACCAACAGAAGAATTAAAAATTCTTGAAGATTTTTGTCAAGGTTTGATAAAACCCAATGTGAATGACCCTTTTTATAATCTAATTTTGTCCCCAAAGTTGGATAACTGTGAAGGTCCTTTCTTAGAAAAGAAGGAGATATGTTTTAGTGATGATGCTTTTAATGTGAAAGAGGTGTATAAAAGCTGTGTTAAGGTTTTTAATAGAAAAGTTTTAAATAAGAAAAGTGTTTCAGTATGGCGAAGTGTCCTTGGACTAAGTATGGATTGTTGGCCACATTGGAGAGCTATATATAAGCCACCGTTACCTAAGGGGGTGATATTCAATGGAGAATTTTACATGGTGTGATCGCTGTAAATGCTTTTATCTCTGTGATAAATCCTGACATTAGTCCTGATTGTCCTTTTTGTACCGAAAGAGAAACAATATTCCATGCATTTATGAATTGTTATAGATTAAGACCTTTATTTGATGTGTTGATTTTGTTGTTTCAGTCTTTTAATGAGGTTTTTTCAATGGAGATGTTCATTTATGGGTTTAAATATGTTAGGAGAAGAGCTTCCGGGTCAATCAAAAATGGCAATCTATGTGAGTAGGAAAAATAAGATTGAAAACATCAAGATGTACTGATGGTTTTTATCAATCTGATTAAGTCAAGAGTAATCACAGATTTTAATTTTTTCAAAGCTTTGAATTTAAATGGTGTTGTAGAAACGTTTTATGCTCAGTACATGAAGAGATGTTATGTTTTGCACGGTTTTTGCAGTGATGGAGTATTTTTTTAAATAATGAAAATGTAAGGAAGTAGAGTTGAATTGTGCTTGTATGTGTTTGTGTATGTATGATGGTATTAAGAACCTGTTTCTTTTTTTTTTTTTTATATTGTATGAATTTGTTTGTTTTTTGGCTGTAATAAAATGTATTTTTCAAATAAAAAAAAATTTCTCTCTTTCTCTGTAGTTCAGTGTGACTTCTTGAAAAATATTGAATTCTAAAAGTCTGTTTAAAGCTGAAAATTGAAAGACATTTTAAGGAGTGAGCATCTAGATTTTTGTTTTGTGTAAAACCTTTTCAGATTTACTAACAATGCCCAACACAAACCCTCTTTTGGCATGAAAAGTAGAAGTTTTAGAGATACTGTAGCTTCTTATTAAACTAAATGATGTGTTTTATTGTAATAATAACATAGTACAAACTATTCAGCCTGTTTTCTAGTCCCTTTATTAAGAAGCCAATTAACCAACTAGGGAATGAAAATCTAAATCTTTTGTGATTTAATTTTTTTTTTAATAACAGGCAACTGATGATCGCTGCTATACATGTTACACAAGTAACGTGAATGTTTGTTTGTTTTTCAGGAGGACCATTTAACAAATGAAGAGGAATGTGCAAAACTTGGGCCCTAAATCAATCTTAAATAATTTTAAGACTATTACAGTATTGGGCATTTGTCCAAATGTTTCTCTTTCAATTCTGAACTGCTTTCTGAGTCAGAAAATAATTATTTAAGTTATAAAGAATAGGAAAAGGCTATTATTTAAGGAAAGTATATGTTTGCAACCTTTTTACTTAAGTTTATTTCCTCAACAATGGATTTATTATTTATTATTAATTAAATCTTCTCATATTGGCCCCGTTTCAGAAAGGAGGTTAAGTGAAAACTCAGAGTATGTTAACCCTGAAATGAGGGAAACTCTGGGTTTTACATTTCAAAATGGCAGGTTTGTCAAAATGGTGGAAGCAGGGTAAGTCAAGTCTGTTTCTGAAAGAGAGGTAACTTTACCTCAGTCAGTTACCATGGTAACTTACTCTGTGAACCTAACCTGGTCAGGAGCTGGGGGGTATTCCAGAAAGCTGGGTTAACTTCCCAGATAGCAAGCCGACATTGAATCAATGTCGATTATTGGTTATAAGCGTCAGTATCAGTCGTCGATCAAATTTCGACATTGAATCAACGTTCTTTATTTGGTCGGTACGTCGGAAGGTTATTACATCGAGAATAAAACATTGATTCAATGTCGAAATGAAGTTGACTCTTCAACATAGGCTACCCGACGCATCTGGTCGAAATCATAACATTGATTCAATGTCTAAATGAAGTTGACTCTTCAACATATAGGCTACCCGACGCATCTGGTCGAAATCATAACATTGGTTCGATGTCGAAATGAAGTTGACTCTTCAACATATAGGCTACCCGACGCATCTGGTCGAAATCATAACACTGGTTCGATGTTGAAACTTGATTGGTGGACTCGGAGTCGGTTCTTCTGCGCGAGTCAACGTGAGGCGCAGGTGCTGCTCATCATTTGAATCAACTAACAAACCGAAGGCAGCGGACGGAACTGTAAGGTAAGCACGTTGTATTCGACGTTTCACACGTTTTATTTGTCGTTTTCCCAAGAATTTATGTCAAAATGTAACTTTTTAGATGTGTAAATTAACACTTTACCACTTCCTATACGTTTTTTAGTAAGCCCATGTCGCCCTGTGCGTACCCAGGCTATTAACTGCAGCTGATCTATAAAGGTAACGTTAAGGTAAATGAAAAGCTGTTTTGGTTATTTAATTTTCGATTTCAACACGATTAACTTCACTTTATGACTTCAATGCTTTTTAACCTGTGTAAAAATATAAGATGATCTGTCAAATCGATTCTGAATGAGCATAAAACACATGTAAGTTAATGCTGCTCTAGCTAACGTATAGGCTAAGTTATGAGAAACGGTTCGCAAATAACATTACGTATCATCGAGCTAACGTTAAACGAGATTTTTCAACACGTTATTACGCTAGCGAAGTGAATCGCTGTCAGTTTACTGTTTTGTTGCTCTATTTTTTTCTACATTTAGTGACGAACTCCTCGCCAGAGACGGTCCACAGCATTGAATGGAAAAAGCTTATAGAGGTAAAGTTGGTTTTATATTCGCACATTCGTTCATTTAGAAGTCTCTATATTGTTTACCATGTTACTTTGAATATTCGATCGAAATTAGCATGCAAGTGTGACTTCAAAACCACACAAACACTGTTTAGTTGACTGTAAACAATGTTGTACTTTGATAGTCATTTGCTGCTAATATGATTTCCCTATTTAGAATTTGCAAAGAATACTTTTCTGACATTATATTATTGAGGAGAATGTCTGAATATCCGAATATAAAACCAACTTTACCTCAATTGTTCACAAACCATGCTTGTCTGTTTTTTTTTCTGATTGTAGTGCTATGTTCTGGTGTGCATTTTTTTTATTTTCCTGTTTATTAAAATTTATTTTGTCTACATGCTTTTCTCTTGAGGTTACTGCAGTTTACTTGTACAAGTATCTAAACAAATGTTTAAACGCATTTATTTTGAAAAATATTTAATATCATTAAGCTTTTTTAGAATTTCACAAGAAAATTAAATCCAAGATCATTTAATTTCTCACAAAATACCATGTTAACTTAATATTCTGTGTGAGGAGTCAAAAATTGTGGCAATTTTATGGTACCAATACTGTGGGTTGAACTGAAAATTTACCTTGGAATTGTACTTTGTAATAGTAGATACTGTACCTGCTGAGATTTTCCTACTGAGTAACATGTTTTTTTTTCTTACAATTTTTTAATGGCAGTTTCTCTGAAATCTCCAGTTGAAGACATCAAGATCTGTAACCTGTGCCTGGACAGACGTCTATTCCAGTTCTGCCTACACCACACTAATCTCTCTGCCTATGTATGGATCACTGACTATTATGTTCTCTGAAGGTATTACTGGAGCAAAAGAACAGCACCCATGACTGAAGTTTCTGTTAGTGACCAGTATATTTGAAGTCTGAGAAAGTTTTTTTTTTTTTTTTTAACAAGTTGCAAATGTTTTTTTTTTTCCTCTCTCACACAAACAGACCAAACGACTGGTTGTGCCTATAGTACAGTGTACTGACAATCTTTTAGCGTTTTTATGGTTGTATTAAATGCATCTTTATGGTTACAAAAATCTTAAGTAATTGTCACAACACAATGCACATTTGAGTTTTAATGAGAAGGAGAATTACCCAACAGGGCTCAACACTTAGGATTTTTTTACTGGCCTGGTGTGGAATTTAAAATTGAAATTAAGATGGAGAGCAGGAAGTAAAAAAACTGAATAGGAGACGTAAAGGAAAGTCCGTATTTTTTAAATTCATACCATATTACAAAGAAGAAATAAATAGAAATATTATGAAGAGGACCGTTTTTTACTGAAATAAAATGTATGCTCAGCTCTGACGAGACGCAGTTTAAAGTAGTTTTGTTTTTTTACATATAGATTTTCATTGCTTTAAATTATTTTAATGTTTTTATATTTACAGTTTATATATAAAACGAACGCTTGGCTTATTGTTCGCAGTGATCGTTATAATAGGATCATGTGCATTGCATATGATTATTCAGTATACATTACATTCTTTGGTCGCAGCACTGTATTTTATTTATTGCATTTAGTCATTAAACAATGATATTTTGAAAAAAAAAAATAATTGTAATTAATAAACAAGCTTGCAATTCTTACCGGTTGTTGTAATATTTGAAGCTTGTTCTCAGACAAGTGTCTGGGTCACTAATACTTCGTATTTCTGGAAAATCCGGGATGGAATTCTAGTAAATGGTGGCACTGTAGACGAATGGCTTCCCGATAGTTTCACACAACCTAAAATAATTTGTTTTTATTTATTGACCCTGCTAATCCAGCAAGAATATTTTTTCTATGGTTGCATCTGAATTTTAGTTTCTGTGATTGTATCTTTATCAATTAATTAAATAAATGTTGTTCTTTAAACAGCTTAAACATTGTGATTTAAACCTGTGTTTTGTTAATTTTGTTATTATGCACATCTGAAATAAAATGCATTTTTTACTCTAATGAAAAATACATGTTGAAATAGAACACAAATAGACAAATGTATTTAATATTCTACAGTTTTACTTTTTGAGTAAATGGTTTTGACTATTTTAGTCAGTAATTTAAATGTTTTCTCTGTTTGTTTAAGTGTAGAAGGTTTGAATGAATTCATGCTCTTAACAGATATCCACAGCT
Organism: Danio kyathit; assembly: GCA_903798195.1. Taxonomy (NCBI): domain Eukaryota; kingdom Metazoa; phylum Chordata; class Actinopteri; order Cypriniformes; family Danionidae; genus Danio; species Danio kyathit. The sequence goes on from LR812536.1 coordinate 45,998,110, forward strand.
GTGTGTTTGTATCAATAAAAAATGATGACAGATTGTGGTGTGTTTTGTTATATATACAGAATAAATTATATTATGTATTCTTGTAAAAAAAATGGTGATTAGGTCATATGGATTGGTTTAATGTTGAAAATGTTGTTTAAGCATTCATTTAAACGTTAAATCATTTAGATAGATTTTATGTTGAATATGTGTGGATTCTATGTTGTTCCAATCGACTTAAAATCAACATCGTTTCAACATTAGATAGACAAACTAATTAGGTCGATTATATGTTGAATATGTGTGGATTCTACGTTGTTCCAATCGATTATAAATCAACATCATTTCAACATCAGATAGACAAACCAATTAGGTAGATTATATGTTGAAAATGTGTGGATTCCACGTTGTTCCAATCAACTATAAATCAACATCATTTCAACGTCAGGTGGACAAACCAATTAGGTTGATTACATGTTGAAAATGTGTGGGTTCTATAACGTCGTTTCGATCGACTGAATATCAACATCGATTCAACGTTGGGTAAGTAACCAATTGTGTCGATTTCAGGTTAGATTTGAATGGAGTGCCTGACGTCGTTTCAACATTACCCCGATGAGCAAAACGATGTTGAATCGATGTCAAAAGAAACGTTGATTTTAGGTTGAAATGATGTCATTTTGCTATCTGGGTTGCTATCTGCTAAACCCTGAACTCTCGGTTGATTAACCCAAACCTGCTTACCGTGAGTATGTCGGTTCCAGCTGACGAGAGTCAGTTAAATCAACCTCCTGAAGATAACCGCGGGTTAATGCGCGCGCACGCCACATACCTGAAGGCATTTTCAGTAGATCGCCGAATTCACGAGTCACCATAGAAAGTCACGGTGAGAAAAAAAGACCAACGCTCTTACAGAGGGGGAGTTGGAGGTTTTATTGCTGGCGTATGAAGAATTAAGGCCGATTATAAAGAAAAAGCAATACACATCTGCATCAACGAAGGAAATAAACATAAGATAATAAACAGATTTTAAAAAATGAGAAGAGAAAATTCATTAGTTTAATAAATTACACATGCCACCCTCCCTTTATTGTAATGAAGAATTAAATGTAGGCTGACTCTAACATCCCTTTGAGTACGCTGTGTAACCATTCATGCATTTAATTGTCCTGCCATTAATTTCTTAAGGCCACAATAATAATGTGTGTTGACCATATAAGGCTTACAGAAATTGTTATTCTTCTGGAGCTAGAAGAACTCTGTCCAAAGTCAAAATTAAACACAGACACATTCTTTTAAAAAGGTAATATTTGATTACTGGAGCTGTATTAAACACTCTAGAATATTCCTTCTGTCATGTAGCTAACAGAAAGGAGGCTGAGAAGTGGTTAATTTATTTGACCTTAAACCACACAATCTGTCACAGTTGTAAGTGATTGTTGTCAGGTAAATTTAGGTTCTTTTATGTTTTTGTTTTGTTTTGCTTGCAGATGAAGTTCCTTCTGCCTCAACTAACAAACAGTGAAAGAATTTGTCTGCACTTTTCCATATTTGAATTTCACTATTGTATCACAAAACAATCTTTATTTATTTATTATTCATTTTAATTCTAAAGTAGCTGTATAAGGTCCATCTTCAAAGACAAATAAAGTCACACGAGCATCACCTTCAGGTGAGAAATGTACAGGAAAAAAATGTTACATGTTGAAAGGTGTGTGTATAAAGCAATGTAAAAATCTAATCATTCATTTTATTTCAAGAAATAAAGAAACGAACAGTGCTTCAGACCAAACTATTTAATTAATTTGACAGATCATTTCTCTTAGAACTCTTCCATCTCATTGGTCTGCTTGGGTCACTGAGGGTTCCTCTGGGTCAGGCTGAGTGCAGGGTAGGGTGTCATCATATACAAAAAGGGTATCCTCTGTCCTCCAGCAAGTAACCAATGTAGTGGCCAGTAATGATTGAGGTATATAGTAAATTAAATTAAATAAAAAACATTGTGTAAATCAAATGTATCCTGTTGGAATGTGTGCCATAATGAAGACTCCCTGAAAAATCTGGTATCATGTACAGACCCTGGACATTTAGCCTCAACCAGGTGATGAGGTGGGGTCATCACATATGAACTATTGTTAGTGGAAGCAGTAATGAGTTTAATAGTTGTAACACCAACAGATTAAGGACAGAAAATTAAGTTGTTAATATTAAAAATGTTAAAAATGTTTCATATTATCAGTGTCCTTTATTGACTGATGGATAGAGGCTGCAATTAATGCACCCAATAGCATTTGGAAACCCTGAAAAAAATGATATTAAAAAATGTATCAAGGGTGTGTGTGTGCTGTGTGAAAAGATGTATACATATGAACTACTACATCTTTAAATATGGATATATTTTCATAGAAAAGACAAAAGCTGCCACTTATAATATTACATATAGGCTACAGAAAAAAAATGTGAGGGGTGCAGAGAGAGAGAGGAAGAGAAAAAAAATCTCTATGCGAGTTTCGAACTCACTCTGCTGTGTTGTACTTTAGGGGCACACTGACCACTACACTATTGCCGCGCTCTGACATGTTTGAGTAATCATACTCAGTAGTTTATGGCAGATGAACTGTACAAAAGTGTATAAAATAGTTCAGTGCCAGGCATACTGTACAGATGGACACGCTACTGCCACATTGTACAGTAAAATACCCTGACGCAAAAAACAAAGAGCTGCACTGAGCGGTATGTTAACCATGGTAAGCGCAGACCTGCGTTGCGATTTGTCACGTTTGATTTCAAAAGGTTTGTTAAATACATTAATGATTCTTTCGAAAAATGACAACGCTCATTCAAATATTTATTTGGTTATGAAAAGAACTATGCACTTATAACCCTCTCACGATGAAAAAACTGTTTATCTGTGCTTCTACGTCCATCAACATTTTCATCTAAAGAGCCTGCAATGCTCAGTAAACTCTCTGAAACAGACAAACTCTGGAACATAACCTGCTACAGAGCAGGTTATCTTCAGCGAGTAAGTTGCTATGGCTACTTACCATACCCCAGAAGTTACCTCCGATTTTGGAACCAAATCTGAGGTTATCCACTTACTTACTCTCAAACTTACCCGGGTATGTCACATAACCTGCTTTCTGGAATACCCCCCTGGTTTATTCTCTAAACTGGAGTTTCTGTCAATATCCTCCCCTTTTTTTTAAAGACGAAGCGGTATTTCTTGCCTTAGCCTTACATTTCCACCCACCTATTTTTATGCACATAAAAAAAAATTATAAATAAATTTTAAAAAATCAGTTGATGGAAACGCCAAGATGCGCATAACTTTTAAAATGTTATCTTCAACTGATGAACGTGTGTTAAAGTGGGAACCTTAAATTAAACTTTCCACTGAACATTAAGCTAAGGTTATCTGCATTCTTGTTTTGTCAAATTTGACCTATGAAACTATGCAGTAGCCTATTTTAAGTAATTAAGTTAAATAATATTTTAAGTAATTTAATGCAATTACATCTGAAATAACTTCAAAATTCCAATTCCCCACTTTTTCACGTGAAAAGTCAATAAACGTCACACATTACATTACTTTTTTTATTATACTTAAATATTTAAATACTTTAAATGTAAACTTACGCATTAACTTGAGCAGCTGTTTTCCCATGCCAACTGTCTCTGTTTCACTGATGCAGTGGTGTTGCTTTTTTAAAAATATGCTCATATTTGCTATAACTTTGCATGAACACATCAAGTTTAGCTGGAGACAGAAATGCTGATCTCTTTTTTAGATGATGCCATGGTGACTAGTAATATCTGCACTCCATTGATGATGCCTTTTTATAGTCGCGGTGTGCGCGCTTAACTCTGAGTCAGTCTATTCAAAGTTTATTGACCTAACTCAGATCAGCTGTTCTGAAACCCAAACCTGAGTTTTTAATCTCTTGGTAAGTTAACTCAGAGTTCAAGTTTAAATCCTGAGTTGGTTGAACCTCCTTACTGAAACAGGCCCACTATCTGGTATGTCATCTATGTTGTCTATAAAACAATTTTATCTACTGATTTATTAATGGTTTGTTCAGTTTCTCCATTTGAATAAATTAAGAGTGGTAATGGTAATTGAGTGGTAAGTGTCCTACCACCACATACTGTGTGCATTTAATTTGATATCTGCACTACCTTTTAATTAATGTTACAAATAATTTCATAACCTAATAATACTGAATTAAAATGCAGTCTTCTTGGTGTTATTCTTGCAATTCATTTTCATTTTTATAATGCTTTTGTTTGATTAATAAGAGTCACATACAACATTGTTGTCATTTCATTTGAATATTAAGTAGACAAATGTTTTATGATTATAAAAGAAATACTCTGAGAACTGCGCAGTAGAATGTGGATAATATGAAAGTGTTTGTGAAACAGCTATCCACTGTAAACAACCACAGTTTTATTAATTAATTATAATTCAGGAGACTAAAAAAATTTAAATAAATTTGACAAAAAAAAAAAGTTTAGCACCCGTGTAACCATCTGAAATCTTTATTTGACAAATGCTGACAAGTACATACCAACTTCATCTGCAGTAAAGACAGCAAAACAAAGCAAAAAGTCTTTAGCATGTCTGCAAAATCCTCAGTACATTTTTGAGTTTCCAAAAAATTGTACAATGCCTCTCTTCATCTGCACTTTCATTCTCAGTTTGTATAAGCACTCCTCTTCGTAGACCGCTGCTCTTATAAATTACTCCATCTCTGATGTGAAATCTAAAAAGCAACGGGCACAAACAAATGGACAAAAACATCAATAATGTAAATAAAAAATCCACAATAATATCAAGAAATCAGTGTAATGCTTACTGTAATTTATTTTTCTACATATATTTATTTTTAAAAATTGTTAATATGGATGAGGTCAACACATTATCAAGAAACATAAATCTGTGATGACCTGAGTTTAACATATTAATGTCACAACCTGTCGTCTTCATGTTTGTATTCGTCATGTGATCCTCACCATGTGCTCCTTTGTTCCCGTTCCCGCCTTGTCATTATGTTCATCACCTTCACTTGTGTTCATCCACCTGTGTGTCATTGTCATCATCCTGTCCTTGTGTATTTATAGTCCTTGTATTCATTTAGTCCGGGGTCTGGTATTGTCAATGTTGATGTCTACGTGTCTCACTGTTTCCTCTTCAAGCTCCGTTCGTCCTGTGATCTTTGTAAGTGTTACTTAATAAATATACGTTTTTTTGTAATCCTGAGATCCGTGCCTTCTTCGTCCTGTGAGCAGCAGGCGTAACATAATACCGGACCTAAGGAAAAGTTTGCGGCGTGTTTTCTCCCCGTTTTATTTTCATAGTCTTTTTGCCCCCAGTGTTTTATTTTTCATCTCCCTCGTGTTCCTTCCCCAATGGACTCCTTCTACACCCCGCAATTCCTCATCCTCATGTTGAGGCAGGGGGAAAACAGCCTCGAGGACCATACAAACAGTTTCCTGCTGTTAGCTGAAAGATCCAGCTGGCCGGACGACGTGCTCTGCGGGTTCTACAACTCCAACTTGAACACCGCGTGCAGAGCACGATCGTCCGAAGATGGTTCTCGAGGCGATCTCGCCGCCTATGTGGAGTGGACACTGCCGAGGAACCGACCACCGTTCGACGTCAGTGCCACTCCAGACCCAGTGACCAGCCCTACCATCTGCAGGGAGCGTACGCCAGAGCCCACCACAGACGGAGAGCCACCCGCGGTGTGTGAGCCATCGCCAACGAGAGCGACAGAGCGGAACACCACCGAGCAGGAGGAGCTCAACTACCCGTCTGACCAGGTGGTTGAGCCGGCAACATCGCCGAATGTGGGAGTCCTGGTGGACATCGAGGGACCAAGCGTGAGTCCCGCCCACCAACCTACAGCAGAGGGTGAGCTGGTCCTGGACCCCGAAATGCTGCTCATCGACTTCTGGAGCAAAGTCAAGCCCTTTCCGCTGTTACCAGACAGCCCTTCTTCAGTCCCGTTCTTCCCAGAAGACGAAAGCTCCAGGGTCATGAGCAGCACCCCACCCGACCCGCCCTCTTCATCTCCAGTGACGTCATCCACAACCATTCTGCCCTCTCCAGTGCGGCTACAGTCAGCCAGCCCCCCAGCTCACCCTCCAACAGCATGTGTGGAGGCATCTCTGCGGGCCTGCCCACCTGTTTCGCCGGACAGAGGTTGTCCCCCGACGTCATCTCCTTCACCCTCCGAGCTACGGACTCCGCCTCCGCCCTCCGACCCAACGGCTCCACGTTGGCTCTCTCCTCCCTCATCTCCTCCTTGGACCGTCAGCCTACCGGCTCCACCAGGCTCTCTCGTCCCCCCGGCTCCGCCTTGGTCAGTCGTCGCCCTGCCTCCACCTCTGGACTCCGCTCCACCGGCTGCGCCTCATCACTCCATCCCGCCAGCTCCGTTGAGCTCCTCCTTCCCTCCAACTACGCCTCTGTCCTCTGTCGCTCTGGCTCCACCGCGGGCATCCAGACCTGTGTCGTCGCTTCGGTCGGGTGAGCCGTCCGCTCCACCTCGGCCCTCCGGAACCTCCGCGTCACCTTCACCCTTCGGCTCTCCGTCGACTCCTTGGGCTCCACCTCCATCTGCGGCGTCTCCCACGGTCGGCCCCCTGGAGTCGGCGACCACTCCTCCTCCATGGCTCCTCCCTCCGTCGATTCCATCCTGGGCCGTCCTTCTGGCTGTGTCCTGGGTCATCCTCCTGCTTCACCTCCCTTCCTGGCTCCTCCTTCCTCCCTGGCCTCCTCCTCTGTTCCACGCCCTCCAACTCACCTCCTGGCTTCTTCCTCCTGTGACTCCTCCCTGGCCTCCTCCTGTTTCCACGCACTCCAGTTCCTTCCTCACAGACTCTCCTCTCACCCCCTTTTATTTAGGCGCGAGGACGCGCCTTTTAAAGGGGGGGGGGGGGGGGGGGGGTACTGTCACAACCTGTCCTCTTCATGTTTGTATTCGTCATACAATCCTCACCATGTGCTCCTTTGTTCCCGTTCCCGCCTTGTCATTATGTTCATCACCTTCACTTGTGTTCATCCTAGAACATCCCTGTGTGTCATTGTCATCATCCTGTCATTGTGTATTTATAGTCCTTGTATTCATTTAGTTCGGGGTCCGGTATTGTCAATGTTGATGTCTACGTGTCTCACTGTTTCCTCTTCAAGCCCTGTTCGTCCTGTGATCTTCGTAAGTGTTACTTAATAAATATATGTGTTTTTGTAATCCTGAGATCCGTGCCTTCTTCGTCCAGTGAGCAGCAGGCGTAACAATTAACATGTATCAATAAATCAGCGATGATGACCTGAGGTAAACATATTAATGCATTAATAAATCATCGATGATGACCTGAGGTAAACCTATTAATAATATGTATTAATAAATCAACAATGATGACCTGAGGTCAACATATTACTATTAATAAATCAGCGATGATGACCTGAGGTCAATATATTAATGATGTTAATAAATCAGCAATGATGACCTGAGGTCAACATATTAATGATGTTAATAAATCAGCAATGATGACCTGAGGTCAACATATTAATATTGATGAATCAGCAATGATGACCTGAGGTCAACATATTAATGATATTAATAAATTAGCGACGATGACCTGAGGTAATGTTAAATATAATAATGATACGTCATTAATGGATCAGCGATGATGACTTGAGGTCAACATATTAATGATGTTAATAAATCAGCCGTGATGACCTGGGGTTATTATATTAATGATGTTAATAAATCAGCAATGATGACCTGAGGTCAATATATTAATGATGTTAATAAATTAGCAATGATGACCTGAGGTCAACATATTAATGATGTTAATAAATCAGCAATGATGACCTGAGGTCAACATATTAATATTAATAAATCAGCAATGATGACCTGAGGTCAACATATTAATGATCTTAATAAATCAGCAATGATGACCTGAGGTCAACATATTAATATTGATAAATCAGCGATGATGACCTGAGGTCAACATATTAATGAAATTATTACATCAGCAATGATGACCTGAGGTCAACGTATTAATACTAATAAATCAGTGATGATAACCTGAGGTCAACATATTAATGATGTTAATATTATCAGCAATGATAACCTGAGGTCAACATATTAATATTAAAAAATAAGCGATGATGAACTTAGGTCAACATAATAATGATGTTAATAAATCAGCAATGATGACCTGAAGTCAACATATATAATATTATTAAATCAGCGATGATGACATGAGGTCAACATATTAATAATGTTAATAAATCAGCAATGATGACCTGAGGTCAACATATTAATATTAGTAAATCAGCGATGATGACTTGAGGTCAACATATACGTTAATAATAAATCAGCGATGATGACCAGAGGTAAAGATGATAATGATATGTATTATTAAATCAGCAATGATGACCTGAGGTCAGCATATTAATGATATTAATAAATCAGCGACGATGACCTGAGGTAACGTTAAATATAATATTGATACGTTATTAATGGATTAGCGATGATGACCTGACGTCAACATATTAAAGATGTTGATAAATCAGCGATGATGACCTGAAGTCAACATATTAATGATGTTAATAAATCAGCAATGATGACCTGAGGTCAACATATTCATATTAATAAATCAGCGATGATGACCTGAGGTAAATATATTAATGATGTTAATAAATCAGCAATGATGACCTGAGGTCAACATATTAATGATATTAATAAATTAGCGACGATGACCTGAGGTAATGTTAAATATAATAATGATACGTCATTAATGGATCAGCGATGATGACCTGAGGTCAACATATTAATGATGTTAATAAATCAGCAATGAGGACCTGAGGTCAACACATTAATGATGTTAATAAATCAGCAATGATGTCCTGAGGTCAACATATTAATATTAACAAATAAGCAATGATGACCTGAGGTCAACATATTAATGATGTTAATAAATCAGCAATGATGACCTGAGGTCAACATATTAATATTAGTAAATCAGCGATGATGACCCAAGGTCAACATATACGTTAACAATAAATCAGCAGTGTTGGGGAGTAACGGAATACATGTACCGGCGGTACGTATTTAGAATTCTATTCTTGAGTAACTGTATTCCGTTACAGTTACTATTTTTAAACAGGGTATTTAGAATACAGTTACTTTCCTAATACTATTGGAATACTTCGGGCGATGCATGTCTGGCCCATAATAATATTACTAAATTGCCGCCGAAACCATAGAAACAGAAGCTACACTCCCGACTGGAGTATGGAGATGGGGGCGCGCGAACCCGCGAACTGTAGAGCAGGGAGGTTGCGCGCAAACCATAGGTGCAAACTTAAGAGCACGAGCACATGCACCAGGTTACAAGCCGGACTGTACCAAAGTGCTGCGAACTGAAGAGCGGGGAGGGTGAGATGGGGGCGCGCGAACTGTAGATCGGGGAGGTTGCGCGCAAACTGAAGAGCACGCGCACATGCACCAGGTTTCAGGCCAGACTGAACCAAAGTGCTGAGGAGGGTGGAATTCCGGGAGTTTTCTGGGAGACAGAACAATACGGGAAATGGGTATGAAATACGGGAGACTCCCGGGAAAAACGGGAGTGTTGGCAGGTATGCTCAAAGCCCTCTTCATCAAGTACAACACTACATTGCCATCAAGTGCTCCTGTGACTCTTCAGCCAGGGGGGATTTTTACTCCTCATCGCAACAGAATGACAGATAAGCTCTTCGAAATGTCTCTATTGCTGCGCTACAACCGCCTTTACTTGTCTGTTGATTAGGAATGCATAGGTAGTGTTACGGTCCGTTGCAGGGTTCAGAGGGGGAAAAACAAAGATCGGATCCAAACACAGCATTTAAGATTTAATGAAAAAACTATAACAAAACAGGAAAACTAAAACAGGGCAAAACAAACCAGGAACAACCGGATATCATATGAGTAACGCAAAATACAACAGACAACGAGAGGGGCACACAAACTGAAATATATAGTCCTGATAATGAGTGTCAAATGAGCCGCAGCTGTGAATGTGTGTGTGTGTGTGTGTGTGTGTGTGTGTGTGTGTGTGTGTGTGTGTGTGTGTGTGTGTGTGTGTGTGTGTGTGTGTGTGTGGCATGACTGAATATGTTGTCCATGTGAGGCAGGATTTGTAGTTAAGTGAATGTGAGGCTTTATACCAGCGATCTCTGGTTGAAGCTCGCTGGTGACCGTGATAAGTAGTTAGGTACTGTAGATAGGTGGCTACTGGCTAATATGTTTGACTTAAAACAAAACTTGTTCATTTTGATGTTTACATTTTTGTAAAGCAAACACATTTTGCATTCTTCAAATATTTGCAATATTGTTCTTAGGTGAGAACTTTTCATAATAGAAATTAAAATGTTGGGTAGAACCGGTTACATTACCTTGGTTTTACATAAACTATTTTGAAGTTTTTCTTTTCTTATACCTGATATTTTTCTGTGCAGACTGTAAAATACAAAGGGTAATCAAAATGCATATTATATACATATACTGTATATTACAGACAGTAATGCTGTCTATGTTCAAGCACTTTTTATCTTTATTACAGAAACAGAAATTGAATTTGTTGACACTTTGATAAATAAACATTATTCAATAAGCATAATTATATTGTTTTATTTATTTTTCCCTGTCAGTCAATAATGTTTAGCATTAGAGGCCCTTTTCTTGCAGATATTGCTACCAACGCATAGTGTGAAATTTAATAGACTTGAAGGCTGTTTTTAAGGGCAAGTATTCCAAGTATTTAGAATACAGTACCAGGTGAAGCGAAGTAACGGAATACGTTACAAAATACATTTTAAAGCAGGTATTCTGTATTCTGTAACTAAATACATTTACAAAGTATTCTCCCCAACACTGTAAATCAGCGATGATGACCAGAGGTAAAGATGATAATGATATGTATTATTAAATCAGTGACGGTGACCTGAGGTAACATTAAATATAATAATGATACGTTATTAATGGATCAGCGATGATGACCTGAGGTCAATATATTAATGATGTTAATAAATCAGCGATGATGACCTCAGGTCAAGATATTAATGATATTATTACATCAGCGATGATGATGACCTGAGCTCAACATAATAATTATATTAATAAATCAACGATGATGACCTGAGGTCAACATATTAATGATATTAATAAATCAGCAATGATGACCTGGGGTAAACATATTAATGATGTTAATAAATCAGCGATGATGACCTGAGGTCAACTTATTAATGATATTATTACATCAGCGATGATCTGAGGTCAACATATTATATCAACATATACGTTATTAATAAATCAGCGATGATGACCAGAGGTAAAAATGATAATGATATGTATTATTAAATCAGCGACGATGACCTGAGGTAACGTTAAATATAATAATGATACGTTATTAATGGATCAGCGATGATGACCTGAGGTCAACATATTCATATCTAACATAATAAATCTGATTAAATCGACTCAACCTTGATTTTACAGTGAATCACAGAACGTTAGCGTCTCGAATACTCTCTTTTGTTTAAACATGTGCTGTTTGTTCTGCATTTCAGCCGTTTGTCTTTGAATGAAACAGTGGAATAATATATGCTAAAACAGACGTATTAGACAAATTAGCGGTCGCTTTAAGCTAGAAAAAGACCAAGTTTAATCGCGTTTGATAGCTAGGCACATTATTTAAAAAATTCAATTTGTTATCTTGTTTTAATTTGAGCCAGAAAGTACATTAGAGCACATCAATCTAATGTTAGACATGTATGGATGGCTAATTAAGCTAATGCTAACTTGTTGATGCAAACTAAAGTTAAATGTTTGCTAAGCTGGAAAAAAGAGCAAATCTATAAACAAATATTAATTTTGCGATCATTCTGTAAATTGATCAAAGAAAACTCGTGATCTTAACTTTTTCACTTGTCCTCTTCACTGGTAAAAATGCAGGTGTTTTTTTTTTTTTATTATTATTTTTGCAGGGGGCACATAATGATGACATCATGACGTTTGATTGACTGATGGAGTTGTTGTCCCTGGGTCGTCATAAGAAATGAGTTGTTGTCACTGGGTCGTCATAAGAAATGTTGGTCTCAGGGCAACTAGCACTTGGCAAAATCAGGACAAGTGTGATGGATATGTGTGGAAAAATGGTAAATCAACATATTCCAGATCTTAAATGTGTTTGTCTGAATAACTGCTAAAACATGTATTGTATTTTTATTATTATTTTTTTAATTCATTGTTTTTTCATGTTTTCACAGATGGGTCATTTTTTTACCCATATGTGTAAACTTGACGTAGTACTGAGACCCGGAAAGGAAAAATGTTTTGCGAGGGAACGCAAAACTGTTTTTCCACAAACACTTCCTGTTCACTTCATACATGTCAACCCTCCTGTTTTTGCCTGGATTATCCCGTATTTTACAATTCCATCTTTGCGTTCCCTCGTAAAACATCTTTGCGTTTTCTTGCAAAACTTTTTTGCGAGGGAACGCAATCTTTGCGAGGGAACGCAAAAACTTTAAAAAATATATATTTTCCTATCACTGTTTTTTTTTTCCCACCATTTTTTTTTTCTCCCACTCAGTTTTTTCCACCTTCACGTCCCTTCCGGGTCTCCGTAATACGGTAATACAAATCCTAAGAAAAAATTAATTATTAATTTGTGGTAAATGAAAAAATATATTTTAAATCTTCATGGATAATTAAATTTATGGATAAATGAATATATAATGCTGAAATAAAATGCTTTCAAAAGATAAAACCAAAAAATGCCCAGGGAAGAAGAAAATAACATACTCATATATGGGTGTGAATAAGTGTATGGGTGCTTCACCAATTTCTGTATTTTTTATTATTATTATTATTATTTATTTTTTATTTATTTTGTCCAGGATTCATTTCGAATCATAACCAATACTAATATAATGCTCCGATTCCGTACTTCTTGGGAAAACCAGCAACTTCCTGAATAAAATGTAGCATAGATGTCTCTTTATTAGCATTTAGATGTTACAATATAGTTTCCTAGCGAAAGGACAGTGTGTTTTAAGACAACATACCTTAACCAAGACTGGACGCGACTCCGGGTTGATGTCTCCGCTGCGTCCTAAAGGCGAGAATGACGGCGGAATATCTCAAATATGTGTATCATTTCCTCCAAAACAGCTGTAGAGATGAACACGGAGGTAGAGAAAGTACATAAATACAGTACATCGGCTATGAAGCGCGCACTTGTATCATCAATAATTAAGAGTCCAGGTGAAACGGATATAAAAGACACGACACGGAGAGGCAGTTTGATAAAACAAATAACATTAACTTACAGCGTTAGAGCTTAAATAAACTTTATAATGCACAAACAACATCACGTACGCATATTAATACAGCTGTTCTGTGTCAGTTAAATCAGTTGACTGTTGAAATAAAAAAAAATGTAACCCAATTGTTTGACGTATTAAAATAATAACCCAATAAAGGTTTAAAATAACCCAACAAAGCACCAAATAGTTTTAACTCAACCATTGGGTTAAATAAATAACCCAACGTTTTTTAGAGTGTAGGAAATGAATATGGGTAATTTCAGACCCATGTTGTGTATTAGAAGGGGTTTTCATAGCTTATGCATCAAAGGGTTAAAGTGACACCTTTGTTATTTAATGTAATCAAATGAAAAATCGAAATAAATGAGATTCATTTGTAGCTCTTTAATCAGAATGTGGAAGTTTATACAGTGAAGAAAAGGTTAATGAGATTTGATAACTTGATTCAATTTCTTTATAAAATTTTGAAATAAAATATTACTGAATTTATAATAATAATAAAACATATTACTAAGCATTTAACTGTTTATTTACAATGCAACAGCTCCAGAAGAACATATTTAGTAATTTGGGGATTTTTTAAAGGAGGGGGGAGGGGCATCCCTTGGTGGGCATATCCCTTATTTTCGCATCCAAATGTTGACAGGTATGGTTTTATACCTCCTGTATTTTGCTGTACAAACACTTCTTCATTGCTTACATGTTATGCTGGTGGTGTAACAAATATGACAGTTTTGCTAATATGCGATTCAAATGGTCTCATTTAATAAATTTTTCTCATATGCATATTAAGATTTGCATAAAAATGTACATTAGTAAAATTTTACCGATGGTTGAATTGAACATGTTAAATTAAATGTAAAAATATACATACTTCCCCTCTTTGTTGTCATTTAAAAAAAATATATTAAGAAAGAACAATTGTCTGTAAAGTCATTAAAGTTACCAAATCTGCTTTCTGCTGTTCTTACACGATCTGTTAAATTTTCAGTTAAGCAACAATTGCTTGGGACAGAATAATAACTATTATTATGCCTGTTTATTAAACAAAATATTAAGACTATTATTTGTAGTATTGTCATAGCATTCAAACTCCCCCTTCAATATGTACAACAAGAAACAAAAAGCTGGAGTTTTGACTAAGGGTGTAACGATACGCGTATTCGTATTGAACCGAACGATTCAGACAAATTTCTAAAAGATAAAAGAGAATAAGTGTACAGAATATAATGTTTTTAGTGCAACAACGCTCAACAAGGCATCCCAAATGATGTGAACCTGGACATGCTGCCTTCCCCGCCCACCTCCAAACACTACTCCAGTCAGGCACACGCTGCAGTAGCTCGCTAAATGGCTAACATTAATGTAATACTCCTATAACCAACAGCGGGTTTGGCGTTTGGGAGCACTTTGGTTTCCCTGTAAGTTATGAGGGTAATGTCAAGAGAGTAGTGGATAAAAAAAACACTATGTTGTTGGATTATCGCATAAAGACGTGCGAATAAAGCTGCGTTTCCATCCAACGAGTCGAAGCGAACAAAACCATCACTTCCTGATTAACTGGCGCCAAATATCAACAGTAAAAACTGAATTTGCTGCAGTAGGAGAAGCTGCGTCAATATTATCTTCATCTAATAACTGACTTGTGCCTCGGAAGGCAATCCTTGCACAAGAGCACAGACGCTCTTGATTCTGGATGTCATTAATAATATAATAACACTAATACTGAAACGGTAAGGCATTTTAGAATGACAAAAATGACATTTCAGATGGTTTATAATGTGCAGCCTGCTGGTTTGTCCATTTACACACATATTTATCATCACATGATCTCTTAAAACAAAATCACAGGACCTTTTTTAATGCCCACACTGGAATTTGTGCGATAAAAGTGTTTCCATTATAGTTTATGCGCATCTTTTTTTATCGAAAAAAAAGTTTATCCAACTCAGTTATGCGCATGTTTTTTATGCGCATTTTCAAAATGTATGCGCATCATGTCGTTTCCATCAACTGTTTTTTTATGCAAATCTCCAAAATGCGCATAAAAATAGGTGGATGGAAACATAGCTACTGACATCACACAATCACTAACTGGAATTAGACGAAAACTAGACACGCGCACTACATGCAACTATCCCCGCAGCAATCAGACAGGCAATTTCTACAGATTCGAACAGGGCAAAACATCACCGAGGCGATCTGTACATTTATAGCTGTGGATATGAGACCTTAATCACTAGTGGAAATTTTGGGTTTTAAGAAAATGTTAAATGTAATAGAGCCCCGTTACATTATTCCTTCATAAGCCCATTTCAGTCAGATAATAATTCCTGCTTTCAGATCCACTGAAATGGCAGGTGACGGTCAAATCAAGCAGATCTGTGCTGTCTGAAGAAAATGTGGACACTCATCTTTTTGAAAATAAAAATTACTTAAAAATTGATTGAAACTCAGTTCCATATAAAAACTAAATTGTTCTTTCCTTTTTATTTGTTTAACTACTAAAATATTATATTTATTTTTATAAGCAGTTTTTGAGTATAAAGAAGGATTTGTTTTATTTGCTGCTAAACAGAAACCCCAGAAGTATAGCTTTATATCACTCAAAGTAAAAACAAAAAAGAAAAGAAAAAAAGAAGAGAGATCATGCTTTTATGATGTTAGTTTTAATACATTAAAAAGATTTTAATCAGAGAAATCCTCTTAGCTTTTTTCTTTTTTTTCTATATCGAAAACATACCGAACCGTGACACCACTGTGTCGTATCGAACCGAACTGTGATTTTTGTGAACCGTTACACCCCTAGTTTTGACTGCACACACTCTGTGGAAGAAGGACTGAGTGTGGTCTAATGCTCCGCCATACACACAACAGCCACAAATATATTTCAGCAGCTGTGTGATGCAAAAAACGTGCTGATTTGGTGACATGTAACGCTTGTGTAACCACGGAAGTGACATGACAACAAAGGTGCAGATCCAAACGCAGGCTTTTATTAAAGGGATGGTCAGGCAAGCAATGATCAACACAGGAGCAAACAGATGTATAAGGGAAATCCAGATCCATAGTCAATATAGCAGGCAGATAGTCACAAGGCTGGCAGCAGACAGGGAGAAACAGATGATCAAGGCGAGGGTCAAAAACACGGCAAAAACAAAACAAGGAAATGCTTAGAACTGAAACTAGAATAGATAACAAGACTCGGCAACTGGAGTGAGTGTGTGTGCTGTTTATGTACTGTGTGTAATCAGTTCTTGAGCAGCTTCAGCTGTGGGATGTAATCAATGATGATCTGGAACCGGTTGTGTGTGATGTGAGAGTAGTGCATGTATGGAGATGTAGTCCATAAGATGGCTGATTTGTAGTCCATTAGTAAATGTGCATGTAAACCAGCGATCTATGGGGAGAAGATCGCTGGTGATTGTGACAGCTTGAAATATAAACATCATGTCTGTTGTCCTAAGATGCATCAATTACATCAGGTTTCCACTTTTTTCATGTGTTTGAATATTAAAATGGCCCTCCTATGAATTGTCAGTAACTGAAATGGCCCCTCGCAAATTTGATACCCCACATTAAGAGACTTGAGACTAATACATGGTTATGATGCCTTATCATTACCATATCATTTGCAATACATCTTCATCATAATGCAGATATCCCTTTATTAAAAGATTTGGCATTCGATTTTACTCTGTGTTTTTGCTTTTAGAGGGTTTCAAATTATTGTAGAGGGGTCAAGACAACTAAGCCTTTTTTTAGAGTGTGTTTTGCTTAAATTAATATGTTGTTTGGGGTCATTTTGGTTGGGATGTGTTCCATTATCCATGAATTGGTTCACAACTATCTGTGCATGGATGCATTTCTACACATGGACTCTGTAATTCTCCAGTTATACTTGTTGCCATCTGTGTCCCCAACTGGGATGATAACAAGCTGTCACTTGATTACAATGGATGTTCTTTGTATTAGAAGGGCATGGATGGACCATTTATTCCACTCCAAATTTTCTCAATGGGCTCGGGGAGCTTACGTCATTATCCACAAATCAGTTTGGTTTAAACTGGTCACCACTATTTTTGACTCAAATAGGGTTTTTTTTTTTATAATTGCTGTATAGCATTCCAGTCATTCTTTTGTTTGTCTATGCCCACAACTGGCATTAGATATTTTCTACAGACGTCTTTGGTTTGTTTGCCAAGCATTGGTGACCTTTACATGTGTGATATTGTATCATCTTGTTATTTCTGATCATTCTCCTGTCTCTGATTGAAGTTTATTCTCATTTATTCACATAACCATACAATTATCAGATCACACATTTGGGGGGTTATGGGGGTGACGCAAACACCAGAAAAAAAATCTAACTGTTGGTAAAGTAAGAGTGTAAAAGCCATTTTTCAGGTGATGTATCAAAAAACTAAAATATGACTAAAGCATACAATAAATGCATCACAAATCAGTTCATTTCAGTTCAATTTGGGTTTATTATCAGTAATGAAGTAATCAAGATAATCAGTAAACACACACACACACACACACAATAGAGGTAAAGTTGGTTTTATATTCGGATATTCAGACATTCTCCTTAATAATATAATTTCAGAAAAGTATTCTTTACAAATTCAAAATAGGGAAACCATATAAGCAGCCAATGACTATCAAAGTACAACATTGTTTACAGTCAATTAGATAGTGTTAATGTTGTTTTGAAGTCATACTTGCATGTTAATTCCGATGGAATATTCAAAGTAACATGGTAAACAATACATAGACTTCTAAATGAACGAATGTGCGAATATAAAACCAACTTTACTTCTATATACACACACACACACACACACACACACACACACACACACACACACACACACACACACACACACACACACACACACACAAACAAACAAATGTTGCCTAATCACTGGCCAGTAGCACTACTTGAAAATAAATTATGCTCTCCTTTTTTTCTGGCTTGAAAATTTCTCAGTGACCTTTTGGTTAACGTCAGTCATCTCAGTGGCCAATGCATTCAGCCTCTCTTGCGTCATGCTGTTTGAAACAGCAAACACGGAAATAGTAAAGGCATGACTTACATCAAACCCATAGATATCATCAAACCCTGCCAGCCAACTCCGTTTGTCATAACAAGTGCTGGAAAAGCCCCGAATATTCGCGCGCTCGCCATCACTTGCCTACTGGTGAATTTGCAAAGACGGTCGATCTGGTCCAAGCTTCTTGATTCTTTTTTTTTTCTTCATCCAAACGCCTTGTGAACGGATATCTTTGCAAAGATACAACGGAATTTTCCTTCATCTCGAGAAATTGCATTCTAAGCTCTTTGGTGAGAATGGTCCAATCACATAAGGCCAATCATATGAAAACAAATATGATTCGTTCTAACAGCAAAAATGGGAGTGTTCGGGGCGCAGAGCGCTGCGCCCCAAAGACAATTTAAAACCGGCCAATTAGAGCTTATTGTCATATCACGTGCATTGCAAAAGTTCGTGTACCTACATAGACACTCATTAGTCCGGCGCCCCGCACACATATGAAAAAATATTGTTCATACTTTTTTTTTCAATAAATGTTAGTATGACTACAATAAATGTTAGAATGTTATAATTAAATCAATTTATTTTGTTAATATTTGTGATAATAAACATTAACATATTAAAGGGGTCTAACTTGAAGGGGGGGCGGCGCCCCAGCGCCCTCTATTGACCAGCCGCCACTGGTTGTAATGGCAAAAAGCCTCTGTTGTTAATTCATGTTTTTTTTTTTTTTTTTTTTTTATGATATGGATATTAAATAATAATAAAAAAACTGTTTACAGTTTTTTTTCTGAATGCTTAAACTCTAACTGAGATTCTCTTAGCACAATTTATAAAACGATTAATTCTTATAGCAAAACCACTCACTGAGTTTGCAAAATTAAAAGAACAAACACTGCTTTGTGGCAACGCAGTGGCGCAGTAGGTAGTGCTGTTGCCTCACAGCAAGAACGTCGCTGGGTCGCAGGTTCGAACCTCAGCTAGGCTGGGTCAGTTGGCGTTTCTGTGTGGAGTTTGCATGTTCTCCCTGCGTTCGCGTGGGTTTCCTCCGGGTGCTCCGGTTTCCCCCACAGTCTAAAGACATGCAGTAAAGGTGAATTGGGTAAGCTAAATTGTCCGTAGTGTATGAGTGTGAATGTGTGTGTGTGTGTAAATTCCCAGAGATGGGTTGCGGCTGGAAGGCCATCCGCTGCGTAAAATCGTGCTGGATAAGTTGGTGGTTCATTCCACTGTGGCGACCCCGCAAGGGACAAAGCCGACAAGAAAATGAATGAATGAACACTGCTTTGCACTAAGTTTGCAATTTTGTAACACACACTTTCCAAATTGATGGTACAATCCCTTGCACAGCACTCTTTTTGCGGAACTGTAAACACAACTCACTGCTTTACACTGAATTTCTAAATGATCAACACACTCCTAACAAAGATATACACATGTATATTTACACTATTTTGCCAACTGTCTGGCACACTGTTACATGTGAAAACTGATTTAGATCATTAGTTCACTTTGCAATCAGATACTTTCCCCGGTGCCTTGGACTAGAGGACATTGCATGTGGTGTAGATTAAATTTTGTGGCCGGACCCAGAGAGACGACACATTGTAGTCTGATTTATTTTTCTCAGTGAAATTACTATTTTGTGTTTTGATTTGGAAAAACACTTGTGTTTGTTTTGATCTGTGTAAATAAACACCAATACTTGAAGTTTGCATCCCTGTATGTTTACAGAACTATGAGAAAGGTATGACCTCAAACTGACATAGCCTAGCTTGTGCTCAGAGAAGGCAAAAGCCAGATGTTTTATTTTATTTTTAGTTTTTTTTTTTTATTTGTCTTTCAAAAACAACAATTTAGGCCCAATTTAGTGCACAGACTGACGGAGACATGTCAGATATACAGTGAATCAAATATAAAGCCATACAATAACACAAAACAAACAAACATACAAATAAACCAACAAACAACAACAACAACAAAAAATAACTTAACAAAAAAAGAACAACATACCGTGCAGACATCAAATAGAAACTCTGAAAGGGGTTAAATAAAACCATATTCTTGAAACAAATCATACAATTGTTTAGCCTTCTCACTCTTCATTATTTTTAAAGCCTCTGCATTGGTGGCAAACTCCTTTTTAAAGAAAATCAGTTGAGAAGCTGTTTTCAAAGCAAAAGCCAGATGTAGTTTTAATTTATTCCATCAGTGTGTAGTTGGAGCATTGTGTGCTTATTAATGTGATGGCTTGTGTTAAATGTTTGATACAAAAATACAATTTTTAAAAGGTTTGAAGAGTTTAGCAAGGTTTATTAGCTTTTGCAAGAGAACTAAATGTTTTGCAGATTTGGTGAAGGGTTTGCTTATTGGTGTGTAGAGTTTTGCAAAAATAGCCAATAGTTACAAAAAATGTGCTTAAGCTATAAAAAAAAACTGTAAGATATTTCTAGTGATATTTTCTGAAATGTCTTGTTGTCAGTTGTTAAATTATTCATAGTATTCGTTGTTTGTATACTTGTGTGTTTGTTTTTATTAAAAATAATTCAGAATACTTTAAAATAATGGCCTATTAGTTAATTTTAACGTATTTACTAACATGAATTAGTTTTTTTCTAATTGCTAACACACTAAAATGACAGGCCAGCACAATTATTTAAACTGACACACAGAGAGCAAAACTTCTTCTCAAGTCTCCATAAGTCTAAACACATTTTCTGCTTTACACACATTTTGCATTTCAAAATGACACTTTTTAAATACACTGAAAACAGTTCTCTGCGTAAGACACAACAATCTGACATAAAGTCACATGTTTGCAATTTAGAAAACACTGACATTCAAAATGACACTACATGAACAGCTTTTAACCATAGTTCAACATTTCCTAATGAATTATTCAAATGCAACACTAATTAATGCACTGTGAGTTAACAAGAACTAACAATGAACAACTTTATATTCAAGAACTAACATTTACAAAGATGTATTGTTTATTGTTTGTTCAAGTTAGTAAAAAAAATATCTTACATTAACTAATGGACCATTATTTTTAAGTGTTACCAGATAATTTAACCAATCAGTCATACAGGCTGAGATGTGCGAAAAGACATTTGTACAACAGAACTCCTAAATATTCCACCATGGAAGTATATAAAACGGATTTCCTACAGAAACATATTCTAATAGTGATCAGAAAACACCTTATGCATCTTGTGTGGTGCAAAAATATAACACATATACAGTTAAAGTCAGAATGATAAGCCCTCCTGAATAATTATGCTTTTTCAACACATTACTTAACATAATAGTTTTACAGTTTTTCCCAATTGTTTACACACAATTACTTGTACTTCAGACACAATGACTACAACATGTAACTGATGCACCAACCCTCTGAACCAATTCTGCTAAACTCCAAGCACAATTCCTGCTTTACACTCAAATTGCAGATTTAAAACACACTTTTTTTTCAAAACACTACACACAATTCTCTGCATTTGGCACAATTTTCATGCAGAAAATCTCTTGTTTTCACAAGGAACACACTGTTATTCAAAATTGTAAAGTCAGTTGACCTACTTTGCATACTAACTCATGACATACAGTAGGTAAACACCTGTCACACATAATTGCAATTTAGAAATCAGAGCTATAACTAGTTCACTGCCCACCCACGTTTTTTAGTTGTTTATCTCACTCTATACTCTCCATTTCTCAATCCTATTGAGGAGTTTTTTTCTGCCTGGGGATGGAAAGTGTATGACCCAAATCCACACTTTATTTGTTTTTTACTGTAACTATTCTGTAAATACTTCTGTTATATGTAGACCACGTAATGTGCAACTTTGTGTTGGTTGGGATGAACACTGTGTACACTGTTTTTGTGGGAAAAATACAGTAAAATATATTTGGTACCGTGTATTTGTATAAAAATAATATTCTGAAATATTTTACAATGCACTTATGTAGGCCTATGTACTGTCTGCAGTGTGTAACACTGAACAAAAAAGGCTTACAGTAAGTCATTATGATAAATGGAGAAGGAGTGGTCATAGTGTGTTACATTAAGCACATCAGTGTTCAAATGGTTCTTATAAATGTCTATTCATGTGATGGTTTGTGTGTGTCATTTGAAAACAAAACACCATTTTGAGAAGAAATTACACTTTTTTGAATGTAAAGTTTGATTTTGCAGGAGAATTGAAGGGTTTTGCCCAATGTGTGTGTGTTTTGTGTGTAGAGTTCTGACAATATTAGGGATGCTTTCAGAAAATGTGTGTAAACAATTGGGAAAAACTGTAATATTGACCTTTTTTATTTTAATTAAAAAATGTTTTTATTCTAGCCGAAATAAAACTAAGACTTTCTCCAAAAGAAAATAATATTATAGGAAATACAGTGAAAATGATGAAGCCCTCTGTCAGACATTATTTGGGAAATATTAGAAAAAAGAAAAAAAAAAAAGCATAGGAGAGCGAATAATTTTGGCATGAATGCAACAATATCTGTTTAACTGTATTTTTTATCAGTTTCAGTAAGTTTAGGTCTGGAGTAAGTTACATAGAGTAGCTTTTGTTCAGTTTAATATTTTCTTTAAAAAAATAAATCTTTTTAACTATGTTTTACTGAGGCATAGAGCCCATGATAGTCAAGATCACAGTAAATCTTCGAGAGCAATAGTTACTTAAATTGAAGAAAATTTTACTCTATAAAAGATAACATTTGGTCTTTCTCTAGAAAGAGTAAAACATACTTTTTTGTTAGTCATTTTTTCAGAGTTAATCTTACTCAATGTAGTGTTAATATTTTATCTTTCATATATTTGACTCTATTTTGTGTCTTTTGAAATCTACTCTCATATTGTTTTACTCAGTTGAGAGTTATAAAAAATTGACTCTGCTATAAATGTTTTAAAGGTGCAGTAGGTGATCTGCGACAATGCTAACCGGCTAGCATAAATCTCTGAAACAGTCCCACCCCTGCCGTCCAAAGCCTCACCTCCTGAAATAGAGCGCGCGCACCTTAAAGATGACAGCAGAACCCTCAATCGGCGACTAGTGCTTGGCTGGCGGCGTGCAGGAATTACACTCATTACTAAGTCATACTTCCATGCTATTTCAGACCGAATATTCAGAGTAGCATGGTGAGCAATATAGGGGGTTGTCATTGTTCAAAAATGAACCAATATGATGTGAATATAAAACCAACTCTAGCTCAGTAAAGTAGGCTAGGCAGAATAGCGCCATTTACTGATGTTTTGTTGTTAAACTAAATAAAAATCTACATTATCGATGCTGTAAAAGGCCCTTTTGAAACTGAAAAGTCACAACAATCTATCGCCGAAAGATTTCAGTGGCTGAACACCACTTGTGTCCATATAACCCATTTGTAACAACATCTACATCAGCTTTGAGTGAAGCTAAAATAGTTTTAAAACAGAACATTACCTGTCTAAAAGAAATCCTTCAGCCATTGTGTGGTCCTTTCTCCAGCGTGCAAAAGTAACTCCAATATTGATTCAGGATTTTTAAAAACTTTGATTCAGCACGTTTTTACCGCTCGCGCTCCTTCTCTCTCTCTCGCCACATGAACTCGCAGCGCGTGTACGCACAAATGGCGGATCTGCGTGTAAACAGCTGGACATTAGTTAAAATCTGCATTTGCTGACAGTCAGTTTGAGCTACGTATCAGAATTATGGGAGATGTCGGCCCGACACTATTAATTGGATGACCTTTTTTTTTTTTGTTTTATGCCTTACCCAGAATATAAAAATACATATAAATACATTTAGATCATTTAGTTTAATCACTATTATCGGAATGTGAAGAGACTTTCAACCAGCACGACAAAAAATGTTTCTGAAGACAATCACCTACTGCACCTTTAACTCTGTTCAGAGGAACTTCAGATTTACTTTTTTTCCACTATTTTACTCAGTTGAGAGCATTAAGAAATTGACTATTTACTTCAGTTGTTTATCATCAAATATGAGTGACCTATGAGGAATAAAATAACTCTACCCAGGTATACTCTTTTGAATGTTCACGTTTTACCTGTCAAAAACCCTAAAATAATCTTGAATTTTAGAAAATAAAATCAAAACTGTTTACTCATGTTGCACAATTTTATTTTCAGGGTCTTTAATATTACACTTTCATCATGAGAAAAAAGAAAATAATAATAAATAATAAAAAATACAATGACAGTGATATTATAACAGATGAGACAAAAAAATCAAATGAAAGTATATGGTACAATAAACAAAAAAATCGAAATCACAAAAATAAGACATTACAATGTCTAACAGCTTGTATTGCAAAATATCCTTTATCTCCAGAACAAAGTGTTTATATGGTTTGTGCAATTGTGTAGGCATGAACATGTTCAACTAAACAATGTTTCCAGTGCAGTTGTAATAAAAAGGATTGGCTCATCTTTGGTAACGACATTCTGAATTACATGAAAAAGAGGCACGTCATTTTAAACTAACAATAACTGCTAACCCTGTGCGATAAGTATTGCAACAGAACTTGACCCATTTTACATTTATGACCTTAGTCCACAAAAGCACATTAAGTTTCTCAGCCATCTAAACACCAACTTCTATTTCATTCAAGGAAACCATTTTACCAGGACTTAATTTCAATTCATTTTAATCAAATGTTTGCTAAATATAAGCCATTTGGCACAGATGTTACTTTGCCAATGTTTTTTTTTTTTTTTTTTTTGCTTTTTAAAGCTTTTTGAAAATATGTTTTACTTTGTAACACATCCACCAACAATGTAGCAGTGGTCCAATTTTCTGCATACAACTAGGGCAATGCACCATAAAATGAAGTTCTTTTCAGGAAACAAATTGTCACGGTTTATGGGTATGTGTGTTATTCCTGTATGTTATGTGTCATGCCTTATGTGTTGTCATGTGCGAGGGTGTGTGTTTTGTTTACCTTTTTGTGTTGACTGCGTGCTATCGTATCAGCTGACTTAATCATCCTCCAGCTGATCCCTGTTTCACTGACTATATATTTCAGTCTGTGGTTACTGCTGGTCATCAGTCCGTTGTTTGTTCTTGTCTGTTGTACTCAGGATTTTCGCAGTCTGTGCGTTTTGGTTGATGTCTTCGTTGAGACCTGTGGGCTCTCTTTTGTTTTGAACATTTCTTGTTTTCGAACATCCAGTTGTATCCTTTGATACTTATATTATTTTTTCCATTAAATACTTGCAATTGGATCCTCTCTGTCTTGTGTCGTGGCAACAAATGCTTAAATAATCTGTGGTGCTCAAATCAAATGCTTCAAATAAATAAATGATTCCACAAAACCAAACAATAAATCTATACCAAGATTGTCACCAGTAACTTGGACAATGGTTCCATAAAAAGCATGATTAAATAAAGTAATTTGAATTCCATTGGTTTCCAGTGATGAAATATTCCTGACAAGAGGCTTTAGTATTTTATCAAACCAATATGTTTTGATATCTTGAGAATGAAATAAAGCTAAACTAAAAGAATATTTAGTAAACCTGAGTTGTATTTTGGGGAAATATTTCTAAGAATAAAGTAGATGGCTCCTAATTTATTATATTATATAGTTTGACCCAAGAGTGTTTGAGCATTCGAATGCATAAAAAAATACAGCTGCAAGCAGCGATTATGGGGTCAAGCGCGTAATTTACATATTTTGCTTCATTTGGATTTTTTTTCAGGCGATGCAGTGACTGAGTAGGTATAGCTATCGCCTCACAGCAAGAAGGTCGATGGTTCGAGCCTCGGCTGGGTCAGTTGGCGTTTCTCTGTGGAGTTTGCATGTTCTCCCTGCGTTCATGTGGGTTTTCTCCAGGTGCTCCGGTTTCCCCCCCACAGTCCAAAGACAGGTGAATTGGGTAGGCTAAATTGTCCGTAGTGTATGAGTGTGTATGGATGTTTCCCAGAGATGGGTCGCAGCTGGAATGGTATCTGCTGTGTAAAACATGTGCTGGATAAGTTGGCGGTTCATTCCGCTGTGGTGACCCCGGTTTAACAAAGGGATTAAGCCAAAAAGAAAATTAATGAATGGATTTTTTTAGAAAACTTTCCAATGCAGTTTCCAATGCATTGGAAACTTTCCAATTTTATTTCCTGATAAACTTGAAATGAAATGCGGAGCCTGGTGAGCTTCTAACAAAGTGCAGAGCCTGATTAGTTTCAAAAGCAATGTGGAGTCTGATGAGTTTCAAATTAAGTACAGAACCTAATTAGCTTAAAACGCAGCGTGGAGCTTGATGAGCTTGAAATGCAGTGCAGAGCCTGATGAGCTGGAAATACAGAGGATACTGATCGGCTTGTGCAAAGCCTGATGGGCTTCAAACGTAATTCAGAGCCTGATGGGCTTCAAATAAAGCACAGAGCCTGATGAGTTTCAAATGCAGAGAATAGCCTGATACGCATGAAGAAGTGTGAAGCCCAATAAGCTTCAAATGCAGTGAAGAGCTTGATGAGCTTTAAAAGAAAGTGCGCTGCATGATAAGCTTCAAATGCAGTGCAAAGACTAAAAAGCTTAAAATGCAGTGTAGAGCTTGATGAGCTTCAAATGAAGTATAGAGCCTGATGATCTTGATAAACAATGCGAAGCCTGATGAGCTTCAAACGCAGTGGGAGCTTGATGAAGTTCATATGCAGTGCAGAGACTGATGAGCTTCAAATGAAGTCCAGAGCCTGATGAGCTGCAGAGCCTGATGAGCTGCAGAGACTGATGAGCTTCAAATAAAGTGCTAAGCTTTAAACGCAGTGGGGAGCCTGATGAGTTGTTGGCCATTGTGCTATACACACCTTGAGTTATAAATGATCAAAAGTAGACAGCAACTGATAATAGAGCATACAGTACCAACACAGCATAAAAACATCGAATGCATACAGCAGAAACAAACTTAGGCACAATAAGATCAATTTCCTCCCAATTTAAAAGCTTTTTCTAAGAGATGTAGTTTGAGTTTGCCTTTAAACAAGGATTCATTAGAGAATATTCTAACAGACTTAGGTAGCCCATTCCACATTTTAGGACCTACTAGAGAAAAGCCTGGTCTCCTTTTTTCTTTAAATAGGGACTTTTAACATTTTCTGGTTTGATGACCTTAAACATCTGTTAGATATTTTCACATTAGAAAGTTTAGAAAGATAAGGTGGTGCCTGACCATTTAATACCTTAAAAACATACAGTAAAATTCTAAACTCTATTCTAAAACATATCGGCAACCAGTTTAGGGAGCACAGGATGGGGGAAATGTGTTCAAATTTACAGTTGCCAGCGAGAAGCCTAGCGGATTAATTTTGGACCACTTGTAGGCAATTTATATAGGATTGGCCTATACCTATATAAAGTGAGTTACAATAGTCCAAGCGTGATGATATAAATGCATGAATTAATCTATCAAACTCCACATGAGTTAAAAAGTCTTTCACTTTGGCTAATAATCTCAACTGGAAAAAACAAGATTTAACGGATGAAACCTAGATTTCTTACAGAAGAGCCCATATTGTGGGATGAGAACGGTTATATTTCACTTTTTGAAGTCCCAAACAGGATGATATGTATGCAAGGTTAAAAAACACTTTCAATGTCTTATAATATACATTTATTTTTACATCCTTTTCCCACTGACTCCCATATGAATCATCTGAGCGAGTCTTTTTCCCAAGCCCCTCCTTTACGTAACGCTAATTTGCGGTGATTGGACGTATGACCCAGTCTGTTGTGATAGGACTTCTGCATGTTACGGAGTCGGAAACGAAACGCCCATCACCATTTCTAGACTACAGTTTATCCTGATAACATACAGCGATTTTATAGCGTATTAAATGAAAACATGACGTCGATTTTGCTCTATCAATTTGAACCTGCATTTTACGAGGATAAGCCCACAGTTGCAGAAAACCAAGCAAGTCAACTTCAAACCCGATTGGAGCAGGTCATTTCTCAATGATAAGTGTCAATATTGTTTATGACACCTCAAGTTGTACGCGTGACAATTAATCACCTGTCAAACTTATTTAGGTGCACATGTGGAAACTGCATCAAAATACCAAGCGAGGTTGAAAACCTTTGCTGCAAAGAAGTAAGACAGGTATTGTTTCTGCAGTACATGAGCTTTTGACCATTAGTGCGTCGTCCTCAAGTGAGAAATGCTATAAAGTAACACAATCCAATGTGATGTAATTTTGTTTTACACTAATACGTGAAGTTTCACAAACTAATTTCGAGAGGAGCACGTGATAGGATTGACTACAGCTGATCCCTATCACCAATCACTAGCTAGCCAATCGGATCATTTAAGATTTAACATAAATACCCAGCCTAAACTTCATTTCTCATCTTCGTTTTGGAAACTGCTCTGCTCTGCATCAGCTGCTGCCACCACTGCTTCTGCTAATGTTAATGCTACTGATGCTACTACTGCTAATGCGACTGCTACTACAACAACAACTACTACTTCAAAAAACAACTAAAACTCCAACTATAACTCCAACAACAACTTCAACAACATCAAAACCTTCCTTCAAAGTGCCTCATACAACGCATCTGTGTCTTCAACCAATTCTCCAGCAAGATCACCGTCAAAACTGCATTGAAGCTGAACTATCACCGTTCTCCTAGCGGTGCACATGTGGTAATGTACATAGCATGCTCAAAGGGAAGCCTCGCAAAAATAACCACTCTCCAACAAAGACTAAACATTTTATAAATCTTTGAAAGACGAGACTAGAGCCAAAAGAATGATTTATACCAAGGAACCTACCTCTCAAACCTCCCGCCAGTCCACAGATTCATATCATTCTAATAGCATGAATTAATTTGACTGCAAGAGTCCAGGCAGTCCAATTCGCAAAACATTAGTCCACAGCATATTCATACGTTGATCACATTCATGGAATGAATTATCATTCAAACTACTTGCTGGAGTGCATCCAGTAGTGTCTCCAGTCATAACACTACCCAGATAGCAGGTAGTAATCGGCCCGAGCTCTGCTACCCTTCGGCGCCTCCGACTCTGCATCGGCGAGTGTTATCTGGGCCGAGTATGGCCCACAGCTCGCTCTCGCACATGTGTTTGTGATGCGGCTGTAAAGCCCTGGCCCAATTCCTGTTCCCCATATATGGCCCGAGTCTGTCTGTAGAGTCCGGGCCGCTTCTGGCAAGGACTCTGCTTGTTTAACTTTTGTCCTGATGGTGGCGGTAATGCTCCAAAAAGCTGGTTGGCAACCGCCTTAAAGATTACAAGAAGAAGAAGTTTTGGAACTCATGTTTTCCTGGTCCGAAAGGTAAGGTTTTTACTGCTTTTATACTGTATACTATGCGAATTTAGTGTTCAAAAGATTTTTTCACAGTGTTAGGTTGTAACAGTGTTTAGTAATTTTAAAACAATTTGATACAAATTGCAAAATGCAAACCCGACTGAAGCTAATTGATTTGTATGCTAACATTACAAACACGTCTGAAAGTTTCTGTTCCTTTTACACAATGTTAGATTGTAACACTGTTTAGTAACTGAAAACTATTTTAATTATATTATAGAAACATGGCTGAAACGAATTAGTGTGCATCTTAACGTTACGTTAAAGAAAGTTTCTGTAGACTAATCCATTAACACTACCATGGCAAAACGTGCTTTTTATTTCTGAGTTAACATTTTAATATACCATGGGTGTTGAAAAAATCATTTTACAGTTGTGTACTTGCCCAACAGAAATAATTCTGAGTGATTGTGTAAATAAAAATTAATCGTTTTGGATTTATAAAATAGTATTGTTTAACTCGTTTATGCAGTGCATCACGAAAGTGATCTAAGCTCGATACTGTTTACTATTCTCTTTAAATGATCTTAATATGTGTTAGTCTATGTGAATCAATTATCTTATGTTCAAGCTGTAATATGTGCATGTGAAACTGAATGTCTTAAAGCAGATTTTGATGATTTTTTTTGTTATTGACAGTTATAAATTCTGATTTAAATCAATAGGTAACAATATTTTTTGGTTAAGTCTTGTTTAAGGGTTAGTGAGGCCATTTTGCAGCACATCACAGAGACAAAAGATGTGAATATGCATGTTATAGTTAGGTGCTTATAGTCCATTATAAGCTGTAAACTGCTGATACATTTTCAACATACTTCAGCTTTTCAGACTTAACATTACTAATAGCTTCACAAACAGCTGAAATGGTTTTTGTTATTGGCTATCATCATCAAACATTTTCCACAATGTTAGGTTAACAGTGTTTTTAGTAACTTACAACTATCTGATCCAAAAGGTTTCTTATTTTAAAGAAATTTGACTGATTGTGACTTCTACTTTAACATTTTTGGGCTTATGCTCAAGGGGTATAATGTTTGTTTCAGGCTTTTTCTGAATAGTCATTATTAATGTTTATAATGATTCTAGTGAAGAAACCTTTTTTTTATACACTTTTGGATGTTTGTTTGTTTAACCGTGCTCAAGGATTCTGTCGTGGACTATCAAACAAGCTCGGCACAGAAGAGGCCAGTATATGTAAGTCATGGCTGAAAATTATTTTTACTTAGTTTTACTCTGTGAATTATAGTATTTGAATAGGGCAAGGGCCAGTGTTGCTCAGATTTTGAAGCCTTTGCAAACTCATTGTAGTGATGACACTCCTCACTATCAAAGCCTTATATAGTAAAAATGATTGTAAATAATATGATTATATAGTAAAATAACCTAGATGATTATGACATGGTGACATCTGAAGGCTCAGTTAACGAGTTCCATATTGTGGGGTTCGAGTCATCTGAAATGGATGTTGTGCCATCTTCATGGGTACAGAATTATAGATGTGCTTAACCACCTTACAAATCTATGTCTAAGAATCATAAGGCTGTCATACTGCATAAATCTTGTGCAACCTTCATTTCAACTGATCATTTACACTACAGGTATTATAGCCATTAATTAACTTTGATAGTATTTCAGGATTTGAACTATACTAAAATAATGTTTTGTTTTGAAAATGTATCTGATCATGGGACATAAAAGACAGAACTATAGTGACCGTCATGAAGAAAAAATATTTGGAACAAAGATGCTGGAAATAGGGTTGGGCCGATAGACGATGTCATCGTCCATCGCCGATGGCTGATAAACTTCACGATGCTGAGCCGGCATCGTGATCCATCGCCCCGCCCCACATGTATATTGATATACAACTTATTATTTGCATGTCATCTTAATAGCAATAACGGTCTTTTCATGAGCTGTGTTATATTATACTTATAGCTGCTGTTTGCACTGTCAGCATCGTGAGGATTAAATACATCGTGAGGATTATACAGCTCCTCTCGTGCTTAAAATGTGTAGATTCAGTGGCAAACGCTGTTACCTGCAAACCCCGTCCCACAGACTTTATAGTGAATGGCTTTAGATATTTTCATAGCGGACTTGAAGCCACTGGAAGTCTTTTATCCACTCTTGGAAAAGTGTAAAAGGTGAATTAACATTCAGCACATGATCACTAATAAGATGTGCCATTATTTAACTTTAGGTGGTTTCTAAAACTAAATCTGTCAGTGTTATTTTCATTCTCTCATCTTCAGCGCGTCACATTTCCGCGGCTGTAGCTCCTGTCATGTGAAGGCGTTGACTGAGTGATTGACAGCTGATATTAACCAATCCATTCGCGTTCAGTTCTAGCGCAGTGGGCCAATAGTAAAAGCACAAAGGTGGGGCAAGCATTCCGGTCTTTTTTACTTCAAGTTCACATGACAACTGTTTTAATCTGTTCCTGAGCGCTGCATTTGGCGACTTTAGGTGCAAAGATGCATTTTGCATAAATGTCTCCTAAATCCGCGCACGCGGTGAGGATTTTGCAGTGAAAACAGCTCGCACGGTAAAAATGCTATGCACTAGCACAAATGCTTTCAAATACATATTTTAGGTCGCATAAAATATCAGGCGCAAGTGTGACCAAAACGGTCGAGCCCTATCATCTTTACTTGTTATTATGTCCTCATAATAATAATAATAATAATAATAATAAAATAAGGAAGTTATCATTAATCACAATAAATTACAGTGAACTCCAAACGAACTCTCGTCTCGTCTCCGCCACCAGCTGTGGGGAAAAGCCATTATAAGGACATAAATCACTCCGCCTGATCATGCCAGAGTCCCGCGGAAAAAAAGTGATTGACAGGCGGTAATTTGTGTATAACTTTATTTATTTTTGGTTTGGTCATGGGTAAAGCAAAGACCATGTGTGTCAGGTAGTGAAAACGATAGGCTACAATTATTAAATTTGTTATGAATTAATTGATATTTTACAACAAAGACGATACCATCGTCCATCGCTGATGTTCGCATCAGACATCGTACGATGCCAAATTTGTCAACATCGCCCAACCCTAGCTGGAAAAAAAAAACAGATATGAATATTTCAGAATTCGATGCAGCACCGTAAGTACCATCACCACCAACGACTATGGAAGAATCCTTAAGAACACCATCAAGATGCACAGATACTGTACATTCCAGTACGCCTATGAACATTTACAGTCCTTGTTCCAGTGCATTTGGAGATCAAGACAGAACTTATTGGAACTCATGTCTTCGTAAGAATTAAAGACATCACTACATTTGTAAAGACTTTATGGAGCTAGAAAGTAAAAATCTACTAGAGAATATCAGCAGTATCTAACCCACTGTTGTATTTACACAAGTTGTATAAGCTACAGGTTGATTTATACTAATTCATTGTTTTTCTTCTTTTAGCACCACTGACTGAAGTGTTAAAATCTCAAGACGATAAAGCAGCAACTGGTCCTGATTCTCAAAAATCAGCAAAACCAAAACAGACATGATGAAATTCCAGATGTAAGCACATTTGACCTTCCTTTGTCCAATTTGATTTGGAAAAGCTTGAAAATCAACTAAAGGACCAGCCCGAACAAATGAAGAAAATGGCAAGTTCAAGCTCTTGCTTATTTCAAAGTGTTAAGTTTATTTATTTTTTGCTTCGTAGGTAGCCTACTTAGGAATTATTGGTGTTTTCCACTAAGGAAGCAGTTTGGCGTATGCTGGGAAAGCTTTTGGCTAACTCCTTGGCCAAACAAATTAACTGGAGCGGGGCAAACCAAAAAGTGGCCTTTCGTGCACTCCCCCTTGGGCCTGTCATAGTCAGTAAGTTGGTTTTAAATATACATTTCAATACAATTAGAAGCTGTTCCATCTGTGCATTTCTTTGAATCATTAACCAGAGGAACAAAAACAAATCTATATATAGTCCCATTTAGGTTGTACTTATGTGAGAGCAAGCATGTTTCTTTTTTTCTTTAACATTAGTACTTGTTCACTACTAATTATCTGTATATCTTTTGATCACAGATGCAGTGAGGACAAATGTCCATACCATGCTACTGATGAAGAGGTGGAAAAATGCATTACAAGGTGGCTACAACTTGCTCCTGGCAGGCACGGAGGAAGGAAGGAAAGAGAGAAAGCTAATGTGTCAAATGTCTAAATCACCATTTTCTTTTTTTTTTTTATTATTATAATGTGCCCTGATACTTGGGCAATTTGTTTTTCATTTGCTATATATATATATATATATATATATATATATATTTATTTTTGTTATTTTAATGTTTCGAGACGTTTCTTCAGAATTCGGCAGTTCTTTTTACAACTTTGACTTGTATATTTTATGTATTGTCATAGGTATTTGTAAGATGTTTCTTGCTATATCTTAAATTGGTTTCTATATTCAAGTTTATAGAATTTAGCTGTTTTAAGATGTGTCTTGTACATTTTTTTTTTTTTTTTTTTTTTTTTTTTTTTTTTTTTTTTTTTTATAAATTCAAATCTGTTGTGAAAACGAGGTTGTTTTGAGAACTTTTGTATGTGTGCAATTTCAGATTTTTTTTTTTACTATAAATCTTCCTGTGTATTGTGCAGTTTTATTTTTTTTGTGCACTACAAAAATTATTAAATTTGAGTATTATTTGTGTCTTGCAATCAATAAACGTTTATCTATTTATTTTGTCCTTTGTTTGATTATTTGCGTTATAGGATATGTATGCTGTTTGCATTTTATTTAAAGGTTAAACGCAGTGCCTACACTGTGTTTACATAGCCTGCGTTTGCTGTTTATCAAGTACTAATGTAATACCAAAAGGTTTTATATCAAGGTATATGTAGACTTAGTCGCGCCAGCTCCGGGCCGCAGTGCACATTACTCACGGGCCGATTCCGGCTCTGATGCGGCAGCGTCGGCTTGCTTACGGCCGCATCTGTAAGCCGCATCTGGCCCGATTGATTCGAGCAGGGAGTCCATAGGCATCCGGCCCGAGTACGGCAGCCGGAGTCGGGCCGAGGGGTAAGTCTCCAGCAGGCGAGAATCTAGCCGGAACTGGCCCGAGTGTATTTTGCTATCTGGGTAGTGATTCTGATCTACAAAATGGCCGCCGGCCTTTTATACTTCTGATTGACACTCCTTTGAGCCAATAACTGAAAAGGCGCCCTCTCTTTTGACAGAATTCCGGTCATTGGCTCAAGAAGTGGACCCCAACCCATCACCTGTCCCTCCGTTTTCAGTTATCAGGGCTGCTGGGCCGCATCTTCCTGGCCCCACCAAATGCTTGAAATTCCCCCACATCAACAATCATCAGCATTATTCGAATTACACCCTCTAGTAGCCGCTTCCTTATTATGAGGAGATGAATGGTCCGCCTCTAGTATTCTAGTCCATTGCGGCAATGAAGCAGTCATTCAATGCATTAATAAAAGGCGCTCACACTCCCTAATGCCACTCTTTCGCCGCCTCATTTGGATCTCTGCCAAAAAAACAATTTATCATAACAGCTAATCATGTACCAGGTTTTCATAAGCAAATTGTTGACTCTCTCTCGTCTTCTGTTTCAGAGATTTCGAACGCTTGCACCAGAAGCAGACCAACATCCGCATCCAGTGCCTCCTTATTCAGAGATGATATTCCCATAGACCACCCCATGCATCACCTGCACTAAACATCTATTTCCCTTATTCTAAACGCTATTGCTCCAGAACACTTCAAGCATATTTCACAGTATGGAATGCATTTAAACATTTCCATTCCCTTCATAACACTCCATTTCCAAAATTTTCCCTCCTTACTATCACTTCATTAATCACATATCTCCATTTACACAAAAACCTACAAGCCAGCTCCATCAGAAGCTGTTTAAGTGGCATTCATTTCTTTTACAAATACATGGCTCTACATCAAATTCCATAGCGAATTCGCAAACCAGCCTTCTCATTAAAGGCATCCAAAAAGCCCACCCCTCCTGCCCAGACACTAGGCTGCCCATCACACACCATATACTGTCTAAATGCATTTCCACCCTCCGTAAAGGCTACCTATCCACACACACAGACCGTACCCTAGATGCTATGTTCATACTTTCTTTCTTCGGATTTCTTAGAAGTTCCGAAATTTCCATAACTTCAAAATTCGAGCCCAGCATTCATCCCACTATATCAGATCTTGCTTTGATGGATGAGGAAACAATATCATTAAACAAAGCAAAACAGATCAATCCCGCGAAGGACACCTTATTTACATTTTTGACATCCCCTCTTCTACACGCCCATTCCAAACACTCCTAGCATACATGCATTACAGGAAAACCCTCAGTCCCTCCCCCTCCTCCCCGCTCTTCATAGACGAATTATCACACCCAGTAACACGCTTCTGGTTTCAAAAACACCTCAAAGCAGTCCTTCGCCTTTCAGGCTTTCCACCAGAATCATACTCTAGCCACTCATTTAGAATTGGAGCCGCCACCACTGCAGCACATAGAGGGCTATCACAACAGCACATACAAACTCTGGGGAGATGGTCATCGGATGCCTATAAGTCTTACATCTGCCTCAGCCAGAATCATCTCAAAGAAGCCCAGAAGACCCTTTCCAGAAGGAATCATCATTCTAGCTTATAATTCAGCTACTGCCTCCCCCTCCCCCCCCATCTCCCCCCCAACACCCCGGCCAAGCCCCCCCCCCCCCCCCCCAAACTATTCTGCTCACAGGGGTCCCCCATTCCCTCCCTCCCTCCTTCCCCGACTCCTGTCGAAGCAGCCTTTGATGGCCCAACCTCCCCAGCTGTGACTACGAGCCCGAGTCACGTCACTGCCACCGGCCCTAGCTTCATACATCTGACTACTTATATGCATATTTAAATAAAAAAAAAAAAAATGTATATACATATATTTAGATTCATATACGCGTACATTCTAATACTTACGCGTATGTTATAACAATGGACATATGCATATACTAGTCAAATGCGTGTATATTACATATATTCATATGTTCTTCGAATACACGGCTGCTGTCCCGAACCAATAGCATCTTTGGGAGGTTATCGAGAACTACCTGATCTCGTATCCCTCCTAATGCTTATTTGACCAGGCGGGAGCCTTGGGCTCACCTATCTCTGAGCTCAGGGTTCTCTCCCGGGACAGCATGCCAAACTAGCTAATATAGTCAAGCATTGTGTGAACTCTTGAAATAGGTTTGAAGCACTGAACAGTCAATTTGTATTATTCATATGTACATAACTTTATAGCAACGTGTTTAAGATGGTGTTAATGTTTTATACCAGCATAAACATTATCTTATCAACTTGTTTAGTATAATGTTAACGTCTTATGCCAATACAAATATTTATGTTCTTATAAGTTATAATACAAGTATTTATTAACAAAGAAAACTGTTTTTTTTATTCATTGGCACATATACAATTGTTTTGTCCACTAAAGGTAATCAGTATTATTCATATGTATAAACATTATTATATATCATATCAGTTTGTTTTGGATATTGCACTATGTTATTATACAAGTATTTGTTGTTTAAAACAGAAAACTGTTTTTTTCCCCCATTCTTACCATCGCAGGTTACAAAAAGTATAAACCAGATTCCAGACCCACCAAAATGTATAATACACCATCCAGGCTTTGAACCCAACTGTCTGAATCCATATACAGTTGAAGTCAGAATTATTAGCCCCCTTTGAATTTTTTTTTTCTTTTTTAAATATTTTCCGAAATGATGTTTAACAGATTCAGAAAACTTTCACAGTATGTCTGATAATATTTTTTTCTTCTGGAGAAAGTCTTGCTTATTTTATTTCGACTAGAATAAAAGCAGTTTTACATTTTTTTAAAACATCATTTTAAGGACAAAATTATTAGCCCCTTTAGGCTAATTTTTTTTTCGATAGTCTACAGAACAAACCATTGTTATACAATAACTTGCCTGATTACCCTAACCTGCCTAATTAACCTAGTTAAGCCCTTAAATGGCACTTTAAGCTGTATAGATGTGTCTTGAAAAATATCTAGTTAAATATTATTTACTGTCTTCATAGCAAAGATAAAATTAAACGGTTATTAGAAATGAGTTATTAAAACTATTATGTTTAGAAATGTGTTGTAAAAATCTTCTCTCCGTTAAACAAAAATTGGGGAAAAAATAAACAGGGGGCTAATAATTCTGACTTCAACTTCACACTGCAGAACATCTACAACATTTACCAATGTGACTATGGGTGTATAAGGCTCAAAACAACAGAGTAAGTACATTCTGATTAACCCCACAAATAATAACATTGTTAGCATGACCACTTTGATATGGGATAAACAGAACATGTAAATGATGCCATTTGAATCAGATATGTAACTCAAACATTATTTATTCACAAAAAAAAAAATTGCCACACAGACCAAAAAAAAAGTCTTTATTTTTTAGGCAGTTCCGCTACCTGGTGTACCGCAGTTTTGTCAGCTGGTGCTGGGACTACTTGGGTCGGAGTGTTTGTGTTGTTATTCCGTCCTGTGCTGTAACCCGGATACTGCAGGCATTTTCAGATCTGGCTGGTCGGTACGTTGGCTTCCGACCCCCTCTTGACTAAACCGTGACATGTGATGGGCAATGGTTTCTTCCTTTGTCGTCTGTCATATTCTGCACAAAGGGGCTTGGGAATGGGAATGGCCTTCATTTCATCCACAAATGGAGGTGGGTCCATAATAATGACTTCAAAGACCAGTTTCAGTAACTCCTCAATATATTCTATAATTAGAAATGACATTATCATTTTGTTATATATTTATTACATGTAAATTACTTATTTATTTGTAAAAATAAAATAATAAATGTTTTATTACTTACTATAGGTTGGGTCTGTTTTTAATGCCCGTGTTGTCCATTCCCCTCTTTTGGATTTCGGCAAGACCATTTTGTACACTGGCTGTCCTGCTGCTGTTGTGGCTTGTTTTCGGTTTGCATTTTCATTGTGATGAAACACAGCAAGGTACAGTCTACAATAGCAAAGCAGACAATTAACAAAGACATTAAACAAAAAAGGCAAACTGATATATGTTGTAATATTTTGATTACATGCACAGCATTTTTTGGTGTGAAACATAGAATAAGGCTGTGGAAAGCCTCAAAGGAGGATGTCTGATAATGATGACTCAACTTCGCCACATCTTTCAGCACCCTCTTGTTGCACAGGACTTTTTCAATTTTGTAGAGAGCCTGTGACCCTGCATTATTAGAAACTGTAAGCAATAGTACTTGCTCTTCTAGAAGTAACTTCACCAAATTATTCAGTTAATAAATAGTGTTAGAAACACAAACTGTAGAAAAGAGACAAACTAACAATAACTACCTGGTTGAAACCATTTCTTTGGGTCCTTTGATGCTCTAAGTGGATAAGCACACTTGGGGAATATAGCATTGTCATGTATGTGCACATTCCAGGTGGTTGATCAGCGAAGTCCACTTAGCCTCCTTCTCTGGTCCTGATGTATAGGAAGTGGCGCACCAGTAAAAATGATTTCTGATGCTACGTTGCCACTTCTTTACCAATCCACAGTCCTGTTTTTTCCCCAGTTCATCTAATTTCTTAAACAAACCTGATAAGCAGAAAAAATAATAAAACAGGAAAAAAATAAATAAATAAAAATTAATTTAACTGTACATTCAAATGTGGTTAGAATGTCAAATACTAACCCTTCTCGAAGTGCCATACATCATAAAACTGGGTTATCTTGCGCTCCCTGAGATACTTCTGGATCTGAGGATGACGGTCAGTGATGATGTTATCCACCTCTAACCCGTTGTTCTCCAGTAGATCCAGACATCTCTTCAGCCCTTCTTTCTCCATATGGTAGCTACCTCCAACCTCATTGCTCTTCAAGAGTTCGCACTTAGATATTGTTTGACAAATGTTAGCTGGTTTGGCATGCTGTCCCGGGAGAGAACCCTGAGCTCGGAGATAGTTGAGCCCAGGGCTCCCGCCTGGTCGATAGAGCGTATCAGGGGAGTACGAGATCACGTGGTTCTCAAGAGCTCCCCGAGATAAAAGGAAGAAAAGGGAGGCGAAGGGGTGGATGGGGGGTTTCTTCGAAATGAAGATAAGGGAGTGATTTTTCCCAGGCTACTTATAGTGAGCTTGGATCGATCTGATTGGCTAGCTAATGATTGTGGATGAGGGATCAGCCGCGGTCAATAATATCACGTGTTCCTCTTGAAATTTGTTTATGAAACTTCACTTCAAGAGTTCGCACTTAGATAATGTTTGACAAATGTTAGCTGGTTTGGCATGCTGTCCCGGGAGAGAACCCTGAGCTCGGAGATAGTTGAGCCCAGGGCTCCCGCCTGGTCGATAGAGCGTATCAGGGGAGTACGAGATCAGGTGGTTCTCGAGAGCTCCCCACAATGCATGAGACTCGGGACAGCAGCCGTATATTCGAAGAAACTCCCCAAAAGGCTAAATGCTATATCCGGCTGCTGGATATAGTGGTTTTGAGAAAGGAAAGGTAAAGAAGGCTCCTGCGGGAGCAAAGGGTGGTACAGACTCCTGCGGGAGCCTGAGCAAGGTTGGCGTGGGCGCTAAAGTCTCCTGCGGGAGGAGAGGCTCGGGGAGACCCCTGCGGGGGTCAGAGCAGAGGGTGGGAATCCTGCCGGAGTCAGATAAAATGGTGGGGAGTGAGGACTCCGGCTGGATAGGGGGAGTGAAGGGGGCATGGGTGGGGGGGTATGGACTCCGGGGAGTCGATTGCTCGAGGAACACTCCTGGAGGAGATAGAGCTGGGAGGTGGCAGCACTATATATAAATATATATGTATATGGTATATATGTGTATATATATATATATATATATATATATATATAATGGGGTAATCTAGGGCCTAGGGAGGGGTATTGGTGGACTCCTGCGGGAGTTGAAGCTCGTGGGCACTCCTGCGGGAGATAGAGCTGTATGAGCCATCTCCTGCTGGAGTCGGGGAAGAGGAGTGGCGGGTGGAGACCCCAGCTGAAGGGTGAGTGGCGGTTGGGCGATGACCCCTGCGTCAGGTGCTCGGGATTGCTCCTGCGGGAGCTAGAGCTTGAGGGTGGCAGCACTATATATAAATATGTATTTATATGAGTATATAGATAAGTATATATATAATGGGGTAATCTAGGGCCTGGGGGGGGCGATGCGGACTCCTGCGGGAGTCGAAGCTCGTGGGCACTCCTGCGGCAGATAGAGCTGTATGGGCCGTCTCCAGCTGGAATTGGGAAAGAGGAAGGGCGGGTGGAAACCCCAGCTGGAGGGTGAGTGGCTGTTGGGCGGTGAGTGCTCGGGAATGTGAACTAAAAATAAGTAAATAAATAAAAATGAAATAAATATGAGTATATAAGCTAGGGCCGGGGAGTGGGTGGGTGGGCCGAACTCCAGCGGGAGTTAGGTGAGTGAGTAGGGGAGAAAGCTGAGTAATACTCAGAGCTAGAAGGAAGAAAGAGGGTTAGATGGCTGGGTCGTGCCCTCGCCCTTGGGAAGCTGATGAGGCTGGATCGTTCCCTTGCCCTTGAGAGTTTGGGGCTGGATACGTACTCACACACATACATACGTACATACATGCATATATATACGCATATACATATGAAGACAGGATCGTGCTCGAGCCCTTAGTCTAGAGTATGGCATTAACTGGTTAGATGGAAAAGGGGAGGTTAGATGAGAGTCAAAGGGAAGGAGTAAAGTGCTAGGAGAAAACAGCGGAAGCACTCAATGCTAGCAGGGGGAACAGAAAGGTGAGGTGATAGGTGAGGCTCTTGCGAGAGCCGAAGCACTTGTTGACTCCTGCGGGAGTCGAAGCCCAGGTTAGACCCCTGCGGGGGTCCGAGCTGTTGGGTGGGATGGTAAGCATAGCAGAGCTTGGAAACAGAAAGGTAGATACGTACATGCATGCATGCATACATACATGCATACAAACATACATGCATACATGCACATATACTGTACATATACGCGCACATGCGCGCACACACACGCATGCATGCATGCATATAAACACACGCACGAATACGTACCTACGTACACGTACATGCATACACATATACGCACGCACACTCGTACTCGCATACGTACACATACATACATACATACACGAATATTTGTATATGCATACACATGTGAAGACAGGGTCGTGCTTGAGCCCTTTGGAGTATGGCATTAGCTGGTTAGATGGAGGAGGGAGGTTAGATTAGAGTCAAAGGGATGGAGTAAAGTGCTAGGAGAAAACAGCGGAAGCACTCAACGCTGGCGGGGGAAACAGAAAGATGAGGTGATAGGTGAGACTCTTGCGAGAGTTGAAGTTCTTGT
Source organism: Danio kyathit (assembly GCA_903798195.1). Taxonomy (NCBI): domain Eukaryota; kingdom Metazoa; phylum Chordata; class Actinopteri; order Cypriniformes; family Danionidae; genus Danio; species Danio kyathit. The sequence goes on from LR812536.1 coordinate 46,040,218, forward strand.
TGAGTCCTGTGGGAGTCTAAGCTGAGGTTGATGTTAAGATGGAGGAAGGAGGTTAGGTGAGAGTCAAAGCAGGGAGTAAAGAGCTAGTAGGAAACAGCTAAAGCACTCGACGCTGTCGGGGAAAACAGGAAGGTGAGGGGATAGGTGAGGCTCTTGCGAGAGCCGAAGCTCGTATTGACTCCAGCGGGAGCCATGAGTTTATGATGTTAAGGAGGAGGTGTCATTTCTGGAAACGGAGGGACAGGCGTTGGGTTGGGGTCTGCTTCTGGAGCCAATGACAAGATTTTCTGTAAAGAAAAAACACGTCAGTTATTTGGTTTGCAACATGGCACATATTCAGCAGACAAGATAAATTGTTTTTTAGCTGATGTCAATATGAGGCGTCTTAAAAGCGGCGTTAAAGGTGGTGAATAGGAATGCCTTTTTAGTGTATTGTACTGTGGTTTCCTTAATCTGAAATTTATTAAATAGAATCCTTTGTTAAAGAGTTTGTGAGTTGCACTGCTTATGGGACTAATACATGACATCTTAAAGGATGGGGCAGAGAGCGGTCCAATCATAAAGGGGTTGATGATCTCTTTTTATAAGATGATCGTCAGTTGTAGATTTTGCAGTAGCTTTAGAATGTATGTAGAGTGTAATAGGTTGGATGAGGGTCAGCTTCTGGTGCCGGCTGTCAAGAACTCTGAATTGAGAAACGAGAGAGAATCAGAAATTATTATTATTATTTTTTTTATTTTCTTTTTTTTTTACAACAAGATATGTGTATGGCAGACACAATGAATTGTTTTAGCTGATATCCATGCGAGGCGTCTTAATGAGGGCATGGGCAACTGTGAATGGAAGCGCCTTTGTTAATGCATGGTATGATAGCTTCGTAGATGCAATGCAAAGATGGTTGAGGTGGGCATTCGACCCCCCGCAGGAAGGCAGATGGATGGAGAGCTGAAGATATGGGGCGTGGCTTTTCTAGTGCTCCTGGAAGTGCCTCTTGAAGACCGATTAGGTGAAGTGGTAGTGGAGTGGAGTTTGAATGTTTTTAAAATGCAAATGTATCTAAACAGATTCAATGGATGAAACGTTTCTCCGTTCGTCAGGAATGTCCTCCCGTTCATAGCAGTCAAGCGGGAAGTTTGTTTCTTTGCCATTTTACATCCAACCGACTTGCTATTATGAATTCATATATGACACTAGTATATGAACATATGAGTCACTGGCATATTACAATTGAACTTCTATGTTGAATGTTTTTTAATATCTGAGTAATAATCTTTGGAATTAAAATGGCTATTTTTTTATTTTTATTTTTTTTTATAAATTAATTAATTAATAAATAATTATTATTTATAATTATTTTATTTATTTAAACAAACTGCCAACGTCAAATCCTGTACTTAAAAACGATGTCACCACTTAGAGTGAATGTTAGTTATGGGCTTTACTTTAATCCCTGGATAAATAACATTCTGTTGGAATCCTAATGTGATTAAATTCACAAGCATATCTGGCCCGGTTCATTCATAAAGTCAGAGTCCGTTCTTAGCCTGACAAGAGAGAGGGTGGGACCGTCTCAGTTTAAGCTCATTGGATAGTGGCACTTCTCTTTCAGCTATTGGCTTGAAGGCGTGTCAATCAAGACTGAAAATGGCTGACGTCCATTTTGGAGAGCAGGATCACAATTGTTATGACTGGAGATCAACAATTTCGTGGACTAATATTTGCGTATTGGATTGCCTGGACCTATGCAGATGAATTACTTCATGCTATCAGAATGATATGGATCTGTAGACAGGCGAGAGGCTTCAGAGGTGAGTTCCTTTTTGGAAATCATTCTATTCGCGCTAGTTTTTCAAGAAATGTTTAGTCTTTGTTGGAGAGTGGTTATTTTCTGTGAGGCTTCCCTTTGAAGTGTGCTATATACGTTACCGCAGGTGCACCCCTATGAGAGCGGTGAGAGTTTTGGCTTCATTGCAATGTCTGAAATTGCCGGCTTCTTGAGTTTAGGTGGAGTTTGTAGACTGTGATCTTGCTGGGGAATTGGGTTGGAGACACAGCGGATGTGTTGTGTGGGACATTTTAAGTGAATTGAATTGAATTTTTATTTGACAGGTTTTAAACAAGCTGTACAAAAATACAAGTATCCCATACATTTTGAAATAAAAAACTGTCGAGGATAAAAACACAATAAAGCCCTGGGCTTGTTTCCATTGTGGTCGTCTGTGTTAAAATAAACAAAGTATGGCTTCAAAATACAGATGATGCATAAAAACAAACACTACCTCCACATTTTAAAACAGTAACAAAGTAATTTACAAATATAATAATTGCTTCATTCATTTATTTTTCTTTTCGGCTTAGTCGCTCCATTCTATCGGGGGTCGCCACTGCGGAACGAACCGCCAACACATACAACACTGGTTCTACACAGTGGATGCCCCTTCAGCTGCAACTCCATTCACAATCAAATAACATAAAATAAAACCTCCTCATCCACCATGTAAACTAATTATCCTCATCAAACAACCATCTTTTGATCGCTTTTTTGAATCTCCTTAAGTCTTTTATTTCCTTGATCGGTTTTGGTAATTTGTTCCACATGATTGCACTTGTATATAAAAACATATTTTTTCCCACTAGACTTCTAAATTTAAATAAACAAATATTAAAATCCCAACCCCTAGTACTGTATGAATGCTGTTGCCTCACCATTTGAAAATAGTTCACCAAATAATTAGGAACCACATTATTAAACATTTTACGTACCATACCCAGTTTTAAAAAACATACTCTTTTACTAACAGTTAACATGCCTAATTCCTTAAAAACCTCTTTGTGCAAATGTGCTCTAGGATGAATTTTTAAAATTATTAGTACTAATTTATTTTGCGCCTTTTGCAGTTTATCCTTCATACTCTGTGAGCAGCTACTATACCAAAATGAGGTAGCATAATCAAAATGGGGTTGAATTAAAGCTCCTACCAATAATTTTAAAGAATGAACATCCAACAGGTCAGCTTGCCTTGCTAAAAACCTAATTTTTCCACATATCTTTGTAAAAACTTTTCTTGCCATAAGATCTCCTGATAATTTATTATCTATTAAACATCCCAAATAATTTACAACATTTTTTGACTCAATTTTCCAATCATTAATCCTAACTACAAAACTATCATCTTTCTTTAATTTCACTCTTGAAGCAAATAAAATAGCCTCTGTTTTACCTATGTGCAAAGTAAGTTTATTATCTAAAAACCAGTTGTATACACTTCCTAACTGGGAACTCATGATTTCTTCCAGGGCCCTTTTGTCTTGGTGAAAATCTAAAATTGCAGCATCATCAGCATAAAGATAGAGTTGATTGATAAGGGGGCAGATAATGTACCCTTTATGTCAACTCTCTGGCTTCTATCATCCAGATAGGACTGAACCCACTTTAGGGACACTTTATCAAACCCAATTGCCTTTAATTTATTTAATAAAACTTGGTGGTCTACAGTATCAAAAGCCTTCTGAAGGTCAAGCAGCACCATTCCACAATATTTGCCACCATCTACAGCTTACCGTATTATATGTAATATGCATGTCTCGGTGGAATGTAATGCTCTAAAACCTGACTGTAGCTCATACAAAATATGTTTTTTACTAATATAGCTGACTATCTGTTCGTGTATAATTTTTTCCAGAATTTTAGACATCACCCCCAAGATTGAAACAGGTCTGTAATTAGCCATATCTAACTTGCATCCTTTTTTATATAATGGTATAACTCTGGCACTTTTAAAATCACATGGTATTTTTCCTTGTTCAATAGATAAATTTAAAATATGTGATACCAAGGGGGCAATCACTTTAACAGCATCTTTAAAAAATCTTACAGGAATATTATCAATTCCAGGAGCCTTATTTAATTTTAACTCATTTATAATTTTTAAAACTTCACTTTCTGTAACTTGTTTCAAACTAAAGGAATCCGGAAAAATGTTCTGTTGTCTATAAAAAGAAATCACTTTATCTTCGTTGTAAATAGCTGGTTGCCCTGGAAGCTGACCACATAATTTTTTTGCTAACAATATAAAATACTGATTAAAAGATTCGGCAATATCCTTTGGATGAACAATTAATTTGTCTTCCACCTAGGGATGCAACGATTAACCGGTTTCACTATTAACCGCGCTTTAATTAGTCACGGTTAATTAATCGTAAGGGCTTCTCAACACCGCGTTTCTGCACGGAACAAAACTTATGCACGCAACGCAGCGCGCTCAAGCTTTTCATGCGCACCTCGATGGGATGACGGGGTTTTATGACCGCGGGAGCGGCAAACGGCTGAGGAAGAAGCAGTACATGAAAAGTACACAGGTTTGCAAACCCACTTAAAGTTATAATGGCGCCAATAAGAGCGATTATGTGATGAATGTTGATCCACCAGCCGAGATGAACCGAGTGATTTCGGAGAGAGCGCTGAAAGACTCGGAGTGGATCAGCTGTTTAATAGCTTGAATCTCGATGCGTTGCATTCACCGCGCGTTCAGCGCAAATGGCCGCTAATGTAAAATCTAACACTGTACACATCATCGACAAAGAAGCTCGCCTTTACTAAGTTTAAGCTGAAACTGCAGCTTATGAACGGTATTGCGCCGGTGGTCATCATGAGAAGCCAGCTCTGCCTCGCTTATATGGGTCGGCTGACTGGGCCTGCTTTATTCCACAAACACAGAGAAATGAAAATCAGCGCATAACGAGACTGAGCATTTAAAATGACCATACCGAAACCAACACTTTTAAACAGGTGCAGAAGTGAGACTTTTCTTAGTTTCTTTTGTCCATTCTTTCTGTTTATTAAATTGGCATGCATATAAAACAATAGTTTTTGTTTGATGCAAACCATAGATTTATTTTCATAAAGTAACAGTTGGACTTTTTATACCAGATAACTGACATTCAAGCACATTCAAGGCAGCATGATGATGAGAAATGTTATTCATTGTTAGTATTATTGTTATCTTCTTCATCATTAATATTTTATAATTATTAGACATTAATTTTGGAATTATTGCAAAAATATCAACAAGTCATCACCGCATTAGTTAGATAATTGTTTCTGGTTTTTGTTAGTTCTAATTGATGTTGTTTTCAAATACAATAAATCCCTTAATATACAAGTTGCAGTAGTGCTCATTCATTTTTGGTGGGTCCTCCTACATTTTCAAGCCCTGCATTAGACAAATACTGTTTTTTATTTATTCTTATTTTTATTTATTTATTTATTGTTCTGTCATTTATTTACAGTGTAAAATTATTTACATTTAAATGTAAAAAACATTCACTTATTTTGAAGCACAAAGAGAAAAATGTACTATTATTTGTTTTTTTATATATTATTTTGTGCTGTATTAATTAGTTACTGAGCAGCAATAAATAACACTGTAAAATATAAGGAGTTTTCATCTTATTTTCTAAACTAGTGGTGTTTAAATTAATAAATGCATAATAATCGTGATAACCGTAAAACCGTGATTATTTCTTAGACTATAATCGTACAACCAAAATTTATAATCGTTGCATCCCTACTTCCACCTTTAAGTTAATTTTAGATGATTTCTTATTTTTATCATTTGAATAACCTAGATTTTTCAATACACCCCAAAGTTTCTTTGGTTCAAATTTATTTTCATTTATCTTATCCTTAAAATAAACCCTTTTTGCTTCTCTTATTTTGTTCCTAACCTCATTTCTCTTTATTTTATAAAACTCGTAACTGCTACACTCACTGTCCTTCCTAAACTTTGCAAAACTATGATCTCTTAGCTTTAACATTTGTAATATATCATCTGTAATCCAAGAGTCTGATCTTTGTTTAACTCTTTTTTTTATATATTTAAAGCCTTACTAAACAGATCCTTAAAACAATCCCAAGCTGCATCCACATCCTTAGATCCCCATACCCCAGACCACAAAATAAATTAGGACTATAATTCTTCATTGACCTCACTAAAATAGTATTATGGCCCATAAACTTTGGCTTTTGCACTTTTCTACATAAATATACTAGAAAATGATCACTCATACTACACTCAATTACACCCCTACAACTTATCTTAGCTGAATCAGATGTCAGAATCAAATCAATAATGGACTGCGATTTTGGAGTAACTCTCGTTGGTACCTTAATAATTTGTTTCAATCCAAAGAAATCTGAAAAATGTTTAAAAGCCTTATATAACACAGAGTCCATGCTTAACATATCAGTGTTTAAATCCCCACATATTATAATTTCCGTTCCGAGGGGTTTCACAAAATCACTTAAAACTCCTTCCAACAATTCATAAAAATTACTTTGATCTGGTGGCCGATACAGGTTTCCAATTAAAATAGGTTTACTCTTTGGCAATAAAACGTCCACCCACACAGCTTCAATGGATACATTATTCATATCATTTCTAATATTAAAAGACAAATCAGATCTTATATAAACACATACGCCACCACCTTTACGGTTTCGGTCTCTTCTTATTAAACTATAATTCGCAATTTCAATTTCTGAGTCCAACACTGAACCGTCCAACCAAGTTTCACTGCACCCAAGTACAGACAACCGTAGATCCGAACACAACAGTCTTAGCTCGGAAATCTTTGGAAGTAGACTCCTTACGTTTAAATGAGCAATACCTAGACCTTTAGATGACCTCTTGAAGTCAGCACCGTGAATAACATTTTCATGATGTGCGCTTACCGGAGCATCCAAGTTCAAAGACGAAACCACCTGTTCACTCGCAGACTCCATACAAACCGGGTGAAGAGAACGAGCCTCATGGCCGGCGACTCCAGTCAGCCCTCCATGCGCAGCTCGCACACCCCTCGCTTCATCGTGCGCAAATGACAAACTATCCCAGTTTTCCGCAATAAAACTCCATTCCGCTGAAATCGCCGGTCTCCGACGCTCATCGCCACCCACACTCTGCACATCCAAGCGTGACTTAACTTCAATATCTCCTGGCTGCTGACATCTCCCTGCTGACGGGCCAGGGCATGGATGAACATCACCCGACAAAAGTAAGCATAGAATTATAATTGATCCATCACAGCTCCGTTGTTTTCTTTTACTTCCATTTTTTCTTCGTACATGGAACTGCCCACGGATGCCGAAATGTCTCTCTACCATGTCGCTGTCCTGTATTAAAAAAGTAAAACGCCCCAAACTGGGCTCCTTAACTGGATACAGCAAACTATAAAACGCAGTGATAATTAGCACTGTTTGCATGCTCCATCTGTAAGCCGCCATCTTGATCTTGAGATCAAGTGGAAGATTTTTATGTTGCTGTTGAAGTTGTTGTTGGAGTTGTAGTAGGAGAGTAGTTGTTTTTGAAATAGAAGTATGTGTTGTTGTAGTAGCAGTAGCAGTTGATGCGAGCCGAGCTGTCTTCAGAGCGAAGATCTTTCTGTAGCCGCAGTAGCAGTAAAAGCAGCATTAGCAGCAGTAGCAGTAGCAGCATTAGCAGTAGCAATAGCAGCAGTAGCAACTGTAGCAGTAGCAGCAGTAGTATTGGCAGCAGCAGTAGAAGTAGTAGCAGTAGCAGCAGCAGCAGTAGTACAAGTAGTAGTAGTAGTAGTAGTAGTGATGGTGGTAGTGGTGGTGGCAGCAGCTGCTGCGAGCCAAGCTTTCTTCGAAATGAAGATAAGAGAGTGATTTTTCCCTAGGCTACTTATAGTGAGCTTGGATCGATCTGATTGGCTAGCTAATGATTGTGGATGAGGGATCAGCCGCGGTCAATAATATCACGTGTTCCTCTCGAAATTTGTTTATGAAACTTCACAAAGTATGTCTATTACTGTGTAGCTTCCATATTTAGCTGAATGGCCTACACAAAAAAGTGGGAACATAAATACAATTCAACGTGATGATATACCAAAACAATGGTCTAATAACTTATGAAAAACTCATGACTTATCTGGTGAGTCTGCACGCAAATCTCCAGCAATAGCAGTCTTTCCTCCCTTCTTTAACTTTGCCATTATGTTTTGCTGCTCACTTTTCCACATGTGAACAATTGCTGGTTCCAAAAAACTTCTGCAATGTCGACGAAATGTGTCATACTGGAACAACTTTAAGTGCACAGCCTTGAAAATCTATAAAAGAGAAAACATTACATGTGTTTTAATAAATAATATTAACAATTTTGATTTCATAAAGTCAGATATTCCTTTGTTAAATAATTTACTACCTTGTGTAGTTGGATAAATGAGCCTCCTGTAAAATATGTGGCTGCTGATAAGGGGATGTTTCCAACCGGTGTACTTCCGACAATGGGCTGGCTCTGCCATTTCCTCCTGTACATACACTTAGGGCAAATCTGGCTGAATGCAACATATGTGCCCATGTGGTGTTACTCCATATCCCATTTTGATTTGTAAATTGGACACGTAAAAACAGCTCCCGCAAACATGTTTCAAGAGTTCGCCCTTGCTGATGTTTGATTATAAAGCGTGTTTGGCATGCTGTCCCGGGAGAGAGCCCTGAGCTCATGAGATCCTGACTGCATCATGATCCCGTTGCAGGGCGAGAGGGAAGTCAGAGTTCAGGTAGACCTCGAGAACTCCCCCTGTTTAACAGTGGTAGATGTGGATTATGAATCAGCTGTAGAGTGTGGATACTAAATTTAACGCTTGTTATGATGTCAATTTAGTTTTGTCAATTTACTTGTTTTTGGTCTGTGGGAGGAAACCGGAGGGCCCGAAAACCCACGCAAACACGGGGAGAACATGCAAACTTCGCACAGAAATGCCAACTTGGCCAGGTAAGATCTGAGCCAGTGACATTCTAGCTGTGAGGCAATGATGCTAACTATTAGGCCTCTGTGTTGCCCTGACAAGGAAATGGGAGGAGTAGAGGTGGAAGGGGGATTCTTCAAGACGAAGATGCTTAATAAATGATACTCTGGTTATTTATAGTGATTTAGAGATCGTCTGATTGGTGAATACTGCGTTAGCTAATGAGTAGGGATGCTGAAAATAACCGTTTAACCGTTAACCGAAAGCGTGCGTTTGCAACCGATTAATGGTATCAGTTAAACGATTAAAAAATATTATTTTATATATTTTTAAAATGTGGCTGCATAAGGGACCGATCACCGAAAGCGCTTTTTGCGAGGCGCATATTTTGAATGGTTTTAAGCGCTGTGTATGCGTCCTGCGCTCCTCACATTATGCCATTGCGCGCTGTGTGCTCCCAGTTAAAATAAAAGTCAACTGAGCCGAAAAAGCGTTTTACGTCAGTCGTCTGTTTCATTCTTCAATTATGTTATGCTGCTCTCTTATATGTGCTAAATATATAGCTACAAGTCACAGCACCAGTATTTATTTAGTAGAGGTCATGTTGCGCGGCTCCGGGCAAATTTTGATTTGGTAACGTGATGTTTGAAAATGACTGGCGGGAAAATAAATATTTCAAATCTCTGTACATAACAGAAAAATAAACAATAATAATGCACCAAAAATAATGCATTTTTATTATAGTGGCAGAAGTATATTTTTGGACAGGCCTTGTCAAAAGTCAGCGGGCACTTTCACTGATAAAAAGTATAGCTCTTAAATTATTTCATTTTTAACAATAAATTAAATTACACAGTGGTTTTATATCGAAGTTGACAATGATATAAAACATACTACATGTTGATGGTAAAAAATAAGCTTTTAAGCGATGGCTTTTATTTGTTTCAGTATTCAAACATTAAATATTGAATCCATCAAGTTAAATAAAAAACGAATATGAAACAACACATAGCAGGATATAAAGCATATAAAGGACTATTATATTAAGCTAAATGCTGCTCTTTGTATCTTTGTATTTTTATCATTTTATTTCTGTTATAGAAATAACATTATTAATTATATTTAAAAAAATTTTTCTCTTCATAATTAACTAACGAGCTATAGACACATTCCCGCTTGACGTTTTAGAAAATATTTTGCGCAGCTGCCCAGTATATATGAAAGATAACCGAGAAAAAAAACACAGAAACATTTTACATGTCCCCAAATGTCCAACTTATTTAACTGAATCGTATAATGGCTTATAGCGGAAATGTTGAAAATTGCTCATTTTATTTTCATAAAACATTTGTCAAGACATATTGATATATTTTTTTAGTAAAAACAATACCGGCATTTAACAATCCATATTTATTTTATTTATTCATCCATTTGACTTGTTTATTGGTGCATTTATAGGCTATAATTTAAATCCAACACAATAATGAGCACCTCGGACAGTGCCACTGCGTAAAGCTTTCATGCAAAGTTCAAAAAACTTAAGAAAGATTAGACTTTCTCCGGTGACGGCCGACACGCCGTAACCGTCTTTCGGGTGGTATAGCTGGCATTAAATTACAAAACAAGCATGCTGCAGTCTGGTTTTTGAATTAAAAAGTGCAATTATTTCCTCATTATTCAAGGAGTCTGCAAGTTTGTGTTCTATGGATATAGCGATCTTAAGCGTGTCTTTTCAGGAAAAAAAAGTTTTTTCAGCAGTGCATGCACTCGTTGGTAAAGTTCTCAGAGCGAGTTTTGTGCTACCAAATACAGCACGGCATGTCAATCAAATTGGATGTCAATCAAATTAATGAAGCTCAAGCCACGAGTAAAACAATAGGCTATTTTATTATTTTAAGATTTTAGATGACGGGTTAGTAATTATACACGGGTAACTATATTCAAGTCAATGAAATAATAGCTTTGATAAATAAAATATGTTCGTAAGAATGTGGTGGGCCAGTGACTCCCTTCTCTGCCAGAGATTAAATGTATATTTTCCGTGGAGCGATCGATTTGAGGTAGCCTGATATTTTTTTGGACGGAAGACAAAAAACATGATTGGACAAACAGCCTTTGCCGGTTTTTAAAAAGGGTTCAGTCAGTGTTTTCGTTTTGTATTTAAATGTGTCATTTAAGTGAAAAATATCTAGGGCAAGACTATTTATTTTATTCTTTTTATTTTTTTTATTCTTCTTTTCTATGCTATTGGAAACATACAGGTGCGTAAAGATGCTCTGTTATGTATGCTGCTGTTTGCATGTTAAAATAAATCAGTATTTTAAAATGCAATATTTAATGTGTCACACAAAATAGACACGTCATTTTTTTTAAAATAAATATTTTTTTAATATTAATCTGATAACGGTTAATATCCGGTTAATGAGCAGCGGTTGTCGGTTAGTAAAATTAACCGAAATGAGCATCCCTACTAATGAGGACCAGCTGTTATCAATCATAAGCGCGTGCTCCTCTCGAAATTTGTTTATAAATAAACTTCACTTCAAAAACAATGTATTTTGCATCTCCATACATGGGTCTTTCCACAAACCTAATAAATAAAGAATTATTTGTAAAGGTTTTAAATAAAACCTCTTATATTAAACTTATAAAAGGTTATTACTTACAACATTTCTGATTGCTGCAAAATGGTTGAGTCGCCTGGTTTAAAGGTTGAGTCATTAGGTTCTGTCTCAAAGTGTATGTCTGACTCTTCCACCACCACCACCTCCTCCTCCTCTTCCAATTCCAGATGAGGGCTTTTGGTTGTACTGACACCAGGAGGCTTTATAGGTGTTGATGCAAATGATACATCAAAGGATGTAGTTATTGTGCCAACAGTCTCAAATGTAAGTGTTGCCTGGGCCCCTAAAATACAATTATGTAAGCTTTGTTGCTACAAATACTAGCTTTAGAGAGTGCTATTAAAATAAATTAGTGCTATTAAAAATGCAACATTTATTAAAAATATACCTTTACTCCGAACGTGTGTATCTTTCAGTGTTTTTAAGGACAGCTGTGTGCTGACACTTTACAACACGATTGTTGCATAAATTACATCGTATCAAAGGAATGATGGTTTTACATAACTTATAAAGACTACAGTTTGTTTTATGCCGATGTTAGCAAACCTAGCCCACTGCTCGGTGGTAAACAAACAAACAGCCACAGTACATGCGTTGGTCAGCAGCCCAATGCCAGAACGTATTAAAAAAAAATCACTGCAGTTGTATAACAGCATATTACTATATTCTTCATCATAACAACAAACATTCAGTACCTGATGAGGTTCAAAGAATTGCAGAGCCCGATGAGCTTCAAACGCAGTGCAGAGCCTGATGAGCTTCAAACGAAATGTGTAGCCTGATGAGTTTCAAATGCTATGTGGGGCATGATGAGCTTCAAAAGCAGTGTAGAGCCTGATGACCTTCAAACAAAATGCAGAGCCTAATGACCTTCAAATGCAGTGCAGAGCCTGATGAGCTTTAACTAAGCACCTGAAAGAGGTGGTCTGGGGTATGGTTCGTGCGAACTCTGGTACAGTTAATTTCTGACATGAATGCAATTGTACCAAATAACGGAAGTGAACCGCCAACTGTACAACAATCTTTAGTTTTCATAACGTTCATTCAAACAGTGTGGAGCCTTATGAGCTTCAAATGACGTGCAGAGCCTGAAGAGCATCAAACAAAGTACGGAGCCTGATGAGCTTTACATGAAGTGTGGAGCCTGATGAGCTTGAAATAAACTGTGGAGCCTGATGAGCATCAAACGCAGTGCAGAGCCTGATGAGCTTTAAACGCAATGCAGAACCTTATGAGGTTCAAAGAATTGCAGAGCCGGATGAGCTTCAAACGCAGTGCAGAGCCTGATGAGCTTCAAAGGAAGTGTGGAGCCTGATGAGTTTCAAACGCTATGTGGGGCATGATGAGCTTTAAAAGCAGTGTAGAGCCTGATGACCTTCAAACAAAATGCGGAGCCTGATGACCTTCAAATGCAGTGCAGAGCCTGATAAGCATAAAACAAAGTGAGAAGCCTGATGAGCTTCAAATGAAGTGTGGAGCCTAATGATCTTGAAATGCAGTGTGGAGCCTGATGGGCTTAAAACAGTGTGGAGCCTGAAGAGCTTCAAATGGAAAGCTGAGCCTGACGAGCTTCAAATAAAGTGCAGAGCCTGATGAGCTTCAAAATGGAATGCGGAGCCTGATGAGCTTCAAAGTGTGGAGCTTGTTAAGATTTAAATGCAGTGCAGAGTCTGATAAGCTTAAATAGGAAGTGCGGAGCTTGATGGGCTTAAAAACGCAGTGCAGAGCCTGATGAACTTCAAATGCAGTGCGGAGCCTGATATGCTTTAAACGCAATGTGGAGCCTGATGAGATTCAATTGAAGTGTGGAGCCTGATGGGCTTCAAATGCAAGGCGGAGCCTGAGGAGCTTCAAACACACTGTGAAGCCTGATGAGCTTTAAACGCAGTGCAGAGCCTGATGAGCATGAAACGCAGCGCAAAAGGTGATGAGCTTCAATGTACTGCATAGCCTGATGAGCTTCAAACGCAATATGGAGTCTGGTCAGCTTTAAACGCAGTGCAGAGCCTGATGAGCTTCAAACGTAATGAGGAGCCTGATGAGTGTGAAACGCAGTGCAAAGCCTGATTAGCTTCAAATGAAGTGCGAAGCCTGATGAGCGTAAAACAAAGGGTGGAGCCTGCTAAGCTTAAAACACAATGTGGAGCCTGATGAGCTTCAAATTAAGTGCTGAGCCTGATAAGCTTCAAATGCATTGCGAAACCTAATGAGCATAAAACGAAGTGTGGAGCCTAATGAGGTTTAAACACAGTGTGGAGCCTGATGAGCTTTAGACGCAGTACAGAGCCTGATGAGCTGCAAAGAAAAAGCTGAGCCTGATGAGCTTCAAATGCAGTGTGAAGCCTGATTAGCTTAAAATAAAATGCAGAGACTGATGAGCTTGAAATGCAAAGTGGAGTGTCAGCCATATAAGTTATTATCATGCACTACGCATCATGTGTTGTAAAATAGCAGAAGAAACGTAATGGTACTAAACACAACGATTTTAAGAATACATCAACATAATTCACACACTCCTACTCTAGTGCTTAAAAAGGAAAAAAAACTACAAGGAGTACAGGTTATATGAGGGAGTATACAGATTCCAAAGTTAGGTGTATTTCGGAAAGGGACTTTTGGGTTCTAAATTCCTTTTTAATATTGGGGAATGTCTTTGTGTAGGCAGAAAAGGTAAGAGGGGTTTCCCTGCTTTTTTTCTTATCTGCCGTGTTCCTTTGAAGCCCGAACAGAGAAGGCTGAAGCAATCTGCCAAGTGTCCTGTTAGAATAAAGGTGTCACAGAGTATCAGACTTGCTGGCACCAGGAGTCCTTTTTGGAGTTTTACATCCGGACTGTACGTTACTTTCGGAGGAATTCTTTCAGGATTTTCAGCAGTTCTGCAGTTTCTGACGCCACTGTGCTGTCCTTCTGTGTTAAATTGTCAAACTTGGCTTTGTCTGGCATGTAACGAGCTGGATTCTTACTGCTTGAGCTTCTGGTTACTGCAGGCCGGCTGTTTCTTTGTTGCTGATAGGCTACTTTTGGGTTGTTTGTAGAGCGTGGCCTGTCCCAGTGTACCTCTGAGCATCCAGTCCGATGTTTGGGATGCGCGCCTTCAAATGCATGACGATACTGTCTTCTGCTAGGATAGAAATGCCTTGACTCTTGGTTGAAAGTCTTGCTGCTGGAAACTGTTGTGTGCCTTCTAAAGCCAGCTCTGTATGAGATTCTGAGACAGGGTAGCTTGTAGGTGTTTTGACAGTCTTTTCGGGAGCAGTTCTTTGCTTCAAACAAGCTTTATGAGCTGAACCCTGCAGTTGTTGAGTGGTCATGGTGTGGGGGCAGGCCATTACCCCCAAGTGCTGACTCACCACAGAAAGCAGGTTTTTGAGAAAGAGGGTCTTGAAGTTAAAGTCCTCCTCCATCCCTGGCTTATTTCTTGTCCCAAAATAGGCTTGGCGTAGTCGTCTGTAGTATGCCTGTGGGTGTCTTGCCTGTTCTGCTTGAAGATCCATGGCAACAATCAGTCCTTGTTCTGACTCGGGGTCAGAAATATTTCTAGTCAGAGCTTGTCACAGATACTGATAATCTGCTTTGATGGCGTTGGGCTGTTGACCCAGGAAACTTCTCACCTCACGGCTTGAAGTAATTCTTAGCAGATATAATTTATCACGTGTAGTGACACTTGGCCTCATCTGTAAGTAAAAGTCAATGTCTTGTAAATAGGAGTGCACATCGTTGGCTCCAGCCAGGTTTGGAGTAAAAGTTGGAATGTTCCTAGCCAGCGTGTTCAAGTCTTTTGTTGACAGGTTGTGTCTGTCGTAGGGGACTCTTTGGAAGGAGTCCTTGCCCCGTGCTGCTGATGGGCGTTCTGGGATGCTGGCTGGCGGGGGTAGTAGGAACGGGCTTCCTTCTCTCGTTGCTCCTTGTGTCCGTTGTCCACTTGTAGTTCCATCAGGGCAAGCTGTAGTTTGTCCACTTGCTCCAGAAGTTCGATGTCCCTTTCCCACGTTCTCACATGTGTCCTGGGCCTGATGCTCCAGTTGGTTGAGATCCCTTTTAATGGATCTGGCCTGTGCGAGGGTGAGGTGTGCAAGGGTCCCAGTGAGCAGCGGGGCTGGATGCATGTGACATGCTGGATCGCTGGGGTGAGACAGAGAGGGTCACGAGAGAGAGAGAGAAAGAGGCAAAATGCAAATTCGAGTAAAGTTTGTAGTAAGGCTGACAGGGTCATCAGCTAGGGGAACATGTGCGGGCCAGACATTGGTCCTTTTAAAAACCACTGTGGGCCAGACACTGTGATGTTTTGAACTAGGGTGGCTATATAATAGTTTGATATAAAAGTTGATATCTCTGAGCAGGACAAAGTAAACAATTTAACAAAGTTAATAAAATAAACTGTAACTCAAAAAATAATAATGATAAGCAGAATAACATAGCACTTGTATAAACGAGGTGTACAAAGAAAAATGAAAAAACTAAAAACAAATTAATACAATTTATAATAATGAATAAAGAAAAAAAATAGAGAAAGGGGTAGAGAGAGAGAGAGAGAGGAGAGAGAGAGAGGAGAGAGAGAGAGAAAGAGAATTGCAAAACCTATGATTATGTTCAGAACAGAGGTTCTATAGAGGGTATACAGTCATATTGTTGTTCAGGTTCAGACTAGGCTTTACATGCTTCTTGAGCTTGGTGGTGAGTTAAAGGGCATCCAGATGAAAATCGCAATGATGAGCTATCTGGCTAGACTTTCCCCAACACCTACTGCAGTTTCTATCAGATCACTTGCCCACACTGCAACCAGATGCAAACTCTCAAACAGTATGGGCCTTAAGCACAATCCGTAACATTCAATGAGGTCACCGACCACTTGGCACGATTCAAAATTGGGTTACGCCTGAAGATTGCGGTGACACTCTAGGCCTACAGTGTTCCCCCACAATTATATTAGGGCGGCTCCCCGCTCCCCCCTAGGCTTTTCCAGCCCCATCTTGAAGTCAAGTTAATTGTATTTTATATATAGCACCAGATCACAACTTCTTTTAATAAACAAGCTAAATAGCCGTGTGTAATATTTTATTTACACAACGACATGTGATTTCTGTCTCTACATGGTCGCGCGATTACATATTTCTGCTCTCTGAAACGCGCAGAGTGGAGTTCTACACAGCCACTCTCTGCTGTATGGGAATGAGACTGCGCACCACATCTGACAGGACCGAAGACGCACGTGCACTTCCGTATATAATGCATAGCCTACAGCAGCCAAAACAAAGGTAAATGATGGCCCAATCCCAATTCCATTTTTGTACCCCTACCCCTTCCCCTTTCCCCTTAAAACCGAGGGTGAAGGGGAAGGGCTTCAAAACTTAACCCTAAGAATTGGGACAGCTCTACAGCACCTGCACACGTCATCATATGTCATCGCGATCTCTTGCTTCATATGAGAGCAGACGATCGCGACTGCTGTAGTTATTCCAGTTGAGTTATTTATTGGTATTTATCTTCAGGAAATCGCTGAAGGCATACATTATGTTTTCATAACGATCTAATGTGACAATAAGATCATAATACTGTGCATTTAACACAGTGGCCATATTCGTCTATGTAAACACACCAAAAACAACATTAACATTATAGCAGACACCGTAAAAAGCCCATGCCCAGCCACTAGACTTTTCTGACAGGGTATTCGAGTGTCATCGAGTGACAGATTGTTGTGGGACTGCTATACAGGAGTTATGATTATGGATCAGAGATCGCGAAATTTTGCGGTTTTTATTTTAGCCGGTTTTTTTTTGAAGCATGACGGTAAAACAGGTACGCAGTTATGAATATATTAAAACATGTGTTTGTTTGTTGTAAAAGTTCGTAATAATGACAAAAAATACTAATTTGTGGATCTTCTTACTTCCGGGTGTAACTATCTGCCGTTGTGGCTGGTGTATTCTGGGAAAAAAAATTTCTTACCCCTTGGTTTCGAGTGTGGTCCTGAAAAATCTTCGTTCGAAGGGCTATTCACCCAGATAAATTGCGCTCATTCGAGTTTACTCGCTTCATTCGTGCGTCAAAATCCGCTTTATTCGCGTGTCAAATCCGCTTTATTCGCGCGTCAAACTCACTTCAGAACAGACGCGGGTTCGCGTGAGGGGCAGGGTTTCTGTATGCCCGGTGACTGTAGCTTCGTTGCTAAATGGCTAACATGGATTTTATTGAGAAAATAACTGCGTTTATGTGCTTTTATGAAGGCTGAAAAACAGCGTAGATATGTTTGGAGCCGTGTCTGAGTCCACTAGATCCTTTCAGAGGTGCACCCAGCTCTGTGAGCTCATAAACTCCTCCAGAAACTTAACCTGGATGACGGAGGCTTTCAGCTGTGCTTCTGAATGGGCCGAGCCCAGTTTGATGAACTGTTGTCGGTGTCGGCTGGAGGACTTCCCCCGGGACACCAACAAAAGTAGCTACGTAATAATCACGCCCCCACAAGAGCAAGGTCCTGATTGGTTAACACGGCGCGAATGTCCGCAGAAGTTCAGACTTTTGTACTCGAGCAATTCGCTCGATTTGCGCGTTAAGCGCGTCAAATGCACAAAACGATCAATTCGCACCGCGCCATTCGCGCGTATCACGCCGCAGGATGTCTATCCGCGCCTTAGCATTGACTTAACATGTCTTAATGACTTAATCACTTGCGCTTGACGCTTCTTCCGCGCCTGGTGTGAACACAGCATTAGCCCTACGCCTTCAAGCTAAAGAGAATTGGGACACCCCTACCCCTTGACGTGGATGAGCAAAACGAGGGATAGGGGTAAGGGGAAGGGCTAAGGGGTAGAATTGGGATTGGGGCGATGTGTGGAAGCGCAATGCGCTCGGTCGCAGCAGCTAAAATATATACAGATGCGATGGGACCTCTGTTTAGTTTATTGGCGCGACCCGCGCGAGTGATGCATACTTTGTTGCAAGTGCAGCCATTGTATATCCAGTGTTTTGAGCTGCTGTGACGCGTTCTCCCCCAACTAGCGTCTCATCCAACCTGACCTCTCCCGGAAGCTCCGTGAGTCTCCCGCAAATTTATACCGGCCCCGTGATTCCCCCAAAATGAGTTATAATACTCGGAAATCATGGCGACGAGAGTGAATGAGCAAGACAACAGATCGCGAGAGGCACAGTAATGCTCTAAGCATTGCATTTCTTCGGTTAAAGGAATAGAGCAGTAAAGACATCGCGAGTGCAAATCCCTCTATCTCTTGAGTGATCTGCTGTCATTAGTTGGAGACCAGCAAAATATTTGAACGGTCCCGCATGTATTTAGGCCTTTTTTACATATATAACCACGGAAAATTCTGTTTTGACAATATTGCAAGTTCACTAAAAGCTGGCTGGAATTATTAGATGAATAAAACTTTATTCATTTCTTGAATATTTAATAATATAAATTTTTGTAATACACTCATTGCTATAAACAGTAGTTTATAGACCTCTTTCCTTTTAGCAAAGAAGTATTAGATTTATAGACGTGCATTTTAATTCTTATGCATCAAGCAAACGCTCCAAACATGTTCTTGATTGAGTCTTGTTGAATTCTTCTTTCATCATTTACAGTGTTTCCAAATTGCATTGCAATTTTTCATAACAACTTTTATACCTGTGTTATATTATTTTCTGTGGCGGTTCATTCCGCTGTGGCGACCCCCGATAAATAAGGGACTAAGCCAGAGTAAAATTAATGGATGAATTATTTTCTGTAAAGCTGCTTCTGACCATGACACGTTCACACCTGGTTATAAGATGGTTATAAGAGACGTGTTTAAGGTATTATATGCAGCATGCTTCATTTATTCTCTTAGGTAAGGCAAGATCTTCTCTTAAGGTTCATACTTAGAGGGAAAAGGTCAAGTATAAAAGTATTCTTTATTTAGTAAGTAATTAAGCCCAAGATACACTGCAGTGACAAAAGCTGCACACTTTGTGGATAAAAACGATATAAAAAGAAATGTTAATTTTTAGCCTGTACAGTTGTACAGTTCAAATAATTGTTGGTTTTTACTGCTGTCATTAAAATACACAAAATAACACCATGACTCCTTGTGTCGGTGTCAGTCTAAACAGCTGCGCCGCACCACGCCACGCCCCCACCCCCAAAACTGTAAACCTAGGGGAAACACTGGCCTATAAAGTGAGGTTGCCAATCTCACTCAGGCGGGCACATGTGTGGAATCATGACAGGGTAATATAACCAAGATTTGACCGTATGCCAGTTGACACGGTAGACGCTACTTGGAGTACGATGTTGCTGATGCCTCACTGCGGTTTGCAACCCGAGTTACAAGGCCAAGGTATGTGACATATCCTCCAGCAGGGGTCAGTTATGTCAGACAGATGAACCCAATCTTTTGATTTGCAAAATGGACAAACTGTACAATAACCACACAAACACAAGGCTATAACAGTCTAAGATAAAGGAAGTACTAGTAAAATCTACTATTTTGGGCGAACCAATCTAAGTAGAAATCATTAGTATGCTTAGTATCTGATGGCTTATAAAGCTTCTATCATACTATGATGGAAGAAGGAATAAAAAGGAAAGCATTGGAAAGTGGTATAAAAATTTTAAAAATTCTATATGGGTAGAAAACAGTACGGGGTGGCTTTTAAAAAAAATTGAAAGAATGCCTTAGTATTCGGGGGCATCTATAAACATTAAGGGGTTAAACCAAAATGTTTTAATCAGATGTGGATCTATAGATCAATGCTTTCTGAATTTGGCTTCAGACTAACATTTGAGCCCTTCTATAAAGTATTAAATTCCCTATAACCTAACAGGAGAGGGAATAAGTAAGGGATGAGGAAAAGATGGAAGAAAATTTAAAAAAAGAGAAAATAATGCTATTATTAATAATAATAGTAATAATTAAAGGCTATTGCCTAAATAGCAAGACCAAAAAAAGGAATTGAAAATGAACTAAGTTTGGAATAGATTATTGGGAAACTGATTAAAAAGTTTTAACAATAATGATAAAATAATAACAGATAGCCGTATTCAAAAGAAAAAGACAAAAGGCAGAAAAATGAATAAAAATAAAAGTAAATAAAATATTTAATGACAACAAAAAGGAAGCAAAAGCAGGCCAATAATCTATACTTAGATAAGTAAAATATTGTTTGGATAAAATGATAACAGGGAAAATCAAATGCTTAAAAGAAATAAAAATAAACAATCCAAGCAATCGACCATTTCAGACCACATGAGACACAATACTGGGCGGAACTGAGGAAGGAGAGCAGAGGGAGACAAGGGAAGGTTTTAAGAGTTGCACTTTACGTCCCGGTTAGCCTTATGCTAATAGCTGCTATTATTTAGACGAAAGGGTTAGTTTACTTAAGCTTGGCTGGCGTTAGCCGCTAGCAGTTTGTTAACCTGGTCTGTGACGTGAGCGGTGTCATAAGTTGGCTCTGGAAAGGCGGGTTTTGTTGCTTTCCGTAGTTGTGGCTGCATCATTCACGCATGCGTGTGCGCGCACGAGACACGTGTGTGTTGAGCCAATGAGCGCTCAGGGAGCAGTTTTCATTTACAAAAAAGACTTTCATTCATGAATTGAACACGGCTCACTTCAGACGGTAAAATACGAATCACTAAGATTCGCTAAAACGGTCACTTCTATATCATGTCGCATTAACCCTGATTTATGATATCTGACCATTACATTTAGACAAACAAACATGAAATACGAGACGTCTCTCGAGACTACGGTGAAAGTTTACACACGCAGATTTGTCTAGACTTATAGCGGCTGTTCTAAGAGAATAGGCTTAGGCTATCTAAAACTAAAAATATGGGAGTTTACATCCATATCAGATACAGATACCGTGCTTACGCTATCTAAATCTGAAAATATGGGAGTTTACATCCATATCAAATACAGATACCATTTAAGAAACGCGCTTATGATTCTGAGAATTATTTTCGTCAGACAGCGGTTAATAGGCAAGCTTGCAATTCCCAAACACATTAATTTAGAAACGGCCAGCAGTTCTGAAATTATTTCGCTCGGCGGCAAACAAAATGATTTAAACGTTAGGTAGCTAATAAAATCACAATGGAATGAAAAAATTTGCTTCACAGAAAACGTTTAAAATGACCGCCCGCATTCTCTACCTTAATCTGTAGCGAAATTAGCTCAGTTTATGAATATTAATGATCAATAATAACGAGTTATTATTAATTATGAATACTCAGAATTAACTTATAGTTAATTTAACAAAATAAATATGACAATGACTTCACCCGCTTGTCTGAGTGGACTGTAATTATTTACTTATTTAGAAAGGGAATTATAACTACCTCTTGTGAAGTAGATGTATAGTTTAGAAGTTTTAGGAAACTTGTTTTAGGCTGGACAATAATTCGATATCAATATATATCGCGATAGATTTTTTTTCAATAACGGTGATATGATTTTTGAACCCATTTCCGGTATTTCGATATAAATTTGCATATATATTTTATTATATACATAATATCTTATACATGTATCATTTGTCACTGAATGACTATCAGTGCTCAGCCGTCAGAAATGGCATGATGTCACCTGCGTGATGACGTACATTACAGACAAGCTGCCAGCGCTTAGCAGCACACTGTCTTTTACAGTCTATGGCAGCGCAGCAGTTGGTTAAGCTCTGTGACCGTCGCAGAAAGTTTTAGCTACAAAATGAGTGCCCTGAATGCAGATGTGAATGAACAAGCTTCCACAAGTAAGAATGCAGATGAAATAGTTGATATAAGTGAAGAAAGACTAACGCAGTGGTGTGGAAGTGGTTCGGCTTTTTAAGTTCCGATAAACTTATAGTTTCAGTGCTCTGCAAATTGTGCCAGAGAGTGTTGCCGACTAGCAGCGTGAACACATCAAATCTGTTTCACCATTTGAAGCAGTTACTCCTGATAAAACGTACTGAGAGTCAGAAGATGAGGCATCATAAAAGTATTAGCCAACATGTCGCCTCACCATCACCACCAGCCACCTCCCTGACACCAAAACCAGCGGTGACAGAAGAAAAGGCAATGAAGCAAACACAGATAGCTATGAGGCGCCGTGTACGATTTAAACTAGTGGTGGGCTGTGATCTGCGTTAACGTGCTGCGTTAACGCGAGACTCTTATCGCGCGATAAATAAAAAAAAAAAAAAAAAAGATCGCCATTAATCTATTCTCAAAGTTGGGTTGGGAGCTGGGTCTATTCTACGCAAGCTATCATGACTTTCACCTTGGTATTTTAGCGCGGATGTATACCTGGCCGGTGAGCCGTCTGACCAAAAAAAGTGCCCTTCTGAATCAAATCAGCAGGATGCCTGACCCTAACTGCAGTTCGTCAGTTTCACTTTAACTCACGAACAATTCATTCAAGCGCCGTGACAAACTGGGTATTAGACGCAAATAATGAGTAAAGACTGGTGAGAGTGTTATGGAATTAATAACGCAGGCCAAATGGAAAGAAAAAAAACTTCCGCATTTCGCGGTGTGTGTGTGCGTCTGTGTGTGTGTGTCCGGCCCTTTACGCCCATTCACGGGGCGTCAGCTTCAACGCTTCCCATCACTTTGAATGGGTGACGTCAGGCGTTGCCGAACTGCACTGTGGATCCGTCGGCGCCGCTTCAGAGGCGTTGCTTGCTGCAGAAGTTGGGACATAATGATCTTGAAATGCAGTGTATAGCCTGATAAGATTCAAATCAAGTGCGGAGCTGAGGAGCTTTAATAGTACAAGATCACTGTGCTTGTTTTTAGTTTTTACCTGGTTTTATATGTTATTATCTGCATTTGTGAAATTGTTATTGTATTGTGTCCCTGCTGCTTCGTATCTGCTTTTTGTTGCCTCTTGGCCAGGTCGTCATTGTAAATAAAAACTGGTTCTCAGTTGCTTTACCTGGTTAAATAAAGGTTATTATTAGATATAGGTAGCCCATTTCACATTTTAGGACCTACTTCAGAAAAAGCCTGGTCTCCTTTTTACTTTAGTTTAGATCTGGAGACTTTTAACATTTTCTGGTTCGACGACTTTAAACATCTGCCAGATATTTTAACATTAATAAGTTTAGAAAAAAAGGTGGTGCCTGACCATTTAATACCTTAAAAACATACAGTAAAATTCTGAACTCCGTTCTAAAATAAAGTTTAGGGTTCTAGGGTACTATTATGGGTATTAATAAGAAGCCTAGGGGCTGCATTTTGAACCATGTGTAGGCGATTTATATAGGATTGGTTTATACCTACATAAAGTGAGTTACAATAGTTCAAGCATAAGTCTTGCAGGGTAGAGCATGTTGGTCAATTATTATAAACCAAGAATGTACCCTACTTTTTTTTTGATCCAACTGCAAGAAGATATGGCTGGAGACTCTCTCTGATGCTGTCCAGGTGCCCTTGAATACTGGTACCATTCTGCGAAAGAATGAAATACAAGTACCAATGTGATTTAACAGAAAAAGTGAAATATAGTATGAACAAACACTTCAACTTTCTGTATTCATACTTTCAAGAACTCCAACATGTATACATGTCTGTGCCATGTACAAAAAAATACAAAACAACAATTTGGAGAGTGTTTGTTCTTTAAGAAAAGGCCAGTTCAAAGTTATAGAACTTAATTTGACCTGCTTTATCAGTCTCTTTACCTTGATGAGTTTCACAAGGCAATCACAGGCATAATATATACGAAAATGAAAATGTCCTGTTAATTTACTCATCCACAGGACATCCAAAATGTAGGTGCATTTAGGTGAATGAGTGTGTATGGATATTTCCCAGAGATGGGTTGCAGCTGGAAGGACGGGTTGCATAAAACATGTGCTGGATAAGTTGGCGGTTCATTCCGCTGTGGCGACCACGGATTAATAAAGGGACTAAGCAAAAAATTAAATGAATGACTGAATGAAGTTCAAAACAAGGTCCGCTTATCAGCGTACAAACTGACAAACAGGTGTGTTAAATCAAATAGTAATATAAATAAAATTACATTTCAGAGTTCACAGTTTCAGAGTAGCCTATATTAGGCTAAATAATTTTCTGTTAATGACAATCCATATTGCGCCCTTCAGTTTAACTTTTATTAATTTAATCAACTTAATTTATTCAACTTTGTTTTTTTGCCCACTCAACAATTCACACATTACTATCTGGCTAGTTTCTGTCTTCTACTTATAAGCTAAAAAGGCAATAATGGTCCAACATTCCTGACCATAGGGCTGGGCGTTTTTCGATTAATTCGAATTTACGTTTTAAGACGATTTTATTTTTACAAAATCGAGGAATCGCGATTTTTTAATAAAAATATTAAAGCCGCTTTTCCACTATCGTGCCAAACCGTTCTAAACTGTTAGACAACCGTGCTGAATTGTGCTGATTCTGTGTGTTGACGTCGCGGTTCTGTTGATGAGCTACCACAGCTGGTTTAGCGGAAGCGCGCCAGGGCGAACTGGCCATTGGGAACACCGGGACATTTTCCGCTAGGCTAGAGCAACAACAGCCAGGGCAACCGCAGTCAGCCAGCCAGCTGGAGCAACAACAGCTAGGGCAACCGCAGTCAGCCAGCCAGCTTCGCTAATGTTTCCACGCGCGTCGAGCTGTTGTTCGCTTCCCCGCAGCCGTCTGTCTCTCCCGCGCGAGCTGCGAGACGGACGGACGGACGGACGGACGGACGGACGGACGGGCGGACGGACGGACGGGCGGGCGGCGGGCGCTCGCGGGAGGAGAGGAGGCTCAACAGGCGGAGGTGTGGGCAACCAACTTTCTAGATCGCTTTCAGTCACTTTGGCCCGCTCACCCATCGCTCCACACACACAAGAGGAAATAATTGCACCTAATTCAAAGCCCAGACGGCTGGTTTTGTATATTATACCCGCGCTCCACCTGAAGGACGGTTATGGCGTGTTGTAAATGTCGGTCACCGCAGAAAGTCAAATCTTTCTTTAATTTGGACTTTTGCTTGAATTACGGAGTGGCACAGTAGCTGTCCAAGGTACTGTATGAATTAAATCATAACCCATATATGCACCAATAAACAAGTAAAATGAATGAATGAATAAAATAAATATGGATTCTTAAATGTCGGTTGTTTGTACTCCAAAAAATATCAATACGTATGGACAAATGTTTTATAAAAATAAATTGAGCAATTTTCAACATTTCAGCTATAGACTGTTATAGACAGTTCAGTTAAATATAAGATAGACCTTTAAATGTATATAGATATGTAACAGGTTTCTGTGGGTTTTTTTTTTGTTCACGGTGATCTTTAATATATACTGGGTGGTGTAGCTATGCACAAATATTTTCTAAAACGTCAAGCAGATATTTGTCTATAGCTCGTTAGTTATTTATGAAGACAAAAAAATAATTAAAATAACAAAAATAAAACTATAAAATTACAAAGATAAAAAGAGCAGCATTTTGCTAAATATAGTCCTTTATATTCTGATATGCTATGTGTTGTTTCATTCGTTTTTTATATTTAACTTGATGCATTCGTTATTTAATGTTTAAATACTAAAAACGTTTAAATGGTTATATTTTACCATCAAAATGTAGTATATTTTATATCATTACCAACTTTTGATATAAAACCGCTGTTATTTTATTGATTGTTATGAAATAATTTAAGTGCTATATTTTTATTAGTGAAAGTGCCCGCTCACTTTGACAAGGCCTGTCTAAATATATATTTCTGCCATGCCACTAATACTGATAAACTATTGTTGCATTATCATTGTTTATTTTTCTGTTATGTACAGAGATTTGAAATTTATTACCCCTCCAATCCTTTTCAATCTTCACATTACATTTTGGTCATTTTCTCTCCAAATAAAATTTGCCCAAAGCGGCACAAATATGACCTCTACATAAATACGGTGCTGTGACTTCTATTGTAGCTATGTTTAGCATCCCTATATGAGAGAGTGCCATAACCGCGTTTAGTCACACGGTTGCTTTTCTTTTACAAGTGAGCATGAAAAAAAAAACTAGTTTCAGCATTTATTTAAATTTAAATGAACAAGGTAAGCTGGTAAGGTAGTTACACAGTAAAAAAATAAAATAAAAAATAAATTAAAAAAATCGAAATCGAAATCGTGAATCGATCAAACTTTATGAAAAAATCTAGATTTTTTTTTTTTGCCATATCGCCCAGCCCTACCTGACCATTATCACAAATAAAGCCTAGAAATTGGGCATCAATATATTGTAAACTGGTTCATATATTCCTTTCCAGTTACAGTTGAAGTTAGAATTATTAGCCCCTCTGTTTATTTTTTTCCCCCAATTTCTGTTTAACGGAGAGAATATTTTCAACACATTTCTAAACATAATAGTTTTAATAACTCATCTCTAATAACTGATTTATTTTATCTTTGCCATGATAACAGTAAATAATATTTTACTAGATATTTTTCAAGACACTTCTATACAGTTTAAAGTGACATTTAAAGGCTTAACTAGGTTAATTAGGTTAACTAGGCAGGTTAGGGTAATTAAGCAATTTTTTGTATAACGATGGTTTGTTCTGTAGTCTATAAAAATAATATGGTCACACTTTATTTTGATGGTCCGTTTGTTGATTTTAAGTTACATTGCAACTAATTATCATTAGATTATGAGTAAACTGTTAGGTTGGGGTTAGGGTTGGGGTTGGGGTTAGGGTTAGTGTAAGTTGACGTGTACTTGCAAAGTTTCTTATAGTCAGTTAAATGTCTGTTGAAGGACTGTTAAATGTCAGTATCAACAGATATTAAGCAGACAGTCTACTAATACTCAAAATGACCATCAAAATAAAGTGTTACCAATAATATACTGCTTAAGGGGGCTAATAATATTGACCTTAAACGTTTTTTTTTTATTTATTAAAACTGCTTTTATTCTAGCCGAAATAAAACAAATAAGGCTTTCTCCAGAAGAAAAAATATTATCAGACATACTGTGAAAATTTTGCTCCGTTAAACATGATTTAGGAAATATTTAAAAGAGAAAAAAAAAATTCAAAGGGGGGCTAATAATTCTGACTTCAACTGTATCAGGGCTCGAAATTAACTTTTTTACTTGGTAACACCGGTGCTCCCAACTTCAAAAATTTAGGAGCACCAGAAAAAATTTAGGAGCATCCACCAAAAATGAATGTGCACCACTGCAAATTGTACATTAAGGTATTTATTGTATTTGAAAACATCAATCAGGACTAACAAAAACCAGAAACAACTATCTAACTAATGCTGTGATGACTTATTGATATCTGTGCAATAATTCCAAAATGAATGTCTAATAATTATAAAATATTAATGATGACGATGATGTCAGTAATAACAATGAATAACATTTCTCATTATCATGCTGCCCTGAATGTGCTTGAATGCGAGTTATGTACTGTAAAAGATCCTGCTGTTACTTTATGAAAAATAAATTTATGGTTCGCATCAAACAAAAATGAAGCATTGCAGTAAGAAATATTTATTTTGCACTATTGTTTTTATATGCATGTCAATTTAATAAATAATATTTCTGCTACAAAACAAATGTAAGATTATAATAAATCATTCAATCCAATGCTGAAAGCTGCAAAGCAGTCATCAGTAAACAGAAAAATAATATACATCTCAAGAAAGAACGGACAAAAGAAAGTAAGAAAAGTCTCACTTCTACCACTCTTTAAAAGTTTTGGTTTCGGTTTGTGTCAGTTTAAATGCTTGGTCTCGTTATGCGCTGATTTTCATTTTTCTGTGTTTGTGGAAAAAAGCAGGCGTCAGCCGACCCAATATATGAGCGGGGCAGAGCAGAATTCTCGTGATGACCACCGGCGCAATACCGTTCTTTGTTATGAGCCGCAGATTCAGTTTAAACTTAGTAAAGGCGAGCTTCTTTGGCGATGATGTGTACAGTGTTACATTTAGCGGACATTTGCGCTGAACACGCAGTGAATGCAACGCATAGAGATTCGGGCACCTTCTCCGAAAACACTCGATTGATCTCGGCTGGCGCTTATAAGTTCCCTGTTATCTGACAGCGGAATGCCTTGAGTGATTGACAGCTGATATGAACTAATATAGCGGCAGGGAAGTCCGACTCAGCACGTTTTTAGAAAAAAATCGAAACAATTCGCACTACAACCATTATATGCAGTCGCACAAATGCTCCAAAATATATTATGAGGTCGCATAGATTAAATTTCGGCGCATATTGCGACCAAAATGGTCGCAATTTCGAGCCCTGTGTATACAGTTGAAGTCAGAATTATTAGCACCCCTGTTTATTTTTTCCCCCAATTCCTGTTTAACAGAGAGAAAAAAATTTCAACACATTTCTAAACAATAGTTTTAATAACTCATTTCTAATAACTGATTTATTTTATCTTTGCCATGATAACAGTAAATAATATTTTACTAGATGTTTTTCAAGACACTTCTATGCAGCTTAAAGTGACATTTAAAGGCTTAACTAGGTTAATTAGGTTAACTAGGCAGGTTAGAGTAATTAGGCAAGTTATTGTATAACGATGGTTTGTTCTGTAAACAATCGGAAAAAAATTAGCTAAAAGGGGCTAATAATTTTGACCTTAAAATGGTGTTTAAAATATAAAAAATTATTCTAGCCGAAATAAAACAAATAAGACTTTCTCCAGAAGAAATAATATTATCAGACATACTGTGAAAATTTCCTTGCTCTGTTAAACATCATTTGGGAAATATTTAAAAAAGAAAAAAAAATTCAAAGGGGGCTAATAACTATATATATATATATATATATATATATATATATATATATATATATATATATATATATATATATAGTGATGCCACAATTCTCAATATAATATTGAACCGTTCGGTACGGCATCCACGGTTCAATACGCGCTTGTGAATTGCGGTTTTCTCGGTTTTACGTTTAAATAATTTATGTGCGTTTTATTTCACCGAATTGACTGTGTGTGTGCCTGTAAGTCCACGAGCTGAGGAGGAAACTCCTCCCCGCGAGTATATATTCAATAACTATGCTCTAAAGTTAGGGGGCGCTTAACCATCATTTCACGGCCATGGTGAGTGGAGGTGAAGAGGAAACACTACGAGGAAGCAAAGGTGTCGTTCAAATCTCCGGTGTGGGGACATTTCGGTTTTGCCGTTGAGTATAATGCCGAGGAAGAAAAAACAGTAAGCTAAAAAATGACTGTGTGCACTGCAAGCATTGTTTTACACGTATAGCCAGGGCTTAATATGTGCCGGAACACGCCGGATCCGGCCCTCATTTTACCGATCCCCCTCCTCAACCGCCTTCCTCCCCGTCCGCTGTTCACTTTCATTTTCTTCCGCGATTCCCCAACCCTCTTCACGTTCGTCCGCAACACCCCCACGCTCTTTACTTTCGTCCTTCGTCCGCACACCCCTCCGCCGCCATCCAACGCCCTCTCCCCAGTGGCGTAGAAGTAGAAAACGTCACGATCTCTCTGTGCATTAGTTCCCCGCATTCAGAAGTTAACCCCCAAATTGACACAGGTAATAAAAAGATTCAACTTCAGTCATGTTCATGTTGTGAAACACTATCAAAATGTCCACTGTTGATTATATTAGACTTTTGTTTTGAATAGCGATTTTAAACCTTTTAATAGAGGAAGTCCTCGGCTCTGCATATTATTAATCAGAAGCTGAGTGTACATATTTTACGTTAGGAAATGCAGTCTTACAAACAGTCGGCAAGCACCGGAGAACAGATGTAACACATTGATCAAATTTAGTTTTCAGTCACGTTGAAAGTAATATTCAGCTCGTTTAGTTTTGCCTTCATTCGTTTTAGATGTCAGTACTGACATATAGTCTTCAACACATGATTTTTTACAACACGTTTTTTTTTTTAAATAATAGTTTAACTAACTAATTTCTAATAACTACTTTTTTTTTTATCTTTCCCATGGTGACAGTCAGTGCAAATATTTTACTAGTTATTTTGCAAGATAGTTGTATTCAGATTAAAGTGTAATTTAAAGACCTCACTAGGTTAGGTTAACTAGGACAGTTAGAATAATTAGTCAAGTTATAGTATAACTGGTTTGTTTGTAGACAATCAAAATATACAGTAAATATTTCTTAAGGAGGCTAATAATACTGACCTAAAATTGTATTTTTAAAAATAAAAAAACTGCTTTTATTTAAGAAATAAACTATAAGAAAAATACTTATTATTTATTATTATTACTTCTTTTTACAGGAAATACTGTGAAAATGTCCTTGGTTTGTTAAATATCACTTGGAAAACATTATTTTAGGTTAATGGAAGGGCAAAATTGACTTCTAAGTTTACAGGTGTAAAAATGTGCCTTGATATACTTGATTGTTAGAAATGTGTTATCCACTACAATACAAAGTTCCTTAAAATTAATAAATTAATACAAAGTTATATAATTATCTTGTTTATGTAGACTGCAGAGTCATGCATGAAAAAAATTAGTTTGAATATTGTTTAAGTAGTTTGTGAATGCATGTAAAGTGTGCCCCCTAAAGCACAAGTGCCCTGCCCGGCCCCCCCCCCCAGTCATTCTGGTCTAGAACCGCATTGCTTGTAACACTAGCGCCATTTTTTTTATAATACAATACACCAGGAAACTAGTGGTACCTTTCTTGGCTTTTAGGTAAAATAAAGGAGTATTGCAATAAATCGTTTTTATGTTTTTCTCCTATTGCCTATTGCATTAAGCATAAAATAAAAATAAAAACAAAAAAAAAACGTTGGTCAAGCCATCAGAACCGAAACCGACCTAAAACCGTGTTAAAAAACCGAGGTATGTATTGAACCCGTAGGCTAACTGTATTGTTGCATCCTGATATATACAGTTGAAGACAGAATTATTAGCCCCCCTGTTTATTTTTTTGCCCGTTTTCTATTTAAAGGAGAGATTTTTTCAACACATTTCTAAACATAATAGTTTTAATAACTCATTTCTAATAACTGATTTATTTTATCTTTGCTATGATGACAGTAAATAATATTTTACTAATATTTCAGGGCTCGAAATTAACACTTTTTCTTGGTAGCACCGGTGCTCCTAACTTCAAAAATTTAGGCGCACCAGACAAAATTTAGTCGCACCCACCAAAAGTTATGAGTACCGTTACTACACGTTTTATATTAACAGATTCTATTATATATTAACGCTCTAATCACCACTATCAAAAATCAAACAAAACAAAAATCTGCATGCGCTCTGACCTGCACACACTGAGATGAACTGAATTAACAGTAATAACTGTGCTGTTCTCACAAGTGCTGTCTGATATTACACAGATGATATTGACATATAACTTATTATTAGCATACGTCATCTTAATAGCAATAACGGTCTTTTCATGAGCTGCAATATTATTTAATCTCAGTGAATGCATGCTCTTTAGCGATGGTGAACGCGGTGTCAGGTCGCACGACTGACAGCATCGTGACGATTAATGAAGGATTGAATAACGTTAGAAACATCTCATGCTTAATGTGTAGATTCAGTGGCAAACACTGTACCTGAAAACTCCGTCCCACCGGCTTTACGGTGAATTCATAGCGGACTTTAACCACTGGAAGTCTTTTATCCACTCTTCGAAAAGTGTAAATGCTGGATTTACATTCAGCACATGATCACTAATTAGATTTGTGCCATTATTGTTACTTTGGATGGTTCTAAAACTAAATCTTTGAGTGTTGTTTTCATTCTCTCATATCCAGACCTTTACGTTTTCGCGGCTGTAGCTCCCTGTCATCGGAACTGAGTTGATTGACAGCTGATATTAACCAATCCATTCGCGTTGTGTTCTAGCGCCGTGGGCCAATAAGAAGAGCTTGAAGGCTGGGCGGGCATTGAGGGCTTTGTTTACAGCAAGTTTGGCATGTCAACTGTTTTTAAACCATTCCTGAGCGCTGCATTTGGTGTGTTTTAGGTGCAAAGATGCTTAATATGCGTGAATGCCTCCGCGCATGTGGTGAATTTTTTGTGGTGAAAACTGGTCGCACAACATCAATTTACTGCACCTCGCACAATGCTCCCAAATATATTTTAAGGTCGCATAGATAAAATTTCGGGCCGCATATGCGACCAAAACGGTCGCAATTTCAAGCCCTGTATTTTATAAGACACTTCTATACAGCTTAAAGTGACATTTAACCTCCTAGGGCCCAAGTGTCCACATACGTGGACAGCACATTTTTAGCTCTTAAGTGGCTATTTAAAATACGTTGAATGTTTTATATTTTGTTACAGACATACAGTGTCATCCTGCAACTGTTTTGCAGCATATGAAATGTCCCAAACCCTATTTTTACCTGTCCAAAATGGGAAAATATTTTGTTTTTACTTTCTGATAGTCAAAGCAAGTTCAAAAAAAAAATTGTATGTTAAATATTCATAAAAGAAAATTTGGGAAAAAGTGTTTTATATGTAAATTCGGACCATGAGTCCACATTTATGGACATATTTTTCTCTAAAAGTACATCATATCAAAAGATTTTTATTCTAATTAGGTTCCAATAAGCCCGAATAGCAAAGAGAAATAAAAAAAATGCATGTAAAAAAACACCTTGAGCCTTAAGAGGTTATAGGCTTAACTAGGTTAATTAGGTTAACTAGGCAGGTTAGGGTAATTAGCCAAGTTATTGTATAATGATAGGTTTGTTCTGTAGACTATCGGAAAAAAAAATTTAGCCTAAAGAGGCTAATAATTTTTTCCTTACAATGGTGTTTAAAAAATTTAACACAGCTTTAATTCTAGTCGAAATAAAACAAATAGACTTTTTCCATAAGAAAAAATATTATCAGACATACTGTAAAATATCTTTGCTCTGTTAAACATCATTTGGGAAATATTTAAAAAAGAGAAAAAAATTCAAAGGGGGGCATATAATTCTGACTTCAACTATATGCCCCCCTTTGAATTTTTTTCTTTTTCTTTCTGTTGAGTGCGTGACCATGAGAGCGGGATAGTTATATTTGTTTTATTTGCTTTAAATGCTCGTGTTTTTAAAGGTACAGATTATATATCTTACTGTTTGTATTAAATGACAAAATTGTATTACACATAGTATATAAATATAAATATAATTATACTATTTAAATACAAGGAATTGTTGTGCTGTGAAGAAAATATAAAACTGTGTATGGAAAGCATCGTGATGCACCGAGATATCGAATTGAAACCGAATCGATGGCATGATAATCGAACTGCGAGACCAGTGTAGGGTTCACACCTCTACTATGTAGTAGTCTATACGTTAGAAAAAGGCAACACATGAGCCCTAAGCTCATTATGTTGGTTTGAGAAAGTCAACATATACTGTTATCCTACTTAACTTATTATATTGGCTTGAGAAAGCCAACATACTGTTTATCCTACTTAAACTTATTATATGGCTTGAGAAAGTCAACATACTGTTATCCTACTTAAACTTATTATATGGCTTGAGAAAGCCAACATACTGTTATCCTACTTTAAACATTATTATTATTGATTCCGCAAAGTAAGCGCTTTTTCTCCTAGGCCGTTCATGCTATGAAGCCCAAATTTGGCCAAAAGGGTGCCTTCTGCATGCCGATTGTTGCTGTATCTCCTCATGCGCGATACGATATATAGTTTTTTGATAAAAAAAAAAATTATATGACATTTTCCCCAAAGTAACACATCTACTCCTATGCCATTCATCTTAAAGCCCACATTTTGCCAAACGCTTGCCTCCTACATGCAGATTGTTGCTATAATCTCCTCATTCCGATAGATTATAGTTTTTTATAAAAAAAAAATTGTAAATATGACATTTAATAATAAAATATTTTTTAGGCATATAAAAATATTATAACAATCCCCAAATTTGGCCAAAAGATGTGTTAAACATTGCAGATTATTACTATATTTATTGGAGTAATCATAAATAACAGTTTTTCCTATGAATAATTTTTTATATTAAAGAGCCCCTATTATGGGTTTTTGAAAATGACCTTCTATGTAGTGTGTAACACAGCTCTAAGTGAAGTGAAATATCCAGCTAAAGCTTAAATCTGAAAGTGGACAGTTTTTAAAACTATTAATTCATCTATAAAAGAGTCGACTCATAGTGGTTTTAAACGAATCGTCTTGATAACGAGTCATTAGCCGTTTCGGCGTTACGTAGACGCGAAACATAATGGTTGCGCGCGCAGACCCAGGAATTTAAACCTGTGGCCCCGCCCACTAACACAGCAGCTAAGAGAGGAAGATAAACAGATCCTGAAGTCATGACTCGAGTCATGAAGACGCTGTGCTTAGCTGGATATTATTGGAAGTTTGAGGGAAAGTTCGTGTTTTTCTCTACCCAAAGATGAAGCTGTGAAGAGTCAGTGGTTGAGGTTTATTTTTTTTTGCAAAAAAGGAAGGATCAGAAAAGACTACTGATGAATGAGACTTTGACAGAGCTCCACATGAACTATCAATACACAGTGGATTATTCCTCCATTTTGTAATGAGGGTTGGTGATCGTTGGGAAAAGCAGAGTTTAGGTAAGCCATGACAACATACAACACTTATACATATCGCGACTAAAAACACGCTAAAAACGTGACGCATGCCGCTTTCTTTGGCGGATTTATAACGTGTTTGTGAGCTTGCAATCCTGTTGTTTGTTATGGCTATGGCTACCGTCAGCTGTTCTTACACACGTGCGGCAGTCAAGGTTCAGTATAGGTTCAGCTTTTGCCACTGTGTGGATTAATACTGACTGTGTGTCATTGTTAATAACAGAGCAATATGCTAGTGTTTAACCTGAACTGCTTTAATGCACTCATGCACACAACAAAAAATCGGGAGACTGGGGGAAAGTAAGGACGCGGGAGGGAGGGGGTTGAATGGATGAACGGGAGAACCGGGGGAGTTCACGGACGAATTATATAATAAACACTGATGAGAACCGGTACTGTGTTCTGTGTGGTCAGTACCTAATGTGAATGTTGTTTCTCTAATGTACATTCTTATGTATTCTGTTTTTGAATGTTTCTGTTAAGGCTTATTTTGTGTTGGTTCCTCTGAGGAGGAGGATAATGTGTGTGTTTGTCTGTGTCTGTTGTGTGAAAAAAAAAGAGCAGCAGAGCAGAGTTGCCAGAGTTGGGCGGTTTCTTCTCGTTCAATTGGACTGTTTTTTTAACTCGATTGTGCGGGTATAAAAGCACTTATTGTGGTTTTCGCGACCGTCACAACCGTGTTTTCCAGATGAGTGGGCGGGTTTTTTTTGCATTTTGGCGGGTTTTGGATACTTTTGGCTGGAATCAGTCAGCTACATTTGGCAACACTGAGGGTAGAGTATGACAGGGCTAGGAGACGCGTGTCGTTTTCCTCCCCAGTTCTTCCTTCAGTTTAATAAAATAGTTAGTCGTCCGTAATTTCAAGCCGATCGTCTGTATTTACATTCACCCACTGCCAAAATCCACGCCTCACAATAATATGAAGCGTGTATGCACTCTGACTACTTCTATAATGTTGATAAGCTGTGCTGGGCATTTTACTCTGTCTCGTGCTGAACGCTGTCGACCAATTGCAACAGGCTGTCATCGGGCCAATCAGCGCAGATTAGCTTCGCGCTAAGGAGGGGTTTGGGAACAAATGAATCACTGAACGATTCATATGGGAGTCGCTGGGAAAATTAGGTAAAAATAAATGCAGATTATAAGGCCATAAAAGTGTTTTTTGACCTTGCATGCATATTAGAACTGTTGTTGGAGACCCTTACAACCAAAATATGACCCTATTTAATGTATAATAGGGGCTCTTTAAATGTCTCTGGAATGTGGCAGTCCAGTGTGAGAGTGTCCACAAGAGGGCGCTACAGGATAAGCAATATAACACTATCACTTTTAATTTGACTGCCTCGGTTTAAGAGAGGAGCGTGTAATTTTTGAGCTTTGTCTAGGTTAAAAAACATTCAAGCGATTTTAAAAACAGTCCAGTTAATGACAAGATGTGAAAACTCGTTTTAAAAATGAGGTGCTGTTTCTGTCTGAATTAAAAAACAGACAGTGTCAGTGAATGACGCCGTCGCGTTTTGGAGCCAGCTAATAGAGGCATCATAGTCATAGAGCTCAAATATAATCCTCTTTAAATTAACATATTTCAGCGATTGAGGCACAAATCCTACTATTGTAAAACATAACGTGTCTGACAGTCAACTACTCCGTGTTGTTATGTTTTTTTAATGCAATATCCCGAATCAATGTCAGTTAAAGAAATTGCGAGTCCGAGCCGCCAGCTGAGGATAGAGAGACGTCAAGAGCACAATATATAAACCTCTTTAAATTAAAATACTCCAGCGATTGTACACAAATCCAACCATTGTAAAACACAAAGCTGTGTTAAACTGAACACCGCACTGATATGGAACAAAAAAGACAATCGCTTTCAGTTTGGCAGTCACTGTGTCTGTACAGTCTGAGTCAACTATACAGCCAATGTGCCTGTGACTGATTCATCGCGCGAGCTGTCAGCCGGATAGAGATATGTGAGAAAAATATAAGTGAACAATGCGTACAAACTGATCTGAATGCAATGGGGAAAGATAGCAGCATCTGCAGTCTTTTAGATTTCCTAAATGAGGAGTTTATGTGTGTAAAATACATCAGAAGATTCCGCACATGAGCTGTAAAGACAGTGTAAGTTCTCTGATGTTTCTAGAGTTTTAAATGGTTTACATTAACATATTGCGACTCGCGCATCAATCAGTGTACCTTTACCTCCGCCGGTTTTCTATTTCCATTTCAAACACTGGACGAAACTAAATGCGTAATAAAAACTGATCTGAATGCAGTGGGAAAGATAGCAGCGTCTGCAGTCAAGATTCCGCACATGAGCTGTAAAGACAGTGCAAGTTCTCCGATGTTTCTCGTGTTTTAAAAGGCTGTTACATTAAAATATTTAATGATAAAATGTTACAAAACCCATGAAAGCCTAAATTAAGTGTTTGTAGGTCACGATTCACAGGAGGTGAGACATGTAAGCTCTGTGGTGAGCGCTCTGCATTGGTCTAAATGGAAAGTCTAAATGGACTGCATGATCTCGATAAAATAGAATAAACAATACATGTGGCTGTGGGCTGAATGAAAAACTAACTGCCGTCCCCAAATGCGAATGTAGTAGTGAATGTAGTATATTTAACTTACACAAAAAATTACATCTGTTTGAAAGAATAAGGGATCTTTTCACAGTAATCTGTTCCAATATGGCAAGCCCAGTTTACATCGCAAGACCATTCTGTATGCAAGCCAATGTGCATGTATGCATTTAACTAAAACGATTTTATCACTAGACATCATATGCTTTTATTAAATATATATATATATTTACAGCGTTTAATGTCCCAATACTGACTTGCTATTCGATTGTCATAAGTGCGACTTATAATACTGCTACATAATCATTATGTTGGCGTGAGAAAACCAACACACTGTCATGCTATTTTAACTGAATTTGACAGAAAGCTGTCCTGTGTTGTGATTTGTTGCTATATCTGTGAATACTGGTCACACTTACAGTTGTCAAATAAATAATTTAAGCATTATGTTTTCAATGATAGATATGGCAAGCCATGATTACATTAAAGTCAAGTCCAGTTTTTGACTGCCATAGAGACAATCTGGGTTAATTCATATCATAACCATTTATCAACAGTGATATCTCAGCATCAGAACAGCTGGGTATTGGCTTGAATGACTCATGCTAGCAAATGGGACTTCTTGTATGCTACACTAGCAGTGATTAGCTACATGTTAATGATGATTATTTACAGTACATGCTTAACCTGCTAGAAATGCTAGCTAAGTATTAGGATTGATCAACATATAAATGAGGCTTACTAATTAACAACCCAGTGGACCCTAGCTGTGTCCATTTAAGTGAAAAATATAGAGCAGGATTTATTTTTATTCTTTTTTTTTTTTATCTGTTTTTCTATGCTGGCTGAAAAACACTGCTGGTGCATGAAGATGCTCTGTTATGTTCTGTATGCTGTCGCATGTTAAATAATCAGTATTTTAAAATGCAATTTTTAATGTGTCCACAAATTAGGCACGTCAATTATTTTTTTTCATTAAATAATATTTTAATACTAATCTGTTAAAGGTTAATATTCGGTTAATGAGCAGCGGTTGGCAAAATTAACCGAAATGAGCATCCCTAATTCTGATCCAGCTGCGCAGCCTCCTCTCATGGAACCGCTATACCATTCAGGGCTGTGAAAACGGAAAAAAAAAATTCAATCGGTTCACTCCGAGCAGAATTGATATTTTTTCGTTTCGGTTTTTGCGTTCCTTATTAGACAAAAATTCCGAAAACGGTTTTCTAGAAAAAAAAAAACGGTTAGAACGTTATTTTATTACAAAGTATTGCAGGGCTCTAGTGTGCTCTGATTTCTTAATGGTGCAACTAAAAAATTTAAATTCGATTCGAGGGGTAAAGTTAAATGAATTTTCGATAAGTATCTTAAAGAAACATTTATAATATGAATTTGCTTTTGGTTATATCTAGGTATACCGTCTTTGCGCACTTATGCGTGCCTTCCCTCACCAGCAGCCACAGTTGATTGACAGGCTGCTTAAAGGCACTACGCACACAGCCCCACTACTTGTTATCCAGCTGCAAGTGCTGAAACACGCGACACAGTTTTATTTGGTGCCGATTTGCGTGTTCCTTTTTTTTTAAGTGTCTTTCATTTTTTAAATCTCTCAAATTAGGCTAATATAATCTCCCTCTGATATATTTGTTTAATTATGTGCTGTAGGCTATTGACCAACACCCCCTGTATACACTTTAGGCTACACACACTGCAGGTCTAGGCTACAGTCGGATGTGTTATGAATGACATTTTTTAGCGCAAATGACAGGGCGGGAATTAATGCCGCTTTTTTATTTATTTATTTATGACATCATTTAAATTGATTATTAAACAGTATACGTTACAATGAAACTACCAATTTCATTTAATGCTGAAAACAAGTTAAAGCAGAATAATATATTATTTTACCTCTCTCTCGTAATACCCGTTTGTCACATGCCAAATTTCATTTGGGTTGGACAGTTCCATTTTAGTGCGGAGGACTTTAAATTTGATTGACAAACTTACAATAATTAAAGTGTTCTGTTAATCAACAACATTAACTTACATTCATATTTCGCCTTACACCCGTTACATGTTTTTAATGCAGTTTTTTCTTTGCTGCTATCTCCGTGGTCTCTGGCCAGGCTTAGGCTAAGCCTTCTCCAGCCTTACACACGCTCCGCCTATGCCTGGCTATGTGCTATTTTCACTTATCCCCCCTATGCCCTATTCATTTAGAACATGCTTACATTCAAAGTTGGAATTATTAAAATATAAAAAAGCATTAAAGTCATCTATCTTAGGTATAATTTGCTTTCAAAGTATTTTTACAGTTCAGTTTTAGCGATCTTCATGTTTACAATTGCACTCCATTCGAAGTGCACTTTGAAAACATTGATATCATGTAGAACACAGCCTCATGGCGAAAGCTATAGGTAACCTAGGCTATTATTAAAAAGCGGAATTTATTACATCTCCAAAGGTTGTGAAAATAAAAAACACAGCATACGTTAATGCTTTTAATTTATAGTAGGTTATTTATTAAGTATCTCTGCTGTATATGACATGGCCTGTTGGTTAGAACTTTCTGCTGTGGTTTGCATATGTCAAATTGTAAAAGTAAACTTTACAAAATAAATAAATAAACAATATCCTACTTAATAATAATAATAATAATCACCATCATCATCATCATCATCGTCATCATTAATATTATTAATATTATTATTAAAGTAAATATATTTATAATAAAATCGCATCATTATTTATTTATTTATATGATTTATATATGATATTAGAATAGTGTTAGCTTTTGTCAGTGATTTTATGTTTTAGAATAGAATATTCGAAATATTTCAATGAATATAGAAAACGTGTGCATGTTTTTACCAAACTATATTGGATTTTATTTTAAATGCGTGTGCGTGTAAAACAATATAATTTGCACAAAGAAATGATGGGGTTCTTCTCTAAAGAAGTTGTTACTCCACCCTGTTTAGAGCATCATTATGGGCGTTTTTACGCTATAACTAACATGCAAGTTAGTTATAGCGTAATGGATTGTTAATTTTCAGTGCTGTTTTGACATTTCACAAGGGCTTCAGCTGGTCCTGACCTCAGTTCGCGACTTGACTTTTATGTGGCGTCTATCGATGTCTGGATGACAGCAAGAGCGAGAAGAGATAAGACCAGATTCAATGTGCGGCTGCACAGTTTTCTGCAAATTTTGACTATAGGCTCATCTAAATTGGTTTTTCATTCGATTGAAAGCCGAAATATTGCCAGAGAGACGAAGTACTTTGGTTTTGGAAGAAAGCTGCTTCAGTAATGAAAGACGCAGTTGGTGGAAACACACACGCATACACAGGACACACTTATAGGCCTATTTATTATTGATTTATTTAACATTAAACGCACAGTAATTAAGTGTAAAAAAGAAAAGCATAACTTCGGAAAAAGTGCTCACTAGCTGCTTTTTTATGGCATTTTATTGCATGTTGATTGTTACAATTACAAAGATTTTTATTAAATAAGTGCATGCCACAAGATATTTTTGTTGGTGTAAAAATATAAAAAGTATCATTCTCATATTCTTGCCTTATTTATCTTTAATATAAAGGGGAGCGCGGGGCACAAAGTAACGCGGGGTTAAATGTAACACAGAGTTTTAAGGTATTTGCTCAGGGTTAATCATGCATGCCTTCCCGAGGTTTTCACAGCAGTGTCGGCAGACGTTCTACCTGCCAATTATTGATGAGAAACACAGGAAAATCAATTTTTGCAGCATAAAAGTATTTTTTATTATAGTCGATATTTTTTTTATTTTGAAAAAATCGGTGAAAGTATGAGCGTAAAATCTTATATTGTCCTGATCACCGTCTTCTAGGCTAAAAGATGAAACCATTTTGAAAGATGTATAAAACACACAAAGACTGCTAGCCAGTTTTGAGTAAAACATGACACAGCGGGGCTAGTTGTAACAGGGTGTTACAATTAAGCCACACACTGTTGAACACCAACTAAACTAACACAATATTTTTTTTAATTTTAAGTGTAATGTTGAGAACTTTTTAAATAAAAATTTTTTAATAGAAAATATTTTTTTTTATAGAAGAAAAAAAAATGTATTGCTAATAATGCAAATAAATGCATTAAACAAATAATGAATAAATGGATAATAATGCAAATAGATTCCAATGTGTTTATCTAATAAACAAAAAAATATATAAACATACTATGCTATGTAGAATAAAAAAGAAATGAGCCAATTACTGAGGAAATATAGCTAATATTTAAAGTAAACTGAATTTAAATTAATTGTGTGAAATCTGCCTTTATAAGCATGTGTTACAACTAACCCTACATACGGGGTAAGTTGTAACATTTCACTCCTGGCTCTTTTAGCAATATTGTAAAGAAACGGTGAGTCCGATGGACATGCAAATTGTGCTAATTTGTAGGAGAGGCTTTTATTTTATCTGTATAAAAATATCATTTGTCTAACCCTATTACTTTTGGTCGATAATTGGTCAAAACAAAAAGTGTTAGGCTACTTTGTACCCCCGCGCTCCCCAATATACAATTGCATTCAATGCAATGCGTGGTGCACCTAAGAAAAAAAGGCGCACCAAGGCAAAACGTCTAGCCCTGTATTGGATAGATTGATAGATTGTGTGTGCATTTTAATAACATTGACACTATACTTTTACGATTAATTAAACTAGGGATGCTAACGATTACTCGATCATTTATTGTCGGTAGGCCTAACCCAAAACCGATAGACCTTATCGATTAATCATGGGCTATTAATAAGTTATGCTTTGCGCTGTGAGACGCGTCCACGATTGGTCCACGAGTGTGTGCAGTTTACGTTATCTTATGGAGTCGTGCACTCTCTTGACTTCGCATAGCCTTTTGGGGAGACCTAAAACCCTGTTATGCACAGATCTCATTTATGTCCGCTGGTGCTGCCGTTAATCCGCGGGTCAAGTAATCAAAAAGTAGGCTACATGACGTTTTATTATGGGTTATGAAGACCAAACATTGGTTGTGCAAACTTTACATATACTTCCTCTAAAATATTATTATTATTATGAAAGTGTTTCAAGCTATTTTATATTTTTATGGACTGGCATATGCCTAAATACGCATCACGGCCAGACATTTATAGTTTATATAAAAACGAGCGCACCTCATTTCACTGTGATCATTTTGCGGATC
The DNA here is from genome assembly GCA_903798195.1 of Danio kyathit. Lineage (NCBI taxonomy): Eukaryota > Metazoa > Chordata > Actinopteri > Cypriniformes > Danionidae > Danio > Danio kyathit. The sequence continues at coordinate 46,082,920 of LR812536.1, forward strand.
ATATTGCATATTCGGTTAATTCTTCAGTAGCCTTGTAAATAATGTATTTTATTAATGGATTGTTTATAAGGACTAAGCTATTAATTACTGTAATTCTCCGAATGGAAAATGCTTGGGTGGTTTGATAATATATCATATTCAAAACTTTATCTATAATGTTTATGATCTGCCCTTCATCCTTCAATAGGCTATTACAGATCGATTTATCAGATGATTTGTCATTAGGGAAACATTAACAAAAGGATTTTCTTTATGGAGACCCCTCTAAAAACAATCGACAATCAATAATTCCTTTAGTACTAATACAAGTTAACAATAACTTAAACCGAAACATACCTTTGTACATGAAAGAGCAGGTTCTCGGTAACCTTTAAAGCTCATCGCATCAGAAACGACTCTCGCTTATGACGTCTGCTTCGCGGGCATTTCACGTTGTATGCGTCACCGTCGCATTTGTTCACGTGCTTTAAATGAATGATTTTTGTCTCCCAAATTCATATAATAAAGAGAACGATAAAATAACGTTATTAACCGGTTAACTGTAAACGTTTCTGTTCAGAACGATTAAAGTTTATCTTTTTTTCGTTTTTCTTTTCTGTTCCTGCAAAATGTCATTCGTTTCCGTTTTTCGTTTCTGTTCCTTGAACCGGTTCAGAGCCCTGATACCATTCAAGGTGTTTTAAACAATTTTTGTGAATATTTGACTTTAATTTTATTTAGACTAATTATTATTTTATTTAACAAACCAGTTCGTGTTTTGGCGCTGAAGCATATAGCGGACTGGTATAGTATAGTATATAATAGTTTAGTTTTTACATATAGTATTGCATTAATATGCATAGACGTTTTATAGTTTATACAGGCCTAAACTAAATGCCTCAATTTGGAGTTATTATTTAAAACACAATTACTAATAAAACATATTATTTAAAACATAAACCTGCGTTCCCGCAGGTTTGAAATATAGGACTTGTGGTGGTAGCCGGATTGAAACACACCATTTACCAACATCACATAAACAGTTAACTATATGCCTTAAACAAAATATAATTTCATTTTTAATAATAATTGTATTTATTTTGACACTTTTCTTTTTAATAGGTTAAATTAAAGACTGAAATTAAAAAGAAATGCTTTAGGCTAATCAGGAGCAATGTGCACACACTGACAGGTCAAATATGCTTCTCTCTCTTTCAAGTTCAAAGCAAATTTGAATGCCAAAGGATTTTATATATTTTTATATATATTATTTGTATATAAAATATCCTATGTAATATATTAACATCAACAAATTAATAAAATAATTAGCAAATGAGAAATAAATACAGAAAAGTTAAAATGAGTAGATTTTTTAAATAAGGCAAATGCGTTGATTAACCATTACTAATGGTGTGTATATTTTGCAGCCAGTGTAGATGTCATTTCGTCCTCTTTGATCTAGCCAGTTTTTCTGAGTTGTTTAGATTGCAGAATATATTATTTAGCCTACATTTTCTCTCGGTATCGCGGCTGTGCGTGTGCTGTCAGCGGAATACAGGCCTAAAATAAATCTTAAAAGCAACTAGACTGCACGGTGATATTTGTTCTTTTTTTCAGATAACGAACAATTTCAACCGCGAGGAGATACCGACAGCTTGATATGTAGTATTTTCTAAAATGTTATTTAGCTCAGAATAAAAACATTTCACTAAACTGCATTAGGTTGGTTTTTCTTTCTTAAAATAAAAGATTGGATTGTATTAGCCTATATCACTGTGTGTAAACATTAGAAATAATAATTAGTAGGGATGCAACAATACAGTTAGCTCACAATTCAATACATACCTCGGTTTTTTACCACGGTTTTTGGTTTGGTTCGGTTCTGATGGCTTGACACATAAGTGCTTTTTTTTTTTTGTTATTCTATACTTAAGCAATAGGAACAGTAAGAGGTTAAGGAGAAAAAAATTAAAAATGATTTAATGCAATATACTTTACTTCAAAGCCAAGAAAAGTACACTAGTTCCTACTGTATTGTATAATAAAAAAAAATAACACTAAAATCTCACAGCTGCTGGTAGCCCATGTACAAACTGGGAAACATAAATTCTTACATTTTAAAAAATAAACATGCATGTGAAGTTAATAAACATAAATTGACCATTTCAAATAAACATTTCGTCACCTTAGAATTATAAGGTTCTATCTAACATTTTTGTCAAAATTGAGTTATTGACATATTCTTTTTAAATGAATACTTATTTATATTATGGGATGTTTTTTATAAGTTGTTTACATTTTTGGACGTTATATTAAAAAAAATTAATGTTACACATATACTGTTTGCTATGGAATGCAAAAACTTTGAAGCTCAATATCTCAAAATCATTCAGAACGCAGATAGAAACTTATAATTCCAAGGTGACGATTTGTACTTTAGTAAACATAAATAAACCATCTTAATTAAACTTAACACTGCCTTTGTTATTTTTACGTGTCTTTCGGAACCAGTTGGATATGTTTGCTGGATGGATTCAGCAAGAGGTTGTTGATTTTTTACGGACTTTATTACCTTTGCTGCTATCCTGCCTCAGACAGTGATATTGCTGGGTGATGGCGCCACAGATGTGCAGTCATGTTGGAAGTGTTTCCGTTTGAGTAGGCTATACGTGAAACCGAAATGTTCCCACACCGCGGACTTGAAAGACGCCGGTGTGGTGAGAAATCAAGTCCCCCCTACAATCGAGTCCGCTTAGGACCCCAATAGATCATCTGCGTTGAATGCCTGATCAAAAACTATTCATAATGATATTTGGTGCTTTTTATAGTCTATTCTCAGTCTTGACATTTTAACAAGACTAATCATATTACTAACATTATTATCGGTAACCCCAAGTTAAAGATATGCATAGTTAAAATAATTGAAACGTTTGCAAACATTAAATGATGTCTTTTTGATGTTTTTATGTATTTATATGTAACATTGTATATTAACATACGAAATGGTAGCACGTCGTAGCCTATCTAAAATAAAAGCTTTACACATGCATTTAGTTGTACATCAGTATACGAAATACATAATTTAAAATAGTTTTATGTCATTATAACGCTCTTTTAAATTACATAAATTTAAACTAGATTTCACTGCTTTATATATATATATATATATATATATATATATATATATATATATATATATATATATATATATATATATTTTTTTTTTTTTTTTTTTGTTTTTTGTTTTTTTTTTGCGGTTGCTTCCTCGTACTGTTATCTCACTTCACCGCCGCTCACTATGTTAAAAGTGTGGAATGATGGTGTAGCGCCCCCTAACTTTAGAGCATAGTTATTGAATATATACTCGCGGGGAGGAGTTTCCTCATCTCAGCTGGTAGACTTACAGGCACACACAAACAGTCAATTGGGAAAGAAATAAAACGCACATAAATTATTTAAACGTAAAACCGAAAAAACCGCAATTCACAAATGCGTATTGAACCATGGATGTCGTAGCGAACGGTTCAATATTATATTGAGAATTGTGGCATCTCTAATAATTAGGCTGAGATACAGTAGATTCCCCCCTTGATTCAGAAATTTAAAAAAATGAAAGCCTTCCTTTTCGACCATATGGAACCAGAGTTTTGAAAACCGTTTTTATTCAGACTTCGCAAGCTTCATAGAGAGAACATTAACTGTCACATATAGCCTAGGCAACATATAACAAAACGGAGTCTAATAATTAACATGACTGCCTTTTTTCATTTTCATACAATATGTGTGGGTTTTGACAATATGTGTTTAATAAGGCTATAAAGATTAGCCTATCAGATGAAATGCATGGTGAAATATAAAATGTCTCTTTTGCTGGATATTTAAAGTTATTTGCTTTCTAAAGCAGTGTGGCTTTTGATTATTTGTTACCTCAGATTTAGGCTAATTTATCTGGATGTGGTTCAAATGTCGCAGGACACAGATCATACAGTACATAGACTCAAGCAACTTTGCCATGCTTAAAGCTTGGAGCTAGAATCTAGCATAATTAAAGTTAGTCTCTGTGTGCGGGTAACACAAACTCCACGGTCCACGGCAACACGCTATTCAGTTATGTTCTGTGTTTTGACGTAAAAAAATATATTAGTTTTGGCGAATGCTACGAGCCTAATATAGATATTTTAGTTCACACGTAGTTCAGTCCAGAAGTTGCTGTACATAGAAACATACATTTCCATAAACTAAGCAGGCCTATGTGTAGGTAAAAGATATGTAACAGGGGATTTTGTGTATCCATGTTTGTGAAAAATACTGGAGACATAGGCCTACCCCTTCCCCGCATCTCAAACCAAAGCTTGTCTGTCTGAGGTGTTAATGGGGCATTTTTGTGCTTTAACCGAAGAAAAAAAACAACAACCCGAAAACACTGAATTGGATTACAAGGGTTGCTACAGAAAATAGCCTAATAAAAATAATAATAATAATAATATTTTCCAGTGATGGGTTGCAGCTGGAAGGGCATCAGCTGCGTAAAACATATGCGAGATAAATTGGCGGTTCATTCCGCTGTGGCGACCCCAGATTAATAAAGGGACTTAGCCGAAAAGAAAATGAATAAATAGTAATATAAAAATAAGGTAATAATCATTACAGACAGATGCTGGACATCAGGTGTCATCATTAACCGTAAGTTATATTTCAAACTGAACCGATAACTGTTTTGGATAAATTCAAAGTATTGTAGTTTTACAAACGTACAGATAAGCATTTTTATACATGAACATCACAAAAGGCCTACAAGAAAATTCACTTAAACCTCATTTCTCGGTTAGGCTACAGATGTCACTAGTTCAAAACGTTTCCTTTATCGCTGTTGTTACCGCCGCCGTGGCTGTATCTACGTGCGCCAACAGCTTTTGGCCGCTGGGTGGCGCTTTAACCATAGATTTTCAGCTTTGCCTTTCACAATAGGACGGTACTATATGTGTACTGTACCTTATGTGATGGGGTGTGTTCAATTAAATAATTTTGTTGGTTTGTTTTAGTTTTCTTAGCAATAAACATGATTTTACACTACTGTTTTAGAAAAGATAAAATCCATGGTGAGAAGCATAGCCCTAGGCTGCAAAAATTAAGCAAATATTAGAATTAAGTTCTTTAGCGGCACAGCACACAGTACAAAATAATATAAAGGTTATCGAGCCGATGGAGCACGTCACCTGATCGCAGTATAACTTGCTTTATCAATAATTATTATTTATTATAGGCTAGGTTACAAATATTTGACCAACTACCACTACATGTAAAACACTCTCGTGCACTCAAAACAAGTTCCCTTTTGCTATTAATGGCGGTTATGAAATTAAATAAATAGGCATATCCGCAGGCGCAGTTAGCCGCGTGTTCATTCTCTGTTCATTTCTCTTTCATATGCATGCAGAGCGAACAGCCTGCATAAAGAAAAAAAATCTGCTTGTTTAAAAGAGCGCATTATATCCACGAATGTCTAATAATGACAATATTAAGCTAATAATATATCCATAATGCTGGGATGCGTTGTGCTTTGACTGGATATCTAGTTTAAAATAGGTTTGCCACGATAGACGGTGTTGACAGTGTTACCGGTTTTAAGACGCAACACCGGTGACATCACTTTTCCCCCGTGACACCGTGCCCACATTTTTTTTTAAGTATTCGTTTTTTATTAAATATTTATTTGATTTAAATGGAAAATATAATTCTAAATAATTTACTTAAGATGAGAGCATGCACTATAGTTCAAATCTGAACATAGCTACAATGCTTCATATTTCATTTATCATGTGAGGAGAACGAGAGGGATCGAATTTACAAAAAGAGAATGGCGGACGATTTAGTGTCAAAACGCAATGCAAAAGTGCCTCATTAAAAAAAAAAAAACACGACCATCATCTAACAATGTTTAATAATAAATAATCTTATTTTTTATTAAAACATAAGTGATTTAGCAGTGCCGCGCCACTGACAAGCCAACTGCAGAGAAACAAAGCAACCATCGTGGCAACCGCAGTGATCACTTTTTCCCAAGTTCAGCTGTTCTTTTTTGCACTTGATTATTATGCGTTTAATGTTAAAAAAATTCAATAATGAAAAGGCCGACAAATCCCGTGTGTGTGTTCGTCTTTTATCGCTAAAGCCACCCTCTTCCAAAACCGAAAGTTGCTTTGTCTGTCTGGCAATATTTCGGCTTTTAATAGAATGAAAAGTTAATTTAGATGAGCCTATATTAAAAAAATTGCAGTAAAGTAACTGTGACGTGCGGCCACATATCGAATCTGAGGTCTCATCTCATCTCTCTCTTGCTGTCATCCAGACATCCATACGGAGACGCCGCACAAGTCAAGTCGCAACAGAGGCTGGTACCAGCTGACAGAATAGCTGAAGCCTTTGCGAAATCTGACAAATTACAGCCCTGAAATTAAGAAATTAATATCTGTTGGATATCTGTACAAACGCAATCATGTTATGTAGAATTTGTGTAGCCTAATAATTATATTAATTCTAATAAAATGAAGCCCAAAATAAACAATTCATTGCATTTTTCGTTTGATAAAAAATATACGAAAACGAAAAAAAAATCAAAGGGTGGCTAGTTTGTATTAATGTGTTTTAATATTAATGAAAATATGCTTAGCCTATTTAAGCTTAACGGCTATACGCTGCCAATAGGCAAGTCATTCAAAAAATATTATTTTACCGTGTACTGGGTTATAATGTATATTTTACAATAAAAACTAAATGGAGCATGTCTGACTATCATTTAAAACACGCAATTTATAACACACCAGAGCTGTAGGCCTGTGTATGCAGTGTGTAAACTTACAGGGTACGGGTCAATAGTCATACTGCGCACCATGTTATTGAACTCCAATATCTATGAGGGGGATTATGTTAGCCGATAGCCAATATTAACTTGAGATATTTTAAATATAAAAGACATTTTAAAAAAGGAACAACACACAAATCGGCAACAAATAGCCTAAAACTGGAGTTCAGCACTTGTCATCTTGCCAGTGTATACTATGTATAGCGCCCTTATGCAGCGCACGTCAAATGCCGCTGGTGAGAGAGTGCGCGTGAGAGCTTAAATCCGGCATCGATTTAACCAAAAGCAAGATCATATCGTTATAAATATTCCATTAACGATACTTATCAAAATATTTATACATTTACATGAAGTGTTTATTGAGATTGTGTGATCTGTATAGGCTGTCTGATCTTTACAGAAGCTGTAAACTGACATGCGCGCGGTGACCGCACAGTGATGTTCAGCTCTGATGAGGCACTTTTATTTAGCCTGTAGTCTTTAGATTTTTTACATAATGTTCCATTACTTAAAGTTTCTTTCATTTATTTATTTATAGTTTATATATAAATTGAGTGCTAGCCAGTGGCGGTTCTAGACCAGAGTAACTGGGGGGGCCGGGCAGGGGCCACTTGTACTTTAAGGGGGCACACTTTAACATACATCACAAAATACTTAAACAATTATTCGAAGTCATTGTTTTCACGTATCACTCTGCAGTCTTCATAAACCAGCTAATTAAATAACTTAAACTCAAGATAATCTTCCATGTTAATTTATTTTTGACAAGTAACTTTGTATTGTAGCAGGATAAGACATTTCTAACATTCAAGTACATCAAGGCACATTTTTGCACCTGTAAACTATAACCTCCTAGGGCCCGAGTGTACACATACATGGACATCACATTTTTAGCTCTTAAGTGGCTATCCTCTTAAGGCCCACAGTGTTTTTTTTTACATGCATTTTTTATTTCTCTTTGCTATTTGGGCTTATTGGAACCTAATTAGAATAAAAATCTAAGTATCATCTTTTAATATGTAGAGAAAAATTATGTCCAAATATGTGGACTCGTGGTCCGAATTTACATAAAACACTTTTTCCCAAATTTTCTTTTATGCATATTTAACATCAAAGCAAGTTAAAAAAATTTCTATCAGAGAGTTAAAACAACATTTTTTCCCATTTTGGGCAGTTAAAAATAGGGTTTGGGACATTTCATATGCTGCAAAATAGTTGCAGGATGACACTGTATGTCTGTAACAAAATATAAAACATTCATTTATTTTGATTAACAGACTTTTTTGCCCTCCCGTTAACTTAAAATAATTTTTCCAAGTGATCTTTAACAAACCAAGGAGATTTTGACAGTACTCCCTATAAAACAAACAAAAAAATTCTGGAGTCATAATAAGTCTTATTTCTTTAGGTTATTTCTTGAATAAAAGCAGTTTTTAATTTTTTTAAAAACAATTTTAAGGTCTGTATTATTAGCTTCCTTAAGAAATATTTACTGTATATTTTTTTGACTGTCTACACAACAAACCAGTTATACAATAACTTGACTAATTATTCTAACTTTCCTAGTTAACAAGTCTTTAAATTACACTTTAATCTGAATCAAAACCTACAGAATACAGTACTTAAAGGGACTGAATACAACTTGCATAATATTGCAAAATAACTAAAATATTATGCACTGACTGTCACCATGGGAAATATAAAAAAGTAGTTATTAGAAATTAAACTATTATGTTTAAAAACGTGTTGTAGATAAATCATGTGTTGAAGACTCGTGCTTGATGTCACAACTGAAAACAAAAATGAATGAAGGCAAAACTAAACGAGTTAAATATTATACCTTTACATGAGCATGACTGAAAACTAAATTTAATCATTGTGTTACATCTTTTCTCCGGTACTTCCCGACTGTTTGTAAATTCAAGACTGCACTTCTTAACGTAAAACTATGTACACTCAATTTCTGATTAATTATAGCCTCTGCATAGCCAAGGACTTCCTATATTAAAAGTGTTAAATTGCTATTGAAAACAGCAGTCTAACATAATCAACAGTGGACATTTTGATAGTGTTTCACAACATGAACATGACTGAATCTTTTTATTACCTGTGTCAATTTGGAGGTGAACTTTTGACGAATGCAGGGAACTGATGCGCGCAGCACCGTCACTGACAGAGAGAGCGAGTGCGCGCAACACCGAGAGCGTAGAGAGGCCTCAGTCAGTGTTGCCAGATTGGGCGGTTTTGACTTCGATTGCATGCATGTATTTGCATTTCAACGGGTTTTGGATAGTTTTGGGGCTGGAATCAGTCAGCTACATCTGGCAACACTAGCAACTCAGTCATATCTCCGCAGTCTGCCACCGATGGCTGATCTCGCTTCTCCGTGGCGTTTTGACACAAAAATACACATTAGGGGGGCCAGAGGGGGGGCCAAGCTTATTGACACCCGCCCCCCCCCCCCCCCCCCCCCCCACCCCCACCCCCCAGAACCGCCACTGGTGCTAGCTTGTTTAGCTGTGATCATTATGCAAGATCATATTTCATATTCGGTTTATTCTTCAGTAACCTATAGATTCGTTAATAATGTATTTTATAAACGGATTGTTTATAAGGACTAAGCTATTAATATATAATACATTATGCTAATTAATACATTAAGACACTGAAGTCAGGTAGGACAACAAAAGACAACCAAAGTAGGTTCCCCCTGTTGGCAAAGGTAACCAAAATGTATCTTTGTGTGTGCGCAACAAGCTGCGCATCCGAGAGAGTGTTCAGCACGATGGGGAAAATAGTGAGCCCCACAAGATCCCATCAGAGATGGTCAACATGTTGGGTTTCCTGGCAAAGAACATGCAGACTGAACTGTTAATAAAACAAATTTGCAGTGTTTTTGTTTATTTTATTTTTTACCGACCTGTCATATTTGTAGCCTAATGTCATTTTGGAAGTTTTTTTTTTTATATTTGTTTCTTGTTCACTCAATTTAATTATTTATCTTTCTATTTTATTTTCTTATTTGTTTTAAAAACATTCTAACATAGGCTAAGTAATAAATGTTCTATGGTTGTTATTAGTTTGGTTCCAATTTCCACAGTTTTTTTCAGCCTGTAGCATTGTTGTTTTTTTTCTTTATGTTAATAAAGTTCTGTGTTTAATAACAGTTTTTTTGTAGTAGGCATGGCACGATAACCGTTTTCAAGGTATACCGCGGTTTGGAAAAGTCAAGGTTATCATACCGCCAACATTTTCTCTAATACCGTTCCTAAGGTATGTGTAAGATTTTTTTATTTACATTTTTTTTAACAACAGCATCTCCAGCAGAAAAGATATCCAAAGATGCCATTTTAAATTGTAAATAAATCTGTGTTTTTGAAACTAATGAAGACAGCAAAAGTCATGATTCATTTTCATTATTTAGGCTGGCACGTTTACTGCTCCAAAATATTATAAATGTTTCTCAAAATAAAATATATTGTGTTCAAAGGGGAAAAAACTTTTAGTTTTTTACCCAGACATTTAAAAAGAATATATTTTAGAGCAGTAATCACAATACCGTGATACCGTGAAACCGTGATATTTTTATCCAAGGTTATCATACCGTCAGAATCTTATACCGGCCCATGCCTATTTTGTAGTTTAATGCTGAATTGCCAAGTCCCGCAAAACTAAAAGTGAAAGTATAATACGCATGCATTTATAAGCTATTTAAAAGCAGAAAAAAAGAGGAAAAGAAGAAACCCCCACCCCCACGGTGATACCGGTGTTACCGGTGTTGTCACATGTCGATTAACCGGTGGGGAAATTTCCTCATCGTCACAACCCTAGTTCAAAAGCAAAATTATTACCTGTTCACGGCATAGGCTAGCCTATACTGTGAAAAAATATAATTCACAATGCAACGACATCCTGGTCTGCATATCACTCTGAAAAAAAAAAAAATCTTATAGCCGGCCTATTTCGGTTTATTTGGTTTACAGGACAAAATGTTTTTTTTTTACACTTTATGCTATTCTATCCCCTATCCTAAACATAACCAACATAAAATATTAATATTTTAAGTTTCTAAAAGCACATTTTAATGTTTAAGCATTGTTTTTTGGCTACACATCTGGGTCATAAATACCGCACACAGAATAAAGCGGCTAATGAAAATACATATAATTTAAGCTCATTATAAATTAGCTTATATATATATTTATTAAGGGTGTAACGATACGCGCATTCGTATCGAACCGTTCGGTACGAGACTTTCGGTTCGGTACGCATTACAAACCGAACGATTGAGACAAATATCTAAAAAGATAAAAGAGAATAAGTGTACAGAATATAATGTTTTCAGTGCAACAATGCTCAACAAGGCATCCCAAATGACGTGACAGGCAACATCTGCCTTCCCCGCCCACCTCCAAACACTACTCCAGTCGGGTACACACTGCACTCAGGGCCGGAGCAAGCTCAACTGGCGCTCTAGGCAAACAACCAGAATGCCGCCCTCAAACCGAAAGTTATGCCGGCTTCAATCCGAAAAAGCCGGCAGAGGGTGGGGAGGGGTGCGGCGGAGCTGGGTGTTGAGGACGAAAGCGAAGACCGAGGGGCGCTGAGATAATGCAGGGTTTGTTGCGGACGAAAGCGAAAGGGGGAAAACGCGCCGCGGACTGACTGCACTATAGCTCGCAAAATGGCTAGTAACATTAATGTAATACTCCTATAACCAACAGCGGGCATCACGGAATCACTAACTGGAATTAGACGAAAACTAGAAACAGGTGCACTACTACATGCAACCATCGCCAGCATTCAGACAGGCAATTTCTACAGATTCGAACAGGGCAAAACAAATCACAGAGGCGATCTGTACATTTATAGCTGTGGCTATGAGACCTTAATCTGTAGTGGAAATTTCGGGTTTTAAGAAAATGTTAAATGTAAAAGAGCCTCGTTTCATTATTTCTTCATAAACCCATTTCAGTCAGATAATAATTCCTGCTTTCAGATCCACTGAAATGGCAGGTGACAGTCAAATCAAGCAGATCTCGGTTATATCCACATGTACTGCCGTTAATCCGCAGGTCAGGTAATCAAAAAATAGGTCGCATGATATTTAAGTAGGCTATAAGTGGGTCACGCGTGGATGAGATCAATCATTGGTGATGCAAACTTTAACTATTTACTCGGGTGTTTTAAGCAATCTTGACAGACGGGCACAAATATGCTTTCATTTTAAAAATCGCTCGTCACAGCTAGACATGCGGTGAACATCTTGTTTCTCACAGGTTTCTGAGTTTCTCATCATCAATCACTTTCAGTCTGGGAACATGGTCAGTGCTGCGAATTTTGTTAAGCCTGTCCTGCCTCATTGTGATATTGTGTATTGAGGAGGATATAGGCAAAGATATTGCAGAGAGCTGAGACCTATGACGCCTTTAAAGACTATTTAGCTTGTTTCGCATTAATGTAAATATATTACATGTTTTAATTACATTATTGAATAAAATGAATAGCAATATTATTTTTAATCATCATCATAAATAATAAATGAATTAAAAATAATTTAACAGCTTCAGCACTTACCGGCACTTACCGGCACTTTCGGACTTCAGCACCACGTGTCTTCAGCATGAATTGAAATAGACTTTCCCTCCTAAAGGAAAAAATACAATAATTTTTAAAATTGCAATGCGATTGTAGTCATGTATTCGCAATTTCACATAAATCAGCATGCGAAAATTTTATTATTTTCATTGCGCTCTCTCTCTCTTGCTCTCTCAGCAGCAGTTCACGCGCGCTGGCACTACCATACACAGCCACATCTCGTAGCCAATTAATTTGCAACTTTGTTGCATAAAAATAACCTAATTTAATTAACAAACATATTACATAAAATTATTTGTAAAAATGAAACTACAGAAAAAAGAAAATGAAAAGAACTGAAACCAGCTCAAATGATCTGTTCTGGAATAACAGGTGTTGCGATCAAATTAATTCGATGGAATGATAAACACAGACAGGCGCATTTTTCAGAAAATAGCCTATTTTATTTAATTTAAAAATATTTTAGGCCTATATTTATTATATAGGCTATTTAAAAAAATGTATAGCCTATATTAAATTACCATTCATTTTGGCTTTAACGAATTATTGAACAGATTATTAATAACTTATCAAAAACATTTTACTGAGCTCAGTGTCGGCCGTCACCGGAGAAAGTCCAATCTTTCTTAAATTTTTTGGACTTTTGTTTGAAAGCTTAGTGGCATTGTATAGGTCCAATTTACTGTTGTTTGATTTAAATTATAGCCTATGTATGCGCCAATAAACAAGTCAAAGGAATGACTTAATTAATATAATGATTATTAAATGTCGATATTGTTTTTACTCAAAAAAATAACAAATGGTTTATAAAAATAAAATGAGCAATTTTCATCATTTATACGATTCAGTTAAATATAAGTTGGACATTTATGGGGCCATGTAACATGTTTTTGTGTTTGTTTGTTTTTTTTGTTCTCGGTGATCTTTAATATATAGTGGGTAACTTTGCAAAATATTTTCTAAAATGTCAAGCAGTTGATAGCTTTAATTATGAAGACAAAACAATATTAAAAATAACAAAACTAAAATGATAAAAAAATACAAAGATAAAAAGAGCAGAATTTTGCTAAATATAATAGTCCTTTATATGCTTTAAATCCTGCTATGTGTTGTTTCATATTCGTTTTTATTTCACTTGATGCATTAGTTATTTAATGTTTGAATCCTGAAAGAAATAACAGCCGTCGTTTAAATCATTATTTTACCATCAAAATGTAGGCTAGTATATTTCATGGTTTCCACTACATTCATTCTTCCATGGCGGGGCGCCACACCAAAATTCATCCCGCCACGGCTATATTACAGCTTCTCATTCAACACATTCAGTCATTGTTGTTGTTGTTTTTAATAGCAGGTTATAATAGCACCAAAACGTATTAAAAGGTAAGTGAATTATAACAGCGAAAACTTTTCTTTAACCGTAGTAGTGCTGTGCGTTATTTGTTTAACCCTTTACGGTGACATGCTGACTGACTGACAGGTGCGTACGTGAGACGTGAGACCAGCAAACACGGCGTAGCTTTAAGTTAAGATGAACACAGTTTCCATAATTATACTGTATAGATAAAGGTCTATGGTTCTGCATACAATGACTTTATCTGGCTGGAATTTATAGCGGTTTCACTTTACTTCAGGACTGTTCAGCTACTTCAGCTGTTTCACTTTACTTCAGGACGCATTAATGCCGCTCTGTCGGTCTACCGGAGACATTCATAAATATTCCTAGCAAATCTAATAAATGTTGGAGATGTACTCGTCACATAAACGCACTAAATCGCACTTGAGCAGCGTATATTTCAGGGTGTAAAGTTGTGCACGAACATAGGAAATCAGCGCGCAAGCAGAGATTCGCATGCTCGTATTACATAAATGCGCTCACAACATGTGTCATTGAAATAACACCCATAGGTAGTTGGTACATCCGTGTAAAAGTTCTGCCGCCACAGCTGGAAAAAATCCTAGAGGAAACACTGTATTTTATATTATTATCAACTTTTGATATAAAACCGCTGTGTAATTTAATTGATTGTTAAAGATGAAATAATTTTATGACATAACAGTGTTTAGGTGCTTTCGCTTTCGTTCTTCACGGAAGCTGTAACAGAAGCGTGTGCCGCATTCACCTCATAGGCTACTCAGCCTGTAGCCTAGTTTGGGATTTTTTTCATTGTTGACAATTAAGCAAGAATCATAATGCATTGCATATTCGGCTCATTCTTCAGTAGCCTCAACACAGGCTGGTAGCCTAGATTTAAACGGATCGTTTATAAGAATGAGCGATTAATAGATTAATGGATCGTTAATTTAAATGATCATCAATCACAGCATTTTGTAGTTCAAAGTAAAAAAATAAAGAAAAGAGATCATGCTTTTATGATGTTAGTTTTCATACAATAAAAAAATTTCAATCAGAGAAATCCTCTGGCTTTTTTTTTTTTTTGCTGTATCGAAAACATACTGAACCGTGACACCACTATGTCGTATCGAACCGAACCGTGATTTTTGTGAACCGTTACACCCCTAATATTTATATATTTTATATATATATATATATATATATATATATATATATATATATATATATATATATATATATATTTGTGATTCTCCCCATATATTCTCTTTATGCTTGCAGGACGTTGTCACTGCTGAACAGAATAACTCGCTTTATCAATAGCCTACTAATAATTACTTATTATTATTATTACTGAAATTGTTAACTGTTGTACATATGAGTACAGTGTAGAAAATACAAATAAATTAAACCGTTTCAAGCCATTTTAAACTTTCATTTTACAAAAGCCTATATCTGAACAAAAGCCTATATTCTAAACAATAAACAACGGAGTTTTGAAATATTTTTCTAAAGTATTTGTATACGATGATATTAATCAAATCGTGCAAACAGAGCATTTTTTGGGTAGGTGAAAGCAGAAACTACCCTTTTTTTTGTCATCCAGTCATGCGCATCGCTGCTTTATAAACGGATTTGGAAAAACAGCAAAAATGTGTTCTATGTCCTCAAACAAGTGTTCATGTTTAATATGATGTGGAAAATGTAAAAATGAAATTTTAAGGTAAACTCCGCTTTTAAATATTAGGTCACCTATAGCTTTTGTCATGAGGCTGTGTTCAAAATAACATCAATGTTTTCAAAGTGCACTGCGAAGGGAGCACAATTGTAAACATGAAGATCGCTAAAACTGAACTGTAAAAATACTTTGAAAGCAAATTACACCTAAGAGTGATGACTTTAATGCTTTATTATTTTTAATCATTCCACATTTAAATGTTAGAATGTTCTAAATGAATAGGGCATAGGGGGAATAAAGGGGAATAGAACACAGCCAGGAACTATATTTTTTTCATCAGCTCCAGAGGTGTAGGCTAGTTGCAAGTGCACAGGTTTGTGATGCAGTTTGCGAATGTTCGTTGAAACGATTTGAGAAACGGCAAATTAACAAACTATGTTTGTAACGACGGAACTTGCAACCTTAGTTGGCTAACAATGGTTTAGGGAAACACACAGCAGGTTGTGCAAGGTTTCCGCTACATTCATTCATCCGTGGCGGGCCGCCACGCCAAAATTCATCCCGCCACGGCTACATTACAACTTCTCATTTAAAACATTTAGTCGTGTTTTTTTTTATAGCGGGTTATAATCGCACCAAAACATATTAAAAGGTATATGAATTATAACAGCGCAAACATTTCTGTAACCGTAGTAGTGCTGTGCGCTATTTGTTCAACCCTTTAAAGTGACATGCTGACTGACTGACTGACAGGTGCGCGATGCGTGGGGCGCCAGCAAACACGGCGTAGCTTTCAGTTAAGATGAACACAGTTTCCATAAGTATACTTATCTTTCTGGAGTTTATAGCCGTTTCACTTTACTTCAGAACGCGTTAATGTCGGAAAACGCACAAAAACGCACTAAATCGCACTTCAGCAGCGCTTACTGGAGAGCGCACGAGAAGATCTGCACTTGAGCATGTAAATTTGAGTGCGTGCAAAAAGTTTTGTGCACAAAGAGGAAATCGGCACGCAAGCAAAGAGATTCGCATGCTCATATTACATGAATGCGTTCTCGACTGGTAATACTGCGTGTAATATTTGTCTTTAAAATAGTTGGCAGATCTGTGTAAAAAAAAAAGCCTGTCGCCACAGCTTGGAAAAATCCTAGAGGAAACACTGTTGTGAATTATATTTTTCCACACTATAGACTGGCCTATGCCGTGCAACAGGTAAGAATTTTGCTTTTGACCTAGATATCCATTTAAAGCACCACGCATCCCGGCATTATGGATATATTATTAGCTTAATATTAGTATTATTATTGAAGAGACTCGCTGATCAAAACCATTTCAAATCAGGCTTAGAGATTTGAGCTCCCCAAATTGCTTCCGGCATCTAGATCTGGAAAACACTTATTCGACTGTTTCCCCCAAGACCCTGGCCGCAGCGGCTCGGGAACCCTGCAGCAGTTTCGTAAATAATTAACCATCTAGACAATTGGGCTTTTAGGATCTCTCCATCACGAGACTTTTGAATGACCGATCTTGTGATTTTGTGGCCATGTGTTCACCCTCGAGACATTCTACATCCTGCCAGATGGACAAATTCCATAGACATGAGACCAAGAGATCTCTGGCAATTAATGCATACAAATGAAAGACAATCTCTTAAATGTTAGAATCAAGGCAGATATCATATTTTTGAGCAATAATATTATAGGTTTCCTTATGTGCTGTGTTTATTCCAACCAACCAGGTTAATAATGTGTTTTATTACCCCTATAACAGGTTAAAATGATCTGTATGTGTCTGAAATGTTTGATGTTTGGTATTAAACCAAACCCCTTTTTATTTGCAATACATTGGTGTAAATGAGAACTTAGTAATACTAACAGTATTCGTCTTGTAACATTTGATGTCAGATAGTTACAATCTTACAAGAGATTTTTTACCACGTGCAATCTCTTGGAGTCTGTTAATAAGTGACTTTGGCTACGCTGGTACGGGGCGCGGCCCCGCCCTTCATGGCAACATTGGGAGGGGACAGATCAGATCAGGTCCCTTAAAAACTCCCTGCAGCCCTGAAACTTTGCTTTTTGCATGAGCTGGCTCGCGCCTAGCTGTGGTCTCTGCCCCCTCTCGCCTGCCCGGACACCGCGCCGCACGTGATTGGGTCACCACGAACTCTCCATGCAAACCTCTTAGGTTTCGGACCTCGAAACCACACATACTTCCGCGAACTGACCCTCAGAAGTTACCCCGGTTACCCAGGACAACTCCACTCACGACCGAGTGAATCCCAAAGATTGCTGATTTGGTGCCTATGATCTTAAGCAGCCGGTCCCCACTATGTTTTGCCTTTAAAAGACTCCGGGGGCGTTGCTGATATGCCTAGTGCAGTTTTTTTCATTGATCCCCACCTTGACCATTCACCTGATTTGAGTGTGTAAGTGTGTGTCAGCGCACTGCTCTATAGCGCTCCTGTAGTCGGATGGCGGTACTGCACCCTGACACACACTAGGAGCGATATACACACTCTTAACAACTGCGCATGCGCAAATCAAAGATCTCCTGAATAAATTCGACTTTAATTAACTTAATTAAAATCTATCATCAAATTAATCGAGGTTTGCGGGTAAGTTAGTGTTTTTTATCATTATAATGTAATAAAATCGGTTATATGGCGAATATTTCTGTTGCATATTTTTGACAGTTATCACGTAAAGTTAATTAAATGTTTTAACGAATTCCCTGGGTGTTTTAATCGATGTTGTTTCAAATTGCGTATTATTAAAACACTGATAAGACCTAAACTACAGTTTGGTATGTAATTTAACTTGTTTACACGAGTAAAAGTTACTCGCGCTAATGTGCTAACGTGCTAACTGACCGATGCTGCGTGAATCAGAGGCCGGAGTGGAGTGCGTGATCCGCGGCCGGACGGTCACCACGCCCCGGGCGGCTAAATGGATCGACGGAGGATAAAACCATTAAAAGATGCGGAGAAACACATCACCTGCTCAACTGACAAGACCTATTCACTGGAAACCGAATATATAGAAGGTACTAGGGATGCTCCGATCAGGATTTTTGCAGCCGATACCAAGTACCGATTCTTTGTGATGGTGATCGGCCGATACTGAGTACCGATTCTGATGCTTCAAGCTTTATAATACATGAAGCACATTTTCCCCCTAAGTATGATAATTAAGTGGAGATCTTGCCTCACCTCAGAGAATAAATGAAGAATGTTGCATATAATCCCTCAAACATGTCTCTTATAACCATTTAGTGTGGACATGTCATGGTCAGAAGCAACTTTACAGAAAATGATAGATAAAACAGATACAAAAAAAATGATAAGAAAAACAACTAACAAAGCAATTTTTGCATTCCATTATTTTGCTCTCCAACTAGCATGTCTGGTTCCTCTGCGTTAGTGATGCGCGGATGGCGGTTATATCCGCGGGTCGGGTTATAAAAAAATTAATTATGATTAATTGCGGGTGGGTCGCGGGTGGATGTAGCGGGTCACAGCCATTGGTCACAGCAGTTGAACAGCAAAAAAGCAGAGTGGACTTCGCAGAATGTGAAGATGAGACGCCCAAAATAATGAATGAAGTGCAAGAGTACAGTGCAAACTTCAGTTAGAGGAGTCAGAGGAAAATCTGCTATCGTTCTGGGAGAAACAAGATCGCTTATTTACACGACTGCAGCGCCTAGCAAGGAGAAGCGTATGCATTCCTGCAACAAGCGGTGCGCGCGAACGCTCATTTGGTGCAGCAAGCCGTGTTTTGGAGGCGACGCGGAATCGCCCGGAATCGCCCGAATCCACTCCTGAATCTGCTGTTAATAACGAACAATCCACACTATGTTACAACAGAGGGGAAATAGTGTGGCCGCTTTAAGACTGCTTTGCTTTACGGGAGTTGTAGTCCATAGCGAGGGGCACTGTGGGTAGTGTAGGTCGACACGCATGCTGTTTGATGTGAGCTCTCGGTGTGTGCTGTGCGTGCGGTGAATTAGAGGGAGAAAGTTTTATCCGGTTTTGTTTTATGTTTACTCCAGTTATTCCACCCGGGAGCTGTTTTGCACTGTGAACCTGAAAACGCTGAAATAAGTAAAAGAAGGGCATGCATCGAGTACTTTAGTCCGTCTCATCATTTGCTCGAGCATGAATTAATGAGCTGTTACTCTGCCGCCGGACATTGCGGAGAAAGTAAGACCTATCATCATGATTAAAACAAAGAATTAGAATTATTAAAGTGGCGATCGGGTGCGGATATATATATCAGATAAAATAATATGTGTGGGGGGTGGATGATTAGAATGAAGGAGCGGATTCGGGTGACATTTCAGCTGATCCGCGCATCTCTACTCTGCGTGTAAACTCGTAAACAGACACCTGTGATCGGTTCATGAGATCGGCCAGATTGGCGAGTACCGATCGAGTCATAAAATGTGATTATCGGCCGATACCGATCTCTGGCCGATCGATCGGAGCATCACTAGAAGGTACTAAGGTATGTTTTCATAGTTTTTGTATCGTACTTTTTAAATGGTTAAATGTACCATTGCTTTGCAACAATCCAAGCCTTTTTAAACATTTAATCCTCAAATAACACTATTATATACTATTTATATGTTATTCTAGTAATATAAAGGTTATAATTTAAATGTGGAGCCACCTGGTCCTAGAAATGTACTGAATTTATTGTTCTATGACGTTTAGAAAAGTTTTATTTAAGATTAATAATTATAATAAACTCCAACTTAGTGTAAAACATACATAAAAGTACATAAATGTACATTGTGCGTGCGTGTTTTATTTATTTATTTATTTGCTGTCAACTGGTAGGCCTTTACAATAAGGTTGTATTAGTTAATGCTAGTTAATGCATTTACTAACATAATCAATGAATAATACATTTATTACAGTATTTGTTCATGTCTGTTAACTTTAGTTAATAGAAATAAAGTTGTTCATTATTAGTTGAACAGGCACAGTGCATTAACTACTGTTAACAAGCATGAATTTGGATTTTAATAATGCATTAGTAAATGTTGAACTATGATTAATAAATGCTGTACATGCATTGTTCATTATTAGGTCATGTTAGTAAATACATTAACTAATGAAACCTTTTTGTAAAGTGTGACCTGTAAACGATTGAAGTGGAAAAAAGTTCCTTCAAATTGTCCTAAGAAAAAAGAACAGGTGTTCAATAGTTTTAGAACAACTTTAAGGAAAGATTCTGATCCACTTCAAAAGGTTTACTGTATTTATAAATTACACACTGACAGAGGATGCTAATGTGAGGTTTTTGTCATTTTTGAATCCTATATGTTACATTAATATCTTTTAGATCAGAGTGTTTGCGTTGTCCACATTTAGTAAAGGAAGTTTTGTGGTTGAGTACAGATGATTGAGCTTGTGGAAGCAGAGCATAGATGAGATATTATTCAAAATATTGTCTTTATGTTTGACTTCATATAGCAAAACAAAAAAAGGTGGTTAAGTGTTTTCCCCCTTCAAATGTACATGTATATAATATATTCATTATGTTTGTATTCATGTTATAGTTTAGTTTTTTATTATTGCTATGAGAGAGCATAATTAAAAATGTTATTTGCTTTTTTTCTCTTAGTTTTGCAGCATTAGTGCCGCTCATGAGGATGGGACCCTCGGCTGGCTGGGTGAATGATGACCATCTGCAACTCATTTATGCTTTTTTGCAATCAGGGATATTTTCTCTGGAGAGGAAATAACTTTTGACTATAGTGCATGTGATTGGCCTTGGAGAAAGGTTTGACACTTTGACCACTTAATACATTAATCTTTAATACATTTAGCAAAGCTAAGAGTTTTGTAATGTTATTATAGATTAAGGGTGAATCTGTTCAAAAGTATAGAGTTTGCATCATCCATAAGAGATAATAAAATTGATATCTTAATATCTTCTTCTTGTCTTAATAAGTAAAAAAAAAGTTGAATTAATTGGGTAGTGCTTTACTTTTAAGAGGTGTTCATAAGACTGTCATGAAACCTTTATAGTCATGACATGACCTGTATGACAAAGCTGTTTCTTTTAATAGCTTTCATTGAAGGATGACCATATGACTGCAGAAGAGAACTGCTCCCACAACTCTCTGATAAGGTATGTTTACTATTATTATTGTTGTTACTATTATTATTATTATTAGTAGTAGTAGTAGTAGTAGTAGTAGTAGTTGTTGTAGTAGTAGTGCATTTAATTGTAATTATTTAACTTAATCAAAATATAGAAATGAAACAGAGTGTGTCCCCTAATTTGTGAACGTATACACTAGTGTAACATTGTGGGGACCAGAGGCATGTTAGAGAAGCTGTGTAACACACTTAGTCCTGAATACACACACCGTAAGGTCTGACATAGTGGGGACCGGGACCCTTGAGTACTGCTGTCTAACAAATATTTTAAATTTTATATTATATTCAGCTTTTATTGAAGGATGACCACATGACAGAAGAAGAGAACTGCTCTGCTCCAGTAGGAGTCCCACAACTCTGATGAGGTATGGTTATTGTTGTTGTTGTTATTAGTAGTAGTAGTAGTAGTTGTTGTAGTAGTGCATTTAATTGTAATTAATTAACTTAACCAAAATATAGAAATGAAACCCTGTGTGTCCCCTAATTTGTGAACGTACACACTAGTGTAACATTGTGGGGACCAGAGGCATGTTAGAGAAGCTGTGAAACACTCTTAGTCCTGAATACACACACAGTAAGGTCTGACATAGTGGGGACCGGGACCCTTGAGTACTGCTGTCTAACTAATATTTTTATTTTTTTATATTCAGCTTTTATTAAAGGATGACCATATGACAGAAGAAGAGAACGGCTCTGCTCCAGTAGGAGTCCCACAATTCTCTGATGAGGTATGATGATTGTTGTTGATATTATTATTAGTAGTAGTAGTAGTAGTAGTTGTTGTTGTTGTTGTTGTTGTTGTTGTTGTAGTTGAAGTAGTGCATTTAATTGTAATTATTTAACCTAATCAAAATATAGAAATGAAACAGAGTGTGTCCCCTAATTTATGAATGTATACACTAGTGTACCATTGTGGGGACCAGAGGCATGTTAGAGAAGCTGTGAAACACACTTAGTCCTGAATACACACACAGTACGGTCTGACATAGTGGGGACCGGGACCCTTGAGTACTGCTGTCTAATATTTTAAATTTTATTTTTATATTCAGCTTTTATTGAAGGATGACCATATGACAGAAGAAGAGAACTGCTCTGCTCCAGTAGGAGTCCCACAACTCTCTGATGAGGTATGGTTATTATTATTATTATTATTATTATTATTATTATTATTATTATTAGTTGTAGTAGTGTATTTAATTGTAATATTGAACTTAACCAAAATATAGAAATGAAACCCTGTGTGTCCCCTAATTTATGAACGTACACACTAGTGTAACATTGTGGGGACCAGAGTCATGTTAGAGAAGCTGTGAAACACTCTTTGTTCTGAATACACACACAGTAAGGTCTGACATAGTGGGGACCGGGACCCTTGAGTACTGCTGTCTAACTAATATATATTTATTTTTTTATATTCAGCTTTTATTAAAGGATGACCATATGACAGAAGAAGAGAACTGCTCTGCTCCAGTAGGAGTCCCACAATTCTCTGATGAGGTATGGTTATTGTTGTTGTTGTTGTTATTATTATTATTATTATTAGTAGTAGTAGTAGTAGTAGTAGTAGTAGTAGTAGTTGTTGTAGTAGTAGTGCATTTAATTGTAATTATTTAACTTAATCAAAATATTGAAATGAAACAGAGAATGTGTCCTAATTTGTGAACGGATGCACTAGTGTAACATTGTGGGGACCAGAGGCATGTTAGAGAAGCTGTGAAACACTCTTATGCTGCGTTCACACCAGACGCGGAAGAAGCGTCAAGCGCGAGTGATTTACATGTTAAGTCAATGCAAACGCGCGAATAGGCATCCTGCGGCGCGATACGCGCGAATGGCGCGGCGCGAATGACGCGAATTGCGCGAATGGCGCGGCGCGAATGACGAATCGCTTAACGCGCAAATCGCTCGAGTTCAAATATCTGAACTTCTGCGGACATTCGCGCCGCGTTAATCAATCAGGAGCTTGCTCTTGTGGGAGCATGATTGTGACGTAGCCCCTGTTGTTGGTGTCCGGGGGAAATCCTCCAGCCGAGACCGACAACAGTTCATCAAACTGGGCTTGGCTCAGTCAGAAGCATCGCTGGAAGCCCCAGTCATCCAGGTTACGTTTCTGGAGGAGTTTATGAGCTCACAGCGCTGGGTGCACCTGTGGAAGTATCTAGTGGACTCAGACACTGCTCCAAACGTATCGACGCTGTTTTACAGCCTTCATAAAGCACATAAACACAGGTATTTTATCAATAAAATCCATGTTAGCCATTTAGCAACGAAGCTACATTCACCGAGCAGACAGAAGCCCTGCCCATGACGCAAATCCGCGTCTGTTCTGAAGTGAATTTGACGCGCGAATGAAGCGGAGTTTGACGCGCGAATGAAGCGGAGTCTGACGCGCGAATGAAGCGAGTAAACTCAAATGTTCACGCGTCTATTTACTCGCGAATAGCGCGATTTTGCCGCGCGTTCCGCGTCTGGTGTGAACGCAGCATTAGTCCTGAATACACACACCGTAAAGGCTGACATAGTGGGGACCGGGACCCTTGAGTACTGCTGTCTAACTAATATTTTTGTTTTTTTATATTCAGCTTTTATTGAAGGATGACCATATGACAGAAGAAGAGAACTGCTCTGCTCCAGTAGGAGTCCCCCAACTCTCTGATGAGGTATGGTTATTATTGTTGTTGATGTTATTATTATTATTATTATTATTATTATTATTACTATTAGTAGTAGTAGAAGTAGTTGTTGTTGTTGTTGTAGTAGTAGTGCATTTAATTGTAATTATTTAACTTAATCAAAATATAGAAATGAAACGGAGTTTATGTCCTAATTTGTGAACGCAAGGTTTCCGCTACATTCATTCATCCGTGGCGGGCCGCCACGACAAAATTCATCCCGCCACGGCTACATTACAACTTCTCATTAAACATTTAGTCGTGTTTTGTATAGCGGATTATAATCGCACTAAAACATATTAGAGGTAAACAGCGCAAACTTTTCTGCAACCGTAGTAGTGCTGTGCGCTATTTGTTCAACCCTTTAAGGTGACATGCTGGCTCTCTGACAGACTGACTGACAGGTGCGTGAGTCCAGCAAACACCGCGTAGCTTTCAGTTTAAGATGAACACAGTTTCCATAAGTATATTTTATTGATAAATATCAATGGCTCTGCATACAATGACTTTATCTTGCTGGAGTTTCACTTTACTTCAGGACGCGTTAATGTCGGAAAACGCACAAAAACACACTAAATCGCGCTTCAGCAGCGCTTACTGGAGAGCGCACGAGAAGATCTGCACTTGAACGTGTAAATTTGAGTGCGTGCAAAAAGTTCTGTGCACGAAGAGGAAATCGGCGCGCAAGCAAAGAGATTCGCATGCTCGTATTACATGAATGCTATCTCGCCTTGCAATAATGCGTGTAATATTTGTCTTTGAAATAGTTGGCAGATCTGTGTAAAAAAAAAAAAGTCCTGCCGCCACTGCTGAAAAAAATCCTAGAGGAAACACTGTGAACGTATACACTAGTGTAACATTGTGGGGACCAGAGGCATGTTAGAGAAGCTGTGAAACACACTTAGTCCTGATTACACACACAGTAACTGTATGTTCACACCGAAAGCAGCGAGAGCGTCAAAGTAGCCGGAAGTCATTCATTTTCAATGGGAGCAGGCGGCGATAAGCGGCGAGGAGCATTGCGGCACGTCTTCGCCGGTGTGAGAGTCGAGGAGAGTTGAAATCAAGTCAACTTTATGGTAATGAGTTATGACGCGGTTAGGCGGCAAGCAATCAGAATGTAGAAGTCCACCGCTTGAGAGGAGTCAGAGAACACAGTCACTGTGAACTTTGGTTCCGACCAAAGTTGTCCCCAAGGGTTTAATTATTGCGGTCGCTGGATTTCCAATTATTTGCAATGTTTTCTTACTGGAACGTAAATTAAAAGAAGTTACTGGCGAGCTACTGATGTGCATCAATGTTATATATTTAAAAAAAAAAAAAAAAAAAAAAAAGCGGGAATTTCATGCGACAATAAAAAACAGTATTGGTGCTTCAGAATATTTCAGGCATATGAACACATATTGGAGCAAAGCCACACCACATGCAACTAGATCTTCCGTAGTTAAGTGCATTTGATAATAAGTGTGCAACACCTTCATGATAGAAAGCATGTTTTATGCGGGAGTGTAAGTGACATGATATGCAGCAACGGCTCCTTTAAATACAAGATCAATGTGTAGCAAATTTTGACGCTCTCGCCGCCGGAGCTCAAGGCAGACAGCGTTGTCGCCAGGGTGGCCAGAGCGACCTTTGACGCGCTCGCTGCTTTAGGTGTGAACGTACAGTAAGGGCTAGCATAGTGGGGACCGGGAACCTTGAGTACTGCTGTCTAACTAATATATAGATATTCTTCGAGACACTTCTATACAGCTTAAAGTGACATTTAAAGGCTTAACTAGCCAGGTTAGGGTAATTAGGCAAGTTATTGTATAACGATGGTTTGTTCTGTAGACTATCAAAAAAAATTTGCTTAAAGGGGCTAATAATTTTGTCCTTAAAATGGGTTTTAAAAAATTAAAAACTGCTTTTTTTCCAGCCAAAATAAAACAAATCAGACTTTCTCCAAAAGAAAAAATATTATCAGACATACTGTGAAAATTCCCTTGCTCTGTTAAACATCATTTGGGAAATAATTAAAAGAGAAAAAAAAATATCAAAGGGGGGCTAATAATTCTGACTTCAACTGTATGTGTATATATATATATATATGTGTGTGTGTGTGTGTGTGTGTGTGTGTGTGTGTGTGTGTGTGTGTGTGTGTGTGTGTGTGTGTGTGTGTGTGTGTGTGTGTGTGTGTGTGTGTGTGTATGTGTGTGTTATGACTGTATGACTGCAGAAGAGATTTGCTCTGTTCCCACAACTCTCAGTTTTTCAGGGACTTGAAAACAGACGCTTGGTAGATTTTAAAGGGTGGAATCTTGATCAAATCGTGGGTTTACACATAAACATTTAATCCAGTGCCAAATTTTCTGAATGTTTTATACACATTTGTATTTGCAAACATATATCACATTGTTTTAAATGATGTTTTTTTTTTGTGGGTTTTTACATTCAGAGAAAGTTACAGTGGATCGTGATTTTGGAGGAGGTGAAGTCCAATCTAAAAGGTAAAAATATTATGAATTTTTCTGATCACAACTTTTCTTATTTCAGAATGTTTATTTTTATCATGATTTGTATGTGCTGTGTTTGAAAACTATTTTAAACTATCATCACACGCTTTTACCCATTTAAAAAGAACAAAACAAACTCAAATGAATAGCATTTTTGTAAGCTTTATGCAGAGAAGCCAACTCTCAGACTTGATTTTTACTTTCAGAGTCCCCTCAAGTATTGTCACCATGGTACAGTGTCTGTGAAGATAGTGAAGCAGACCTAGCATTCACAAAAAGAGAGGTATGATCATTTAAGCTAATTTGTGACTGACTTGTGTGCACAAGTACAAATGCACAAGCTCATTTACATAACATGTAGGGTAAAACAGGGCAGGAGCACATTACTTCTTTAATGATTTCAGTACAGTTGCACTTGATGTCCCATTTCATGTTAGTTAAACAATATTGCTATATAACTTTGGAAAAATATACTAATTGCATATATGGTTACACTTTATATTGATAGTTTACTTTACTACTACTACTAATAACTATTAACTACAAGTAACTGCAACTACTTGTCAACTAACAGCCATTAGACTGTCTGTTAGAATCAACACTGCTAATGATCTACTAAATTCATATGAGAGTTAGTCATATTGTACTAATTTTGAGCCTAACCTAACAGTCTGCTACACTATTTACTGAGACCAATGAGAGTCAGTTTTATTGAGCTAACCTTAACCTAACTGTCAGCTAATACTCTACACTCTAAAAATAATAAATAAATAAGTAAATTAGCAGTTTTCCATATTTTGTGATTCATGTTTTTATGAAATCTGTTTATTTCTGCTTTTGAATTGCATTGTGGGATCTTGATCTTTCTTCCAACAATTTTTAATCTTCAAAAGTAAAAAAAAAGTGACTTTTTGTTTGGGTTAGTGTTGTTTATTATGCTACAGAAGCCTTGTAATAAACTGCCAGTACATTTTCTGTCATTCTAAAGACTTATTTATCTCTATATATTATTTCTTATACATTATATTATTACAAACTACTAAAATGTTAGTAAAAGTCACTTTGTTATACTGAAGAGTTAAATTTTCAACACCAGAAGAACACAGAGCAGAGATCAACATCCCATAATGCAATTCACCACCGCAAATAAACAAAAAATAAATCATAAATCACAAAATACAGAAACTGGTAATTATCAGATATGTTTTACAGTGTAGTGTTTTGAACTAAACTTAAGCTAACAGTCTGCTAATACTCTACTGATAATCAGATGAGCGTTAGTCTTACTGAACATCCTAACAGTCTGCAAATACTCTGATACCTAATACTTTAAGGTGAGTCAATAAAAGTAGTTGCAGAGTTACACATAGTTAGAAGAACGTCTAAACTGGACTATGGAATAAGGTGTTACCGCATTAACCAGTTTTGGGGTTAATAGGAAGTATTTTTTAAGCTCCATCTTAAGTATTTTTAACAAAAGGCAAAACATATTTTTATAGCATTTTCTAGCACAATATTAAATTAAACATTACAGCACATGTTGTAAAAGTGACTGAACATGAATGTAACTAAAACCACTTTTTAATTTTTTGACCACCCATAGGTCCCATAAAGAGAAGACTCTGGAGCAACAGGAAGTACATGCTGTGGTGAAAGCTGAGAAAACCAGAGATTGGTCAGCTTTACATTTTTATATTAAAAATTGAATCTCGGCTCTTTAAAGACAAAATCTGGGTAACACTTTCATAGTAACTACACACTATAAATCATTTGTTTAGCACAAAATCTACATTAATAAACTTAGGTAAGCAGTTTATAAATACAGCTACAAATGCTGTATTCTTGACTTGACTTTATTGTATTTTCATGCTTTGTTACCGATTCATTTTTCATTACTAAATTATTTAATGCATTATTTACAAACCATTTGTATATAGGAGTACTTGGTGGTTTTTAAGATTACTCTGAATGAGTTATTAAATGATTAATAAACTATTCAAATGAACATTTAAACATGTTATTATTCAGACATATAGTAATTGTAACCTTGTATGTTAACAGATGCTTTATTAACACAACTTCATGCAGTTTTGTGGCCTAATCTAGTAAGGACTGTTTTTACTTTATAAATCCCTTATAAATGACAATTAAAGGTTCAGTGTCTAATGAACAATAAATCTTTGCAATCTTATTGAAAAAATAAATATACTGTAAAGTAGGGGTGTAACGATACTTCGAACCGAACCGAAATATCGCGATACACCAACCACGATACGTATCGCGAAACTCTCGTGGCGTACCGCGATACTCTCACGCCCCCTGCTGCCCATTGTTGAGGTTGACGTCACTTGTCTCTAACTATTTAAACCAAATTTAAGCACATATTTATTTGATCACATTTGATTAAATTGTATTAGTAATGAGGTTTTGTTCTTAATATTATATTCTAAAGTTAGTATTTTCCAAGTGCATGTCATGTCATGTGAGTGCGCGATCACTCGATTACTGCATGGTTTCCGCTAAATTCATTCTTTCATGGCAGGGCGCCACACCAAAATTCACCCCGCCACTGACTGATGCTTGCGCGCCGATTTTCTCTGTTGGTGCACGGGATTCTTGCTTGCCCTCATATATACTCTGCACAAGTGCGCTTTCAAAAACAAGCAGCTGAATTGTAATTTAGTGTGTTTACGCATCACGCATCAGTAACTGACTGACAGGTGCATGCAGCGTGTGAGGCTGGCAAATACGACCGCTTTCAGTTAAGATGAACACAGTTTCTATAATTATACTTTATAGATAATAGATAATGCTTTATAATACTTTAAAATGTATAGATGACGTTGTCTTGCTGGACTTTATAGCTGTTTCACTTTACAGGGAGCATTAATGCCGCTTGGGTCTATTGGAGACATTCATAAATATTTCTAATGAAGGTTGGAGACATACATGTTACATAAACACACTAAGGCGCACTTGAGCGGAGTATATCTGGGGGCACGCAGGAGTTTTGTGCATGGACGGAGAGAATAGGCGCGCAGGCAATATATTGACATTGCAGTTTTCAGCGCCGTGCACCGCATTCTTCCCTATACTGAACTGTAGAATGAAATAAATACAAATATGACGTTCACCTCTTACCTGATGTCTTTAACAATACATTTTCTATGTGTTTGCAAAATGGAAGTCGTAAGACATCTTCCCTATCCACCTTACTCTGAGAAAAGAGTGAACTTGAGGAGGTATAGCTCAATGTAACGGGAAATAGCCAACAATAGCTGAGCCAAAAACTAACAAACAAATCAATCAAATTAAAAATGTACAAAAATCACAAAATATCTCAAAGTGGGCAAAAGTAATGCTAAATAATTTTGCCCAAACGAAAGTTAAGCAAAAACAACGAAATTCATAATCATGTTGACAAAATACACGAAAAACGAGATCAAAGGAAGATGCGCTCTTCTCCGCTTTTCCTGACGGGCTTTTTATATCCCCGCGCCACGACGCCCAGTGATGATAGATCGGTCTCCTGACCAATCAGCTGTCGTGAAGGTGGAAATACAGAAATGACAGGCACAGAGAGAGAGAGAGTGAGAGAGAGAGAGAGAGAGAGAGAGAGAGAGAGAGAGAGAGAGAGCGAACGGGAGGCTAAAATACAACCAGCTAGAACCGTAACATTAGTTTCAGACAAAACTGCAGTGTATTCTCTTTGCTTGCGCGCCGATTTCCTCTGTTCGCGCGCAAAACTTCTTGCACGCCCTCAAATATACACGCTCAAGTGCAGATCTTTATGTGGGCTTTCAAATAACCGCTGCTGAAGTACGATTTAGTGCGTTTTTGTGCGTTTTGCGACATTAACGCGTCCTGGGGTGGAGTGAGGCGGCTATAGACTCCAGCAAGATAAAGTCATTGTATGCAGAGCCATTGACATTTATCAGTTAAGTATAATTATGGAAACTGTGTTCATCTTAACTGAAATTAACTGAAATATTTCATATGTTCTTAGAGAGGACAAGCCTGTTTATCTTTCACTATAGTCTACACTGTAGTTATTTATTTAATTTGAGTTAACTTTCTTAAGATGGCTCCACTAAAGAGAATTGTTTTTTCTGACTACTCTATATTGGAGGTATTTATTTCATTTTTGTTGTTTACTCCGGTATCCTGACTGTACTAAAATGTGATGGCAAAGTTAATAAAGAAAAAGTTTAGTTGTTCTTGTTATTAAGTGAATCTATTGTTCCTTAGCATTGCTGTTAAGATGACATCAACCCTAACCCCACAGCAAACAGAAACCGAACCGAACCGTGGCTCCAAAACCGTGAACCGAACCGAATCGTGCCTTTAGTGTATCGTTACACCCCTACTGTAAAGTTTAAACATTGCTGAGTAAAAATACAACATCATTTGAAAAAAACAACAACATAATTAACAATATAACAATATTCATTTCAGTGTTTCTGTGATGTTTACACTGTACAGTGATTTTATATTTATATAAGATTGCAAAGATTTATTTTTCATTTGATAGTTTCATTTGTGTATCTTGAAATGAATGAATATATACAGTTGAAGTCAGAATTGTTAGCCCCCCTGTTTATTTTTTCCTCAATTTCTGCTTAAAGGAGAGATGTTTTCAGCACATTTCTAATCATAATAGTTTTAATAACTCATCTCTAATAATTGATTTATTTTCTCTTTGTCATGATGACAGTAAATAATATTAGACTAGATATTCTTCAAGACACTTCTATACAGCTTAAAGTGACATTTAAAGGCTTCACTAGGGTAATTAGGGTAACTAGGCAGGTTAGGGGAATTAGGCAAGTTATTGTATAATGATGGTTTGTGCTGTAGACTATCGAAAAAAATATATAGCTTAAAGGGGCTAATAATATTGACCTTAAAATGGGTTTTAAAAATTTTAAAACTGCTCTTATTCTAGCCGAAATAAAACAAATAAGACTTTCTCCAGAAGAAAAAATATTATCAGACATACTGTGAACGTGTCCTTGCTCTGTTAAACATCATTTGGGAAATATTTAAAAGAAAAAAAAATTCAAAGGGAGAGCAAATAATTCTGACTTCAACTGTATATATTGCTATGAATCACTAACCCTTTCATTTATTTCTTTTTTTTTCTGTTTAGAATATAGCTGAGATTTTTATTGTCATTTATAAGGGATTTATAAAGCATAAATAGTCCTCACTTTAGGTAAGCTCACAAAACTGCATGAAGTTGAGTTAATAAAGCATTTATTATCATACAGAGTAACCATTACTATATGCCTGATCAATAAGATATATAAATGTTGGGTAACAATATAATAACTGCACACTATGAATCATTTATGAAACATTAGCAAATAGTTAGTTCATCATTTGTTAAGCATTAACGCTACATTAATAGACATTAGTAAGCAGTTTATAAAATATATTTATAAATCTAATAAATTATAAATATTCTTGACTTGTATAATGTGCTTAATGATTGTTTTTTATACTTGGTAAATAATGCAATACTTAATTTAGTAATGAAAAATACATAATTAATAAACCAGATATTTAAGAGTAGTTGGTGTTTTTTAGATCATTCAGAATGCGCAAGTAAATGATTAATAAACTATTCAAATTAACATTTATATATCTTATTATTCAAGCATATAAGTTATTTTGTATGTTAATAAATGCTTTATTAACTCAAGTTCATGCAGTTTTGTGAGCTAATCTTAAGTGAGGACTAGTCTTTTTTTCTATTATAAATATATTTATTCTTTATAAATCCCATATAAATGACAATATAAGGCTCAATTATATTCTGAAAAGGAAAAAAAGAAAATAAATGACTTTATTAATTTCTATTCTTTACAATATACACAAATGAAACTGTATCAAATGAAAAGAAAATCTTTGCAATTTTGTCTAAATATAAAATTGCTTTACACCAGGGGTCACCAATCTCGGTCCTGGAGGGCCGTTGTCCCTGCAGGTTTTAGCTCCAACTTGCCTTATCACACCTGTCTGGATGTTTCAAGTATACCTAGTAAGACCTTGATTAGCTTGTTCAGGTGTGTTTGATTAGGGTTGGAGCTAAAATCTGCAGTACACCAGCCCTCCAGGAACAAGTTTGTTGACCCCTGCTTTACACTATCAATATCTCTAAATAACATTGAAATGTTTCATAATACATTGTTAAATTATTATATTGTTATTTTATCAAATGATGTTGTATTTCGACACTCCTGTTATTCAGCAATGTTTAAACTTTACAGTCATTTAATTTTTTAGATACGATTGCAAAGATTTATTGTTTATTTGATACTGAGTCTGATTTATAAAGCATCAATATTCCTCACTTTAGATTAGGTCACAAAACTGCATAAATGTGAGTTAATAAAGCATTTATTAACATGCAGAAAAATGTATTATACTGTATGCCTGAATAGTAAATATATAAATGTTCATTTAAACAGTTTATTAATCATTTATTTACTCATTCTTAATTATCTTAAAAACCACCAACCATTCTTAGATACCTGGTTTGTAAATAACGCAATACTTCATTGAGTAATGAAAAACGAATTATAAACACAAACGCAAAAATTGAGCACATTATAAATATGCTTATACGCCAAGAATTATATTATTAATTAATTGCCCTCATCTTACTCTAAACCCCTGAGACCTTCGTTCATATTCAGACACAAAGGAAGATACCTTAGATGAAGTGTATCTCCTCACCCTCCATAGACAGCAAGGGTCCCAAGACCAAAAACATTGTCAAAACATTCCATGTGTTTTCAGTGGTTTCAATGAAATTGCATGGAGCTCAATGAACAATTTTGTGTGGCAAAATAAAATAAAATTCTGTTCTGTCAGATGAGGGTGTGTGTTTACTGCAGATAGTATGACACTTGCGTCTTGCTCTGCTGGGGGGTATAAAAGTGTTCTTGAAGCTTCATGTGATTACAGAACCACTGAAGAAAAGTAGCTTGAGCAAAATTGCAATGTCAGCAAAGAGTGCAGTTATCAGCAGCTGTATCAGTCCAGATGCTCTGAGTAAATTTTTTGCAACAGCATTGAAGCCACAAGGACTGTTTTGACAATGTGTTTAGTCTTTTCTGGTCTTTGAGTGTCTCAGGACCACTGCTGCCTATGGAGGATGAAGAAACCCTCACATTTCATCTAAAATATCTTCATTTGTGTCTGAAGATGAACGAAGGTCTCGAGGGATTGAAACTATATGGGGGAGAGGAATTAATAACATAATCTTCATTTTTGGGGTGAACTAACCCTTTAATATTGTTTGCTATTGCACTTAACTAAATGTGTACGCAGACGTGGAAGAGTTATGTGGAAGCTTGTTATACCCAATGAGAACTGCTTTTAAGAATTTATTTCAGCTTTAAAGGTTTTTTTGTAAGACATGCAAAAGAGTTTTATGCAAGAGTTATGAGGTGTTATGAGTTATTACAAATGTTTTCATGGATTTTGTTTTTACTACCAAAGTTTTTGTGAAAATTCTTCATAATAAATACAACATTTAT
The DNA here is from genome assembly GCA_903798195.1 of Danio kyathit. Lineage (NCBI taxonomy): Eukaryota > Metazoa > Chordata > Actinopteri > Cypriniformes > Danionidae > Danio > Danio kyathit. The sequence continues at coordinate 46,117,277 of LR812536.1, forward strand.
TGAATCTGTACATTCTGGACCATTTTCTGTTTGGATCTTGAGGTTCCTTCTGTATTTAAATTACATTTTTTATAAACTGAGCTGCTCTTTAAATGAAAATTATAAAGCAGTTTAATGTCAAATTACTTGATTGAGGTTTAAAATTTAATATTAGAATGTGTGTGTAGACCTGGTCCTTACTTTGACTCAATACCAGTAATGTGTGTGTAGACCTGGTCCTTACTTTGACTCAATACCAGTAAAGTGTGTAGACCTGGTCCTTACTTTGACTCGAAACCGGTAATGTGTGTGTAGAATATGGTCCTTACTTTGACTCAAAACCAGTAAAGTGTGTGTAGAATTGGTCCCCACTTTGTCTAAAAATAGTCTGTGTGTATGGCGGACCTTACTTCTACACAATACCTGAAATGTCCCCACAAGTGACCACTGTGTCATGTCTAAATTTTTTTTGCGAAATATCCATAATCTAAAGTGATTTTATGGAATAGTTCGTGTTTTTGTGTGGCAAACTATTTTTTTTATGTTTCTAACATCATCAGAAAGGGTGGTCCCCATTATGTAACCATCGTGACAGGTGGGTCCCACAATGCACAAAAACAAGTATGTGTGTGTGTGTGTGTGTGAATGTGTGTGCGCTTTTGTTTGTTGTTTGCTTATTACGTAGTTAGTTTCATGTATCGTAGTGTAGCTTAATAAATCTTTGTTCTCCTTTTGTAAGAACTGTGTTCTTGTTTTATGTGCTTCTAAGTCATTGCCTCAAGTTGTAGATCTTGTTACCTTGCTAAAAGTTAACCCGATTCTGTGTTATGTTATTATCGTTGGCCACGAAAATAATATAAACTAGGTTGGTAAAATGCGATGTCTCTATTTGCGGGACACATTTCTGATAAAGTGTGAATCTTTTTATCTGATTCAATCCGACTCAATTGAGTCGAATCAATGATTCGAATCTTCAAGATCCGAGTCATTGATATGAGCTAATAAATCCCTGATCGATCTTATAACGTAGGTTGATATCTTACATTATTATTATTATTATTATACATTAGTGGACATAATGCGCTTTTTTTAAACAAGAAGATTTTTTCTTTCTCTGCATGCGTGTGAAAGAGAAATGAACAGAGAAAATGAACAGACGATAAATAATATGCGCCTCACTTTGCGTGCGGATATGCCCATTTATTTTATTCATAACTGCCACTAGTTCTACTAGTTCTAAGTGCATGAGAGTTTTACATGTAGTGGCAGTTGGTCAAATATTTGTAACATAGCCTATAATAAATAATAAATAGCCTACTGATAAAGTAAGTTATATAACAATCAGGTGATGTGCTCCACAGGCACGATAATCCTAATATTATTTTGTAGTGTGTGCTGTGCCGCGGTTTTCATATGCGCACATGTTTAAGATTTGAGGTAATAACATCGCCATGATGGTCAAAGAAATCGAAACATTCTTTTCACCCCAATGCAATTTAATAGGGCAATAGTGGATTTATTAGTGGATTTAATAGCAATTTAATAGTGTAAAAGCATGTTTATTACTAAGAAATCTAAAACAAACCGTCTATCTAGTATTGTGAAAAGGAAAAGCTGAAAATCTGTGGTTAAAGCCCCACACAGCGGTCAAAAGCTGCTGGCGCACCAACTACCGCCGCCGCAACAGCAGTATGAACGGTGGCAAAGGGAACAAATTGAAGTAATGACATCTGTATATGCCTATTATTATAATAAAAAACAATATTTTATATGTATAGTTTTTTATTACTGTTTTATAAATACTTTTTTTTTATTTAGTTTGATCCTCTTCTGGTAAAGTTTTTTTTTTTTCAATTTTTTTCTTTCTTTAAACAATTAAAGCTGATGTTTACCAGATTTTTTTTTAAATCACGCTGCAAACATTTTAAAAGCTTGAAAGAACAAATAAACCTTTAATATGGGTTAAATTACATTTTAAGGCATTTAACTAGTCGTATTAATAACACAGTGCCACTTTCACATGAAAAACAATTCAGGAATCAACTCCAATGACACTTTATACATGGCTGTAAGGTGTCTGCGGGTGTATTTATGACAACACTGCGCTCTGGCCATCATTCACCAGATTCTGGTTCTTGGCCAGTGAATTGGTGCATATCCAGCTCTTCAATTGTTGTATGGGTTGACGCAGCTGTTATAAGCTATTATAGTGCAAAATCCCCATGAACTTGGTGACAATTTTTTGTAACATGGTGGGAAGTCACCGTTTGGGTCAATTATGCTGTAAAATATCCATGACAGAAGTTTACTCAAAAGTGAAAACTTTTTCTGTCATTAATTACTAACACTCCCGTCATTCCAACCCTCAGAGCACACATTTCAACATTTTATAATAGGAAAACGCAATTAAATTATGAAAACTGTGAAATTAAAGCAATAGCCTTAAAGTGCGCCTGTAGCCTTTAAATCGCGAGGCGGCGGAGGCACACTCAACTCACACTGGAGAAAACTGGACTAGTGGATGGCATGAAGGTCCAGCCGCCTAATTGATTACATGTTTTGGTTAACGAATTCTTTAAATACAACTCTCTTGAGCCCTAAAGGGAAAAACGCAGAAGAAATTTGCCATTAAATTAATTTTAGCAGTGACGCAACCGCCAGTCATTTTCACATTAGTTTTTCCAGTTAGGATAAATATTAGAGTAGCCTAATAAAAATGTTTAGTTGGACACTGCACAGTCCTACAGTAGTCTACACTATAATTAATATTATAACTTATTATATTTATTATCATTAATATTATTAAAACTAAGCTATAAAATTGATGACGCAAAACCCTTAAAAATATCTGCTTTCATTTTGACAATGCTAAAGCGCACTTTAAAATTGTGTAAAGAAACATCCCATTGTGCAGCAGCATTCTCAAGTTAAGACATAAAAAAAATTACTTTTCAGTTTAAAGATGATCAGCCTGCGGAGTCAAGTTTATAGTGTTATAAATGTATAGTGCGTGAGTAAGTGGATGCCGCTAATCAACCTCTCACATGCGCTGCAGCTAGGCTGCATGATAATCTAGGGTAGACGGTTCTCTGTTTTGCTACACCAATGCCTTAAAATGTAACTAAGTAACACATTTAGCTACTATTTTTTAAATGACATTAAATTGTAACATTTAACTTTTTCCTAACACTGATATTGGTGTGGTAATGAAGCGTGATTCCTCGATTATGATTTATTTACCGATTATGTAGTGGGTTAGCTTGCATGTGTGAGCACAGTTTGACGTCTTTACCTAAAACTTTAAACATTTATGTTATTTATAATAAAATGAAAAAAAATAAAAAGAATAAAATATAATTTAAACCACTCGTTTGGCGCTGAAGCCATGATACGTGTCTGCGTTAATAAACTGTATTGTTGCTAACCTTCATTAATAAAGTCAGTAATAGCGACACTGTGCATAGCCTATTATTATAACTATAAAAAGTATATCACTGGTCTAAGTCAGTAACTTGGGCAGTAATGCAGTCATAAATAAGGGAATAAATAATCTAAATGAAAAGAAATAGAGGGACCAAAATCAGTCACCAGGTCAAGTGCAATGGGATTAAAGTGCACCCTCAGTTATGACATCCTGGCGCCGGGCCTGCTATAGTGATACTTTATTGTTTGTTGCGAGAAGAAACAAAAGCTAAATGAAAAGAAATGAAAACCTGGCTGGGGAGATGGCGATAACATGGATTATCTGTTCTTCAATGAGAAAAGATCGCAGACACAAAACCGTGACGGCGTTTATCATACAATGCAGTTTGTGTTTATGATTATTAATATTAACAACTAGTATTAATAACATATGAATAACTCCTCTTGTTTTATTAATAACTGTCCTCTCGTGTTTATTTTTGAACATTCGTTAATGAAACAACACAATACAGCCTAAAATTTTGTAGTTAAATATAAAATAACTTTAACTGCTTGAAACAGTATAATAATTAAACGTTACATTTTTAAGAACTTTACAAATAGCCTAAATGACACTTTACTAATCATTAATAATATAAATAGTAACTAATAATAATAAGAAGAACAAAAATATTATCCTAGTAACAAGTCAGATGTTTAATTAGTCAAGTTATTGTATAACTGGTTTGTTGTATAGACAATCAAAAAATATACAGTAAATAATTCTAAGGAGACTAATAATACTGACCTTAATTTTTTTTTTTTTTTTTTTTTATAAAAACTGCATTTTTTCAAGAAATAAACTAAAGAAATAAGACTTATTATGACTCCAGAATATTTTTGTTTGTTTTATAGGAAATACTGTGAAAATCTCCTTGGTTTGTTAAAGATCACTTGGAAACCATTATTTTAAGTTAACGGGAGGGCAAAAAAGTTGACTTCAACTGTGTCTGTTAAAGTTTACAGGTGCAAAAAAGTGCCTTGATGTACGTGAATGTTAGAAATGTCTTATTCTGCTACAATACAAAATTACTTGTCAAATTAATTAACATGGAAGATTATCTTGAGTTTAAAGTATTCAATTAGTTTGTTTATGAAGACTGCAGAGTGATACATGAAAACAATGACTTCGAATAATTGTTTAAGAATTTTGTGATGTATGTTAAATTGTGCCCCCTAAAAGTACAAGTGGCCCCTGCTCGGCTCCCCAGTTACTCTGGTCTAAAACCTCCACTGCTCTGGAGATTCGGCGTGTTTGCCCATTTAACACATTTTTTTAAACAAACCCTACAAATAGCTTCATCCAAATTATTGGTTCGCCTTTCTCGTTCGGCACCAATCCAAAATGTTTCCAGATTGGCGATGTAACATTTGGTTTTCCAACGAGATTCATGGATGAACTTGAAATTGCTGAATCGCGCCTAGCGTTATATTCTAACAGAAATGTAATTTGGCAACATAATGGCAATGTGTCTTTTAGAGTGCGTGATGTCACATACTAACGCCCCGGTGGCATAGACAACCGCGGTGGCAACTGACATGCAAAGAAATTTAAGCAGATTTCAAAACAGAACCGAATCTGCAGTACAGGGTCGTTTTGATTGCATTTTAAGACCTCTGAAATGCAGATTTTAAGACTAATTAAGGCCTTATTTCTATACTATGGCATTTAAGACTTTTTAAGACTTAAGGATCTGCAGACACCCTGCATTGTTATTACAAATAATTTTTAGAGAGAAACATATTAATGTAAACAATGTGAAAGTTTGTTATATCTTACCACTTTCCAAAAATGATTGAAATGTGATCTTCCATTCTCTGAACTTCACTCTGGCAGTGTTGTTGGTTTGCATCCTAAAGGGACAAGAAAGACAATGTTAAACATAAGGGGATAACACAATCAGAGCAAGAAAAGATTATTCATTAGTGTTCCACAAAACATGACTTATATTTGTTTAACTGTGCTTTTATATTTTTAATTCAATTGAATATGAAAATGATATCCTATTCATTACATTATTATCTAAATATCCTGTTTTAAAAGATAGGAAGATGCACCCATTAGAAACAGATTTATTTTTGTCAAAGTGATGGATGCAATTTTAAATATAAGAAATAAGCAGAAATAAACGGGAAAAAAACTTTATTTACATGAATTAACCAAACAAAGTTACATATTAAATGTTTATAGGCTATTATGTTGCTGCTCGTTTCAAACCATTCTCTGTCCCCCTACGCCCACCCTTATTTTTTTTTTCTTTGCTAAATTTAAGTTATTGTAAAATGTTGTTCTCGTAAATACTTCTCATCATTTCAGTAATAAAATACCAAATTAAATTTCATGCAAACTACACATCAACTTATTGATCAACTTATTAACCATAAGTGTTTACAAAAAAAGTGAATTGTGAATTGAAACATCCACGTTTAGGATTCTGATGACAAGGAGATCAGCAGCTAACTTTAATGTAACTTATCATTAACTCTTTATAGAGTCATGCACACGTTGAGGAGCCCGTACCCGAAGAGCATGTCGTTTCACCGTAATGAAGCAGACAAGCATTTGATAGGCACCTAGCTAGTTTCACTGGTATCACTATCAATTAACGTACATTTAATTTAAATATTGGCAGATTTTGATTCAGGACTACTCTTAGTTGTAACATAAAATGGCCGTCATCTATTAAATTGAATAGAGTCAAGTACATGTGGCACACTAGAACTAGTTTCATGTTAGTGGATAATCATTTGATAGGCACCTAACTATTTTCACGGGTATCATTTAACGTTTATAATCTATATATTAGCAGATTTCGATTAAATGTTATTTTTAGTTCTAACACATAACTTACAAATGACTTTCATCGATTCATTTACGGCTAGTTACCGTGAATGTATGCTAGCTCTTGAGTCAATAGCATGTGGCCCACATCACGAGCAGCTCGTCATTTAAACATTAATGGACAAACATTGGCTAGACACCTAACTACTTTCACTGTTAGCAATTAACGTTCGTAATCGATAGAAAATTTATTTTATCTTTCTAATTAGGTCGCAAGTTCCCTGCAGACATCTAATCGTCAGATGACTGTTGAAAAGATCGACGTCCCTCGTCGTTCCGTCGTGGTTGAAAAGTATATCCAAAACGGAATATATATATATACTATTAAAGTGAATATTAAGAAATTGTAACCTTGCTTACTTTACATCCTGCAGAAGTTAATCTTTCCTTCGAAGGCAGCGACCTTCAGCCGCGACCGTTGAAAGTGACGAACTAATGGCGGAGAGGATTAGAAAAGGATTAGAAAAAAAAGGTGCAGAACAGCTTAGGGAGGAGTCAGAAACGTCACCTCCCCCACACGATTTTCAGTCAAGTGGATATATATTTACATTCAAAAATTGCCATCTGTGCTGCAAACATTAAGAGATGTTTGCTGTTTTGCAAAGCTTAAAACAATTCAATCAACTTGATATAGACTTTATATGTTTAGGGAGTGTCTATAGTCCGTGTAACCCTTTGCAGTGCTTTGTTCAATTCACACCGTCAAAATTAAACAAATGAAAAATGCATTTCAAACTTTCATTTTTCATTTTTTCTGAGTACTTCAACAATGGATAATTGTCACTCGGTTTAATTTTTGATTCTACAAGTTTGGGTTGTTGCGTTTAAATCTGATCTCAGATCAAACTTGAAATAATGACACATTATTGTGATTTTCCATTTTTATTTTCTGCGCTCGCAGTCGGGCCGTACCATTGCCGCCGGAGGGGTGTGGAGTTCTGGCTTAGTGCGCAAACCAGCAGATACCGTAGATGCTGTCATGTTATTTCTATGACATATTTGATACATTGTTATCTAGGCTTGGCATTACCCGCCAAATGCGAGTGAATTTCACCTGTGGCGAGTTAGACAGCCGCTCCCACTATTGCCACTTTGGCATGTTGAATGTGCTTGAGCAGCGACACACAACATAAAATGAATGAGCAGGAGCCCCACGTCACTTTTGCTTGAGTTCAGTTATTTGAACTTGCGTGGGAGACAAACGCAGTGATACCCCGCATCATTCACGCATTTGCATTGATTTTGTGTGTAATATACTCGTGCGAACACTTAATTCATGCTTAGTGTGAACCCAGCATGAGACCAGCAGATAAAGAATCAATCTGGATAAAATAAATACAGTCACATAAAACAGATTGCACAGTATAATAACAATAAAGCACATGCACAGGTATAGGGTCTTTGCATGGCCCTGATAACAATAGAAAACTGGAATGTCCCAAAAAACAAACCTCTCTCTCTCTCTCTCTCTCTCTCTCTCTCTCTCTCTCTCTCTCTCTCTCTCTCTCTCTCTCTCTCTCTCTCTCTCTCTCTCTCTCTCTCTCTCTCTCTCTCTCTCTCTCTCTCTCTCTCTGTGTGTGTAGGCTATGTGTGTTAGACAGTGTAAACTCTGCAGACTTGAGGACCCCTCAATATAACATTACAGTCTGCATTTAAAAAAATTTTGTATACTTAAAGCCAAAATCCGCTTCTTAGCGTTTACAGTAACTGCGATCTTCAGCACTGCCATTGTAGCAATGTGCTTTTTCAGATTTGTTTGCCTCAATTTATAGAAGCGTTTTTCACTTTAGAAAACCACACTTACACACATCTCTGCATACTGTACATGTTTGAGGTAGATTACATTATTTAAAACTTCACTTGACTGGATCTGTTCTTACAATTTTCCAACATGGTTTCAAGCAAGCTGTCACTCCTGACCTATCCTCTTTTCTGGTATGTTCAATTAGTGTTAAAGACTTTGGCCCTCCAGGAATCACCCAATATGAAATTAATTGCTATTATATACAATTAACACTGCTTAAATAAAGAACAAAAGGGTGGCATGGCTTAGTGGTTAGCACTGTCGCCTCACAGCAAGGCGGTTGCTGGTTTGAGTCTCGTCTGGGCCAGTTGGCATTTCTGTGTGGAGTTTGCATGTTCTCCCTGTGTTGGCGTGGGTTTCCTCTGGGTGCTCCGGTTTCCCCCACAGTCCAAACACATGCGCTATAGGTGAATTAACTAAATTGGCCGTAGTGTATGAGTGTGTGTGTGAGTAAATGAGTGTGTATGGGTGTTTCCCAGTACTGGGTTACAGCTGGGAGGGCATCCGCTGTGTAAAACATATGCTGGAATAGTTGGCGGTTCATTCCGCTGTGGCGACCCCTGATGAATAAAGGGACTAAGCCGAAGGAAAATGAATGGACTATAAATAAATGTATGTAAATAGGAAGCAGAATAATAATCTTTATACCAACAATAAGTTCAATTTTAAATGTCAATAAAAAAGATCTTAAATACCTATGAATAAATGTATGTAAATAAGGAACAGAATAAAATTTTAAATGCTTTAATAAGTAAATTTCTATTAAAAATACACATATTTCATAAAATAACTGTTCATTGATAAGAATAATAATCATTATTTTATTCAAGTTTATTTGTAAAGCGCTTTTTTACAAAAAATTGTTTCAAAACAGCTTTACAAAAGGTGCACAATCAAATATAAGTAATTATATACAGACATTATCAACCTGCAGTTTTATAGCATATACAGTTGAAGTAAGAATTATTAGCCCCTCTGTTTATTTTTCCCCCCAATTTCTGTTTAACGGAGAGAAGATTTTTTCAGCACATTTCTAATAGTTTTAATAACTCCTCTCTAATAACTGATTCATTTTATCTTTGCCATGATGACAGTAAATAATATTTGACTAGATATTTTTCAAGACACTTCTATACAGCTTAAAGAGACATTTAAAGGCTTAAATAGGTTAATTAGGTTAACTAGGCAGGTTAGGGTAATTAGGCAAGTTATTGTATAATGAAGGTTTGTTCTGTGTAGACTATCGAAAAAAAGGGGCTAATAATATTGACCTTAAAATGGGAAAACTGCTTTTATTCTAGCCGAAATAAAACAAATAAGACTTTCTCTAGAAGAAACAATATTATCAGACATACTGTGAAAATTTCCTTGCTTTTTTAAACATCATTTGGGAAATATTTGAATAAGAAAAAAAATCAAAGGGGGTTGAATAACAATGATTGCAACTGTATGTATATATATATATATATATATATATATATATATATATATATATATATATATATATATATATATATATATATATATATATACACATACACACACACACACACACACACGCACACACTTTTGTAAGGTAAAAAATTAAAGGGGGCCCTTGATTTGGTATAGTCCCAGGACCCAATGTGTTCTTAATCCGGCCCTGCCTGTTAACCAATATTCAAACTTACGATGGCAACACTTTAGTGCAAGTAAAAGCGGCCGATGCTTGGAAAACGTAAAAAAGCAGACTTGTGAACGCTAGGCTACGCCGGCCACTTCATTAGATAAGCCTTATTAGTTCCGGGTTGGCCCCCGTTTTGCCCTAACAACTGCATTATTTCTTTATGTATATATCCATTCGTTCATTTCCTTGTGGCATAGAGGACAACATGCCAATCTTTCTCCAAATATGTGGACTAAAAGCTTCAATGAACTCTGGACAGAGAAACTCCGTGAACACAAACAATCCGAAGATGTGATTAAATAGAACGTGAGTGCTGTTTTTCTGTACAACAAGTGTCTTATTTGTCATGTTACGGATTGTTAATTTTGCACACCTGACAGCTCTTAAAAAAAGGTCATGGGCCAGAGTTTAATCAAATGTCAAGTCAAATGTCTATCAGCTTGCATTTAAGGAATTTGCAAAATAGGCTCGGGCCGCCGGCGATTTTTGTGAGTGAAATGAGCTAAATTCTATTTTGATATTGGGTAAAAGGCCTAGGTTAACATCACAACAGTTTTGGTGGACTTTGTAAAAGAGTTATTTAGCTTTTTAATAGAGCAATTGTACAAAGTACAAAAAAAAAAAAAAAAAAAAAATTTAAAAACCTGTAACAGTATATAGGCCTATATCGTGCTTCACAAGGGTTTTCCGTTTATTTATGGTCGTGAATTGCATCACGGGATCTCTGCTCTGTCGATTTTTGATGTTGAAAATTCAACTCTACAGTCTACCTCTATGGACATTTTAGCAGTTTGAAATAATACAACGTATAAGAAATATTATAGAGAAAAATAAGGATGGAAAATAACATGTATTGGCAGGGTACAATGTTTTAATAGCGTAAATCACAACACCAACTCAGACAATATATCACTTTCAACTATTAAAAATGTCTATAAAAGTCACTTTTTTGAACTTTTCAAGTTCAGAAGTTGTTGGAAGAAAGATCAAGGTCCAATAATGCAATTCAAAAGCATAAATAAACAGGGGGGGAAATAATAAAAAAAAAAACATGAATCACAAAATACGGAAAACTGCATTTTTTACGGATATTGTTTTACAGTGTAATTGATGTCATCAAGCGAATTGGAGTTATTCATATAATGATATTAACAAGCCCTATGTCTGACGCCCTGCATGCTATTGATTAAAAAATGAAAACACATAAATATAGGACTTGAAAAGGTTGAATATTTCATTCATTTATGTGCAGGTCGTGGAGACACATCATGAAAATGTCAATGAGTGAGGTAAAATTAATGCAATGCTTGCTTGCAATGTCAGGGGTACTTTTTGTAAAGAAAATCGTATGTAATGGCTACGGCCCCCCCAAAGCTTTGGAAACCTGTGTGGGCTATAGCTTAAGTTGAGGAGCTTGTATCCCTAAACAGTTTCACTGCGTGTTGCTGTTGAGAGGGTGAAGAATAAGCCTCTCCATCGCCCCCTGGAGGAGAACAGAAAGAATGACACAGCTGGGCTTTCCCTTGCTGCTCTGAAACAGACAGAAGTCACAGAGAAAAGCAAATGTATAAGTAACGCAGCAATCAAATTTAAAGTATATAGATTCTAGCAGCTAAGCAGGGACATGGAGAAGTGTATTAGCTGACAAATGAAGGAGAACCAAAAGCTTACAGCACCTGGTATTCCCACACAGCAAATTGTGAGGTGTTAAATTTCTGGTGTAAGCCACTGTAGTGTTATAGTGTTAAAATCCAAGTGTACATTTACTGTTTTTAACCCTGATGTGGGTTAAATTGTGACTTTAACAGTGTGCATTTCTGGTGTTGCCTTTTCATACTCCTCATCGGTGTTAATTGCACATACGGGAACTTGAGGTGACTGAGTCAATACGGTCCGCATTTGACGATTACCTTTTCATTAATGGCGGCGGCTCCTTAATTTGCTAGAACCTTGGCATAAAAGCAAACAAAAGACGAGAGTCCGAAATATTAACGTTATAAAATTAAGAAGCCGATTTAGCAACTTTAAGATCCGGGATTGTGGGGATATACCCGTGAATCATTGCAGCATTAGCCACATTAAAGCCACCTGGTGTTGAGGTACGTCATTTTCCTCATTTAATAGCATAAGCTACAGGTTTTACTTGTGTATATATAGGCTTAGGCTACTTGTTAATTAGACAAATTGTCCGAAATACTTTTGTAAAACCCTAATTTTGCGAATAATTTAAAATGATTTTTGGCGCGGGATTCTACACCACTTCAGTGTATATTTTACATACAGGACCCCCCTCCTCCTGAGCCTTCAACATGCACATTTGAAAATTAACGGACAGCGGAGCGGAACGGTAATGCCAGCAGCAGCTTTTCCGCTCTTTTAATGCCGAAACAGGTGAGTTTTGTGTACGTTTTACCGAAATGTTAACTTAGTAATTTCATATTAACAAAGAGAGTATTGCAGAGTAGTGTAGCCTTATGTTTTCTGCCTTTACTGCGAATGCCTCATAAAATGTGACTCATAAATTTAGTTTTAGATAGTTTACCTCTCTTCACACAGGCTTAAAATGTACATTTTCACCGTTTTGTTTATTAGTTTGTGCGGAAGTGGTATGGGTATGTTGTTAACTTATTTTAAATGTGATTGAATCAACTAATGTAATCCAGTTTATTATTTAACGTCGCAAATTGTGTGCAATTGACCATTTTACACGTGGTGCAAGATATCTGTAAGTGATTCTGAACGGGCATGTGGAGAATTCGTATCTTTACATGTATATCGTTAACAGCATATTTCCTTTACGCCAGCTACGTTTAATTTCGAACGTTTTTTGAGGCGAGCCAATAATGTACACTGATTCAGTGTTTCTTTTTTCAAACGGAGACTCGACGCCTTGCGTGTCACGTTGGAAAAGTAACCAACTACCGCATGAAGCAAGTACGTTAGAGTAAAGAGTAAGTTTTACATTTCGATTTTTCCTGAAAACAAAATGATTAACGTAGCTTTTAAGTTATTATTTTTTTTACATTAAGGATAACAGTTTAGTTTATGTCTGCCGCTGTAGTAAATCTTTCATTAATACTGCAAATGTGTTATTAAATTTTAGTTTTGTCGTCTTTCTCATGCATTGAAGCCTGGAAAAGACCATTATAACAATGTTTTCATTACTAACGTTATTTTTCGTCGACGTTTGAAGGAAAAAATACTAATTGACTAACTTGTCTGTTTTTTTATTATATTTCAACTTCGAATCCTGCACTTTGTCGAGTTTTGTGCAAAGGTTTTAATCTGACGTTTTCGTCAGAATCGACAGAATGTTAAACTCCCTGTAATGTGCAAAGTGTAGTGTGTCTATTTTTACATGTGGTAAACCAGAATTAGAATTTTGCTGAGGCACATTAACTGAAAAATAGAAATCTGAAGTACGAACTGCCTGCTTTCATATCAAGTTTTCATATTGTCATACTTCTATTTGAAGAACATTAATATGTTAATGGTTTTCTTTTTTTTCTTTTTACAGTGTTTATTACCAAACTCTGTTATAATCATATATCTTTTATTTCTAAGCAGACAGAATGCTGTTTAAAGTTGAGTATCAAGCTCATAAGCGATACATAAAGCTTCCAGAATTAGCATATGATGCTCTTATACGGGAAGGTAAGTTTTCATAAAAATTCTTTTTAAATCTGGCATTTTTTGTCATTTGGCTAATGTCTGTATATATTGGTTTAACCTAATACATGTTTAGAGACAGATATCAATAAACAACTGATTGAAAATTGTCATTTATTTAAACGTTTGTTTTTCTATTCACCTTATTAACTTGTTTATATTTTATGCCATTTTGTGTATTCAAGGAGAAATTTGGTATATCTCCAGATCATACCATTTATTTGGCAGACGAGACCGGAACTGAAGTGGATGAAAATGTTTTTGCAGACATTATGGAACAAAAGCCTGAAGGTTTGCAAGGCTGCAAATGCAAAGATGTGTGTTTTTTAAATACTGTATGTAGTTGTAACATTCTGTTTTCTTGTTAGATTCTACTGCCTCTCCATTTTCCAGCGAAATGAAAACGGTTTCGCCAACAGACAGTGGTGTTTCTGTTTTCTCAACAAAAAGAGCTCGAACAGATGACCAATTTCCAGAGGCCAAGGAGGTAGATTACTTGATCAAAAAATATATAATTGTTTCTTTATGAAATTATTTTACCATCTTTATCTTTGTTGTTAAGCTTGTAAAAGATGTCTTGGGGAAAAAAAGTGCAGGGGAGAAGATTCTTCAGGAGTACAGAGCAACTGGGAAAATCACAGATTCTACAAGGCGAATTCTTGTGAATGCTGTAGTTGGAGACATGATTGAAAAACATGGGTAAAGTATATAACTTTAGCTATTTTTACAATGCATTGTTATCCCAATTAAAGGCATAGGGTCCGTGTACCATACGTTAATTTGATTATTCCTTTTATTCTGTAGGCACAAAAAAAAAAAAAAAAAAGTTAATCTGTTATCCTGTTTTTAACTCAAAATGGAGAATTAAAACAAACAGAAAACAAAAACTAAATAACGAGGCATTTATTCGTTTGATCAAAAAACGAACACCAAAAAAAAACTAAATTTCAACATGTGGGTGTGCACGAGACGGAGACGCCCCTTTTTCTGCCAATTGGTCAATAGCGATGAGGCTGTAAGATTTAAATCAAACTTCGCTTATCAACTCGTACATAAAACAGGTATATATATACACCTATAAATTACTCGCATATACACCTATACTATTGGATGTTCAAAACAATATGTAAAACTTGCGTATATACATAAACTTGATGCATGCATACACCCACATACACGCGCACATACATAGAAACTAGATCTATGCATATGTGCCCGAAAACTCTAGCATATGAATATAAAGTCGATGCATGCATAAACACCCAAATAACACTCATGCAAACATACAAAATAAAATTCACAAACATATATACAATTAATTGTGAACATGCAAGTGATTTCATACGTGTATGTGCATAGACTTCTCAAAAGTCATTTGAGTTTAAATGTACGAGATCATAATTTATAATTTAAATAATAATTAATAAGATTGATATAAAAATAATCAGATTAATAGAGGAATTACATCTGTTCAATAATGAAAATAGATTATGCTAAATATAAAAACATATAAAAAAATAATGCTAGGTATGCTCCAGCAAATTATGAAGGTTTATTATGCAGCTAAATTATTGGAAAGCAGTGGGTTTAATAAATATAAAGTTGCATAAGTAATCTTTTAGAATAAATTATATTAATTTAATATTAGTTTTATTATGTGTGTGTTTTAATAGATGTCACTATTCGTCACGGTTTACGCACTTATGTCCAGTAGGGGGCAGGAATGTACTTAAGTGGGTTTGCCTGTCACTAATAAACAGGCTAATGCACAAAAACGCAGGATGCCAGCTGCCATAAAATACAGTTATTAAACATAAAGCAGTATCCAGAGGATCTGATGTATATATATATATATATATATATATATATATATATATATATATATATATATATATATATATATATATATATATATATATAGCTGGTTCATGGGGGGTTAGCTTGACCAACGTGATGAAAAGAAACTGTATATCAGCGTTTTCTTTATTAAACCTTTATACTAAAAAAACCTGCATAATAAACCTTTATAATTTGCTGGAGCATTCCTAGCTTTATCTTTTTTATATTTAGCATAATCTATTTTCGTTACTGAACAGATGTAATTCCTCTAACATCGAATTATTTATATATCATAATCTTATTAATTATTATTTATATGATAAATTATGATCTCATACATTTAAACTCAAATGACTTTTGAGAAGTCTATGCACATACATGTATGAAATCACTTGCATGTTCACAATTAATTGTATATATATTTGTGAATTTTATTTTGTATGTTTGCATGAGTGTAATTTGGGTGTTTATGCATGCATCGACTTTATATTCATATGCTAGAGTTTTTGGGCACATATGCATAGATCTAGTTTATATATATATGTGTGCATCACGTTTATGTATATACGCAAGTTTTACATATTGTTTTGAACATCCAATAGTATAGGTGTATATGCAAGTAATTTATAGGTGTATATGTACCTGTTTTATGGATGAGTTGATAAGCGACGTTTGATTTAAATCTTACAGCCTCATCGCTATTGACCAATCGGCAGAAAAAGGGGCGTCTCCGTCTCGTGCACACCCACATGTTGAAATCTGTTTTTTTTTTTTGTTCTTTTTTGATCAAACTAATAAATGCCTCGTTATTTCGTTTTTGTTTTCTGTTTTTTTTTTTTTTTTTTTTAAATTCTCCATTTTGAGTTCAAAACAGGATAACAGATGAGCTTTTGTTTTTTTGTGTGCCTACTTTTGTTTTCCAGAATAAAAGGAATAATCAAATGAACTGATGGTACACGGACCGGATAGTTCACCCAAAACTGAAAATTCTGTCAATAACTCACCCTTCAGTTGTCACGAAACTGTTTTTTTTTTTTTTCTACTGCTGAACACAAAAGATATTTGAATAATGATGTAAACATGTAACCATTCACTTTTGTACTAGGGAAAACAATGGTTACAGATTTCTGACATTTAAAAAAAAAAAAAAAAAAAAAATACTTATTTGTGTTTACTAGAAAAAATAAACTCAATGGTTTCAAAGTACTTGAGGATGAGTAAATAGAGAAAATATAAATTTTGGTGGAACCATCCCTTTCAACATGCTTGCACATGCAAATCAACATCTTTGAACTGTCTAGAAACTTGAGTCCAAATTTGCATATTAAAGACACAGGTAAATTTACTCACCCTTAAATTGTTTCAAGTCCCTATGACTTTATTCTGTTAAACACAAAATAAGATATTTTGAAGAAAGCTGAAAACCTGTAACCATTGACTTTGTTAGTAGGAAACGCAAATACTATGGAAGTAAATGGTTACAGGTTTCCAACTTTCTTCAAAATATCTTTTGAGTTCAACATAAAAAAACAAAGTCTAACTGCTTTGATAGAAGTAAAGTGTGAGTAAATGACTATTGCTAATATGTGGGGTATAAATGAATATTGGTTGTACAAAATGCGTTACCTTGTGCATCACTATTATGTGCATTTCAGAATCTTTGTGACAGGGATGTATCTGAATACTTCTCACAAAATGTTTTTTTTTTTTGTAATACTTTGTTTTTCAGAAATGGTACTGTGCTTACGTACTGGTTTTTTTTTTTTTTTTTACTACATATGGTAATATGTGTACTATGTGAGATTGTACACAGCATGGGTCTGTATTCCTTGTTGAAGCTAAAACTGCAGAAGCAGCACTCATGCTCTAGTTATTTTCTTTAATAGAGTACACAAATTTTGACATATTACACGCTCAAGCTTTTTTTTTTATCTTCTTAGGAACATTCCACCAAAGGAAATACGAATTAAATATGCTGTTGGAATAGTGACTCTGTTCCCCTCACTCAAAGATCCCTACTCCAAAAGAGGCTATGTGAGTCGTTGTTGGGTGTGTGTTTTTTTTTTTTTTAATAAACAGTGTCTTTAGTTTAACTAAATAATTTTCTATTTACTGCAGGAACATTTTTATGATCCAGAAGGTAACTCTGGATATATAGCCTGGAGACTGAAAACGGTTCAGCGCAACAGTCGAGTCAGTAGGACCAGCATTCCAGAAGGCATCTCTGAGAGCAGGGGCCCTGTCACAGAAAGAGCTTTTTTTACAACGGAGGTGCAGCTAGAGGGGGATCGCTGCCAGGAAGCCATTTCATTTCTAAAACACTGTTCTGATCCAGAGCAAGTGGCAGCAAAGATGAAATCTACTTTCCAGTATCGTCAGGAACTGATCCGCAATCCTGAAAAGTCGTCATCTGTTCTCACTTTATTCCCTAGGTTTCTTGACACAAAAGGCCTGGTATGTGCTGCACTAACTGGTGATGGTTTAAAATTTATTTCAATCTGTTGATGTGACATGACATTTCTGTTTAAATCTATATAAAACTTTAGGTGCTTCAAGACTTCGAGTTGTTGTTTGGAGTGGAGACTTCAGCAAAGCTTCTGGAAAAGTGGGGTTCTTCTCTAAAACACAAAGTAATTGGAGAAGCCAAAAACCTGACCCAGTCATTTCTTCTGAGTGGTCTGATCGAGTCTGCAGAGCAATGTGAAAGCAGTCAAGGAGCTACAGGTATTTATGTATCACAATAATTGTGCGTGTTTCTTTTATGGCTTCTAGGCTTTATTATAAGTGATTTTATGTCATGCACATAGATTATCTTGACTTAGTTTATGTAGATAAAAAAAAATGATGGCCCATAATAGGGCTGTGCGATTAATTAAAATCGAATCACAGTTGCGTTTGAAATGTTGCAAGTGTTTAATTGCAAGAGGCTGCGATATGAAATGTATATTATTTAACTTTTAACTTATTTAACACAGTAAATAGTAGTAATAGTAGTAAAAAAAGATATATACATATAATAATTAAACAAAAATATACATATCATATCCAATATATCATATTCAATATATCATATTCATATATATCATATTCATTTATATCAATAAAAACAATAATAGATCAGAATACACTGTACATTTAACAATCAACATTTTAGGGGAAAAAAGTAATAAAAAAACTATAATAAGTATATTTACAATGATTCAATTATAATATTCTAGGTGTGTTTGTGTTTGCAAGCGCATCACTGATGTTTTTATTGGTCTCTCTTTGTTCTGGATACAAACACGAGCGTGTCTGCAGAGTGAGTTTTCCCCTTTGCGTCTATCATGGATCAGCTGTGATCGCCGCTGCCGTTTATCAGTGTCACTCATCTGTGAACAGCGCCAAAGTGTTAGAGCCAATCGCAGCCCTTTCTGTTGAGCGCGTGACTAATCATAGGGGAGAAAGAACTCGCTAGACAAGGCTCAGAAAGGGAGCGGGATATTTACAAGTGTTTATTTGCTATAAATGCTCATGTTGTTCTGTGCATGTACTTGAGTTTTTAAAGGTACAGTTCAAATATCTGACTGCTTGTATTAAAGGACAAAATTGTATTACAAATAATATAATAAATATAAATCTATTTATAAATTAATACAAGAATTGCTGCTGTGAAGAAAATATAAAATTGTGTAAAGAAAGCATCGTCGATGCACCGAGATTTTAAATTGAACTGAATCGATGGCATGATTATCGTGTAGGCTCACACCTCTAAGTACTGCCAGTGACACTCAATCTAGTAGCAAGCAACAGGAAAGTACAATTTCAGAGATGTTTGCCGTTATAAATATCTTTTCAGTTCCTTTTTTTAACTAACACTCACTGCATTTTAGCAGTAAGAAGCTACAATACAGATTATTGAGCTGAAGCTTGACTACAAAATTAAATTGCAAATCAAAAATATAAATATAATCGCAATATCTGTAAAAAAAAAAAAAAAACGCAATTGGATATTTTCCCCAAACCGCACAGCCCTAGCCCATGGTGTTTTTTCTGAACTGATGTAATTTATCATATGCATTTGTTTTAAAAATAATGGGCCATGGTGTTTTTCTTTTCTTGACTTTTAGAGTGGGACAGTGACATGTCTTCACTGTTGTTGCTTCTCTATCTCCTTCCACCACCTTCAAGTGGAAAGAAGAATATTGTCAAGATCAGTGTCCAAGAAGCATTAAACCACATAGTAAGGTTCCACAAGGTAAGTTTTGTGTTTGCGTCAGACTAATTAGTATTTCAAATGTTCTAAGATGCAAGTTACTAATGTATATTAATACTAGTGTTAAATGATTGTAAAAAAAAACTGCAGTTACTGTTATATGACACAAATTTTTGCAAAGTGTTTAATTGAATAAACTAGGCATTTAAATAAAAAAAAATGCACTGACTAGTGATTCACTGATCATGAAATTAGATTTTGTGGCTAAATTCAAACATTTTTTGCTATTGTGTTTGGAGAAAATTATGGTTGATCGGTGTATCTGTATTTCTTAGATGTACATCATACCGTCTTTTTTTAAAGATACTAATATGCCTTTTTTTTTTTTTTTTTTTTTTTTTTCAGTCCTGTTGCAGTTTCGATGACGTGCTGAGAGCAGAACAGGCAACACAGCCATACATCTTGGCAGTCGGAACTTTGAAGAATTGCATCCATGACTATTACATCATCGTGGATGGACAACTCATTCCCTGCAAGGCGATGTCCTCTCTAGCAGCTTTTGATGAGCTTTTCAAAGCTCATTATGTGTTCGGCATTTCATATGATGCTGCTTTGCACAGTATGTACACGTTTCTTCAAACAACGGTTTACAACATTGATGTTGGTGTCACCCATGAAAGCCCTCGAGTCCGGGATCTTCGGGCCAAGATTCTAAATTAAGACACTACTGCAGAGCTTAAAAATGTTTAGGTGCTTTGTTTGCAAGTTGATTTGCAGTACAGTCAATGAGCTAATACGCCATCTAAAACTTTCTCATGCTTTTTATCCTGGCAGAAGATTACAGTTGGTATGCAATCAGGATGATTGTTGTCTAAAATTTGTTTCATATTCAGGGTTTAGAAAACATCTCCAACGTAGGCACAACAGTGAGCTCCTTGAATCCTCCCCTGCTCCTTCTGTTGAAAGTGGACCAGCATCTGTAACTCGACCTTTCAACTTAGTTTCAGGAAATCCAGGAACATCTTCGAACAGTGATGAGAGAAAGTTGCGAACCCAAGAAATGTGTGCATCAGTTATTGCCAAATTACAGAGTAGTGGAGTGGCCTCCAATGTAATTACATCAGTGGCTGAAAATTTGCAAGAGCTTGTAAATGAATTGCATTCAAACACCAAAGAGGATATTGTTCAGTTTGTATCTGATGATCACAGGTCAGATGTTGAAGAGTATTTTGACCATCTTGACAACCCATTCTCTAATTTCACAACTGAGACAAAATGGAAAAAGTATTTCTTTGAAAACTGGGGTGTTGTAGAACCTGTTGAAATACCCTTAGGGGTGAGATATGACAGTAGACGCAATAGAACTACAGGCACATATGATCAGGTTCCAATCACTGATAAATTCGTATATGTTCCTTTATTGCAGACTTTGAAATTTATGTTCAAAAATGTAGAAATTCAAAAGCATTTTGTTCAGCCAAGTGAGAATGGAGAAATATTAAGAGAGTTCTGTGATGGTAGCTATTTTAAAGAACATCCTCTTTTTTCCAAAGAACAAAATTCTCTTCAGATACAAATCTTCTATGATGACTTTGAAACTTCGAATCCCCTCGGTTCGAAGCATGGAATCCATAAGATTGGAAGTATTTATTTTGTTTTGAGAAACCTGTCATCAAAGGTAAACTCTGCTCTAATGAATATCCATCTTCTGGCACTTTTTCACACACAAGATGTAAAGCGCTATGGCTTTAATGCCATTTTGGATCCAATTGTACATGACTTTAAAATTCTTGAGACATCTGGAATTAAATTGCCGATCTCAGAGGATCCAGTCCATGGAACTATAGCTCAAGTAACTGGAGATAATTTGGGAATGCACACACTTTTTGGATTTTTAGAATCTTTTAACTCAAATTATTTTTGTCGCTTTTGTTTGATTGACAAATGTGCTTCACAGAACATTTTCTCTGATGACCACCCAGACATAATATTGCGTGACAGACTTCTACACGCTCAGCATTGTCAAAACCTCTTTTCAGATGCTGGTCCACAATCATCCTTTGGTGTGAAAAAAACATGTTTGCTGAATGAGCTGCAGTATTTTAATATTTCTGACAATTTTGCATTCGATATAATGCATGATATATTAGAAGGTGTAGGACAGTTAGAAATGAAATTGCTTTTTAAGCATCTATCTCACAGCAGCATTATATCTCCACAATCTGCAAGCAATAGAATTTACTCCTTTAACTATGGCTTTGTTGAACGTAAGAACAGACCAACCATGATTAATTTTGAACAAGCTGGGAATGGGTTGGGTCTCAATGCCATTCAGACATTTTGCCTGATAAGAAATCTGCCTTTAATTTTTGGAGATCTGGTTGAAGTAGGAGATAAACACTGGAGTTTGCTGCTGCTTTTACTTCAGATAATAAACATTGTGTTTTCTCCAGTCATCTCAGAGGGCATGACTGTTTATTTAAAGCATCTGGTTTGTGAACACCACACACTGTTTAAAGAACTTTACCCAAGGAATCTTATTCCTAAGCACCACTTCATGACCCATTATTCCAGATGCATCAGGAAGATAGGACCGCTGGTTCATGTGTGGGGAATGCGTTATGAGGCAAAACATCGCTTTTTCAAAAAAAGTGTAAAGAATTTCAAAAATATCACCAAGTCTTTAGCACTAAAACACCAGATGTGTATTGCATACCACTGGGAATCTCAGCCATTTAAGAATATTGACTGTGGACCTGCAACAAGTGTTCAGCTTTGTGACATGATTGACTGTGAATTCATTGCGGAAAGTCTGCAAATTGACAATGAAATTGATATAGATCATCTTTCTTGGATTACTTGTTTTGGAACCGAGTATCGCTCAGGCCTTTTTGTTTGTTCAGATTTGAGAGATGACATTCCTGTGTTCAGTAAAATTACTGATATAATTGTATTTGGCAGTCAGTATTTTTTGCTGGCTTGTGAATTTGAAACCGTATGCTTTGTTGAACATCTTCATGCATTTAAGGTCAAGGAGGAGCTTTGTAGAAAAGTCTCCCTTTTGAATGTTGAAACCTTGCGTTTTTTTAGGCCATTCGACCTTCAGATAAGTTATGGATTGGAGGAAAATGACTTTTATATAGTTCCTGTACATGTTTTCATATGAATCACTTTAGTGGTGGCAGGATGTGATGGCACATTGTTCAAGTGATGGCACAGTGCTGCGGCTTTGCTGTATGTTTGGATTAGAAAGATGCTATTTCTGTGTTCTGTAAAACGTCTGATATTGTTTGATGGTCAGCATTTTTAGCTGGCTTATAAAATAGAAAGTGTGCTTTTGTTGAACATTTTTACCAATTTCAAGGAAATCCCTTTTTTTGAGTGATTTTTGTGGTTTTAATCCATTTGTTCTTTAAACAACTATGCAAAAAAAGTTTTATTTGTTTTTATGAAGCATTTTTGTTCAGGAATGGGGCTTTAGCTCATGTTGTCTTTAGTTTTGGCTGTGACAAGTGAAAAATAAATTTTCACTGCATTCTCAATGTGACAAATGTTTGTCTATTAAACGACATTGATTTTCAGGTATGAAATGCATATTCTGTGAAGTGATTTAATGTTTATCTGCCCATGCTATGTATTTTTAAGAAAATAAATTCTGTTTTGTAACTTGCATGATTCTTTAATTGATGTTTAAACTCATTTAAGGCTTTAACAGAAAGAGTGTTTACATTTTTTATTATTATTATTTTTATTAAAACATTAAAATATTCAATTTTCTTTATGAATTTCGTGTTAGGAAAATGTGAACTTTCACTTCTGTCAGTTTAAAAAATTACATTTTTGCTAAATATGACCTGGCAGAGATGGAGTATTTAATCTAGTGTACAGTTTTTACACTCTTAGTGTAAATTTATTTACTCTGCTTAAGTGTATATATTTAACCCTTTTTAAAGTGTAACTTATACACTGGGCTGGTGGGACTCATATATACACCAGAAGAGAGTGTAATTTAACACCTCTGGAGTTATATGTACACTGGACAATTTGCCCTGCAGGTGTTAAAAAATGTTTAAGGTGGTGTGCATTTTTACACTCTAAGTGTAAAATATTCTACACTGCATAGGTGTACATATTCAACACTTTTGAAAGTGTAACCTGAACACTTTGCTGGTGGGACTCATATAGACACCAGAAAAGTGTTAAATTCAACACCTGTGGTGTAAAATGTACACTGGCAAATTTGCTGTGCAGGCGGTCTCCCATCCAAGTACTAACCAGGCCCGACCCTGCTTAGCTTCCGAGATCGGACGAGATCGGGCGTGCTCAGGGTGGTATGGCCGTAAGCGATTGTCGCAGTCAAGATCAGGGTATTTAAAAGAAGGCACGGCGGCAGGAACCGAGCGCAGCATTGCTCGCATTGACACAACACCAAGAAGAGCAACCTCCTTGTCTTCTCAAGTGTGTACCTGTCATGGTCAGCTAAAATTCTAAAGAAACTTTTTAAAGGTTAACCCCTATTTAAAATATTTATTATAAAGCACTTATTTAGGAAGTATTGCAAATGTTTTTTGTTTTGCCTACTTGCAGGCCTATTTTAATGAAATAGAAAAAATATAACAATCCAATATAAATTAAATGGTGGAATATTACATAATATAAATTACCAAACTATTATTATTAATAACAATAATGATAATAACAACAACAACAACTAATATATATATATATATATATATATATATATATATATATATATATATATATATATATATATATATATATATATATATATATATATATATATATATATATATATACACACACAGACACACACACACACACACACACACACACACACACGCACACACTTTTGTAAGGTAAAAAAATTAAAGGGGGCCCTTGATTTTGTATAGTCCTAGGACCCAATGTGTTCTTAATCCGGCCCTGCCTGTCAACCAATATTCAAACTTACGATGGCAACACTTTAGTGCAAGTAAAAGCGGCCGATGCTTGAAAAACGTAAAAAAGCAGACTTGTGAACGCTAGATGCTCGCCGGCCACTTCATTATAAGCCTTATTAGTTCCGGGTTGGCCCCCGTTTTGCCCTAACAACTGCATTATTTCTTTATTTATATATCCATTCGTTCATTTCCTTGTGGCATAGAGGACAACATGCCAATCTTTTTCCAAATATGTGGACTAAAAGCTTCAATGAACGCTGGACAGAGAAACTCCGTGAACACAAACAATCCGAAGATGTGACTAAATAGAACGTGAGTGCTGTTTTTCTGTACAACAAGTGTCTTATTTGTCATGTTACGGATTGCTATTTTTGCACACCTGACAGCTCTTAAAAAAAGGTCATGGGCCAGAGTTTAATCATAAGCCATGGTCAAATGTCTATCAGCTTGCATTTAAGGAATTTGCAAAATAGGCTCGGGCCGCCGGCGATTTTTGTGAGTGAAATGAGCTAAATTCTATTTTGATATTGGGTAAAAGGCCTAGGTTAACATCACAACAGTTTTGATGGACTTTGTAAAAGAGTTTTTTAGCTTTTTAATAGAGCAATTGTACAAAGTACAAAAAAAAAAAAAAAAAAAAATTTAAACCTGTAACAGTATATAGGCCTATATCGTGCTTCACAAGGGTTTTCCGTTTATTTATGGTCGTGAATTGCATCACGGGATCTCTGCTCTGTCGATTTTTGATGTTGAAAATTCAACTCTACAGTCTACCTCTATGGACATTTTAGCAGTTTGAAATAATACAACGTATAAGAAATGTTATAGAGAAAAATAAGGATGGAAAATAACATGTATTGGCAGGGTACAATGTTTTAATAGCGTAAATCACAACACCAACTCAGACAATATATCACTTTCAACTATTAAAATGTCTATAAAAGTCACTTTTTTGAACTTTTCAAGTTCAGAAGTTGTTGGAAGAAAGATCAAGGTCCAATAATGCAATTCAAAAGCATAAATAAACAGGGGGGGAAATAATAAAAAAAAAAAACATGAATCACAAAATACGGAAAACTGCATTTTTTACGGATATTGTTTTACAGTGTAATTGATGTCATCAAGCGAATTGGAGTTATTCATATAATGATATTAACAAGCCCTATGTCTGACGCCCTGCATGCTATTGATTAAAAAATGAAAACACATAAATATAGGACTTGAAAAGGTTGAATACGTCATTCATTTATGTGCAGGTCGTGGAGACACATCATGAAAATGCCAATGAGTGAGGTAAAATTAATGCAATGCTTGCTTGCAATGTCAGGGGTACTTTTTGTAAATAAATCGTATGTAATGGCTACGGCCCCCCCAAAGCTTTGGAAACCTGTGTGGGCTATAGCTTAAGTTGAGGAGCTTGTATCCCTAAACAGTTTCACTGCGTGTTGCTGTTGAGAGGGTGAAGAATAAGCCTCTCCATCGCCCCCTGGAGGAGAACAGAAAGAATGACACAGCTGGGCTTTCCCTTGCTGCTCTGAAACAGACAGAAGTCACAGAGAAAAGCAAATGTATAAGTAACGCAGCAATCAAATTTAAAGTATATAGATTCTAGCAGCTAAGCAGGGACATGGAGAAGTGTATTAGCTGCCAAATGAAGGAGAACCAAAAGCTTACAGCACCTGGTATTCCCAGGCGGTCTCCCATCCAAGTACTAACCAGGCCCGACCCTGCTTAGCTTCCGAGATCGGACGAGATCGGGCGTGCTCAGGGTGGTATGGCCGTAAGCGAATGTCGCAGTCAAGATCAGGGTATTTAAAAGAAGGCACGGCGGCAGGAACCGAGCGCAGCATTGCTCGCATTGACACAACACCAAGAAGAGCAACCTCCTTGTCTTCTCAAGTGTGTACCTGTCATGGTCAGCTAAAATTCTAAAGAAACTTTTTAAAGGTTAACCCCTATTTAAAATATTTATTATAAAGCACTTATTTAGGAAGTATTGCAAATGTTTTTTGTTTTGCCTACTTGCAGGCCTATTTTAATGAAATAGAAAAAATATAACAATCCAATATAAATTAAATGGTGGAATATTACATAATATAAATTACCAAACTATTATTATTAATAACAATAATGATAATAACAACAACAACAACTAATATATATATATATACAGAATGAACCACCAACTATTCCAGTATATGTTTTATGCAATGGATGCCCATCCAGCCGCAAACCAACACATATATATATAGTTTCCCGGTGTTGGTTTGCGGCTGGATGGGCATCCACTGCGTAAAACATATGCTGGAATAGTTGGCCGTTCATTCTGCTGTGGCAACCCCTAAAATAGAGACTAAGCCGAAGGAAAATGAATGATTTATGGATCAAGCACAAGAAAAGAATGATTTAAGACAAACTTGAGTGTGCACTATATAATATAGGTATAATATAATGTTATTAATTGTTATTAATAACAGGCTCGCCATTATTTTTTTTTGCTTACCAGCCACTGGGGCTAGTAGTTTTCCAAAGTTACTAGTCACTCTGCATTTTCACTAGCCACTATTTCACTGTTAGGTAATTCTATTTAATATGCTAACATTGTACTTTTACTTGATTTAGGTCATTTAAAACCCCTATGACCACCCAAATTATAATATGCATCCTATACCAGCTGATGAAAATAATAAAAAATTATGATGTAAAACATAATCTGTTTTTGTGAAATTGTGTCAAATAAAACATACCTTCACCTAAACTGAAAGATTATTGATTTCATAAAATACATCTCAATATTTGCAGATTCAGTTCAGGCACTCCCATACAACTATACATTACATAATTGAAAATAATACAAAATATAATACCTTGCAAAATAGCATTCATAGTACTTTTAATACCCTTAAATTTATCTAAATTAAATTGATCAACTTTTAATACTTTTTAAGACCCCGCGGACACCCTGCTACATGTGTATGAGTGACAGATTAGAAATGTCATCATAATTCATGGTCAGATTGATTCTTTATCTGCTGGTCTCATGCTGGGTTCACACTAAGCATGAATTAAGTGTTCGCGCGAGTAGATTACACACAAAATCAATGCAAATGCGTGAATGATGCGGGGTATCACGATGCGTTTGTCTCCCACGCAAGTTCAAATAACTGAACTCAACCAAAAGTGACGTGGGGCTCCTGCTCATTCATTTTATGTTGTGTGTCGCTGCTCAAGCACATTCAACATGCCAAAGTGGCAATAATGGGAGCGGCTGTCTAACTCGCCACAGGTGAAATTCACTCGCATTTGGCGGGTAATGCCAAGCCTAGATAACAATGTATCAAATATGTCATAGAAATAACATGACAGCATCTACGGTATCTTCTGGTTTGCGCACTAATCCAGAACTCCACACCCCTCCGGCGGCAATGGTACGGCCCGACTGCGAGCGCAGAAAATAAAAATGGAAAATCACAATAATGTGTCATTATTTCAAGTTTGATCTGAGATCAGATTTAAACGCAACAACCCAAACTTGTAGAATCAAAAATTAAATCGAGTGACAATTATCCATTGTTGAAGTACTCAGAAAAAATGAAAATGAA
This sequence comes from Danio kyathit, assembly GCA_903798195.1. Classification (NCBI taxonomy): domain Eukaryota; kingdom Metazoa; phylum Chordata; class Actinopteri; order Cypriniformes; family Danionidae; genus Danio; species Danio kyathit. The sequence continues at coordinate 46,145,296 of LR812536.1, forward strand.
AGTTTGAAATGCATTTTTCATTTGTTTAATTTTGACGGTGTGAATTGAATAAAGCACTGCAAAGGGTTACACGGACCGTCTATAAAGTTTAACCCAAATTTGAAGAGAACGAATTCATTCATAAATCTGACTAATCGTTCGGTCTTCATTATAGGTGACACAGCTGGCTGTATGACTGCAGTCTCTTCAAATTATATTGTGGTGTATTTCTCTTATAACTTTAATTCTTGAAATGTCCACAAATGTTATGATGCTTTCCTTAATGGTGCACGACTGTGTAATTGCTGTTTGCTCCCACTACTCACTCAAAACATAGCAAAAACAACTTTTGATTAAAAAATATAACTCTTTAAAACAATACTCCAGCATTTTTCCAATGATGGATTTTGTTTAATTCCAAATTATTCTGTATTGTTTGTGTAAGCATGAAAAGCCTTTTGATACACTAGATATCACATACGGACTCTGAGCATGTGTCAACATTTGTTCAGTGCTCCCAGGACAAATGTCATTCAACCGCACTAGTCAAGACCATGGGTGTTGCTACGGGGGGCTGTATACTACAAAACTGTACACTAATAAATTATCGGCTCAGTCCCCTATTAAATTTGATAAGAAAACAGCAGCAGATTTCGGCTCCTCCCCGTCTTTTGTTTTTGATTTGATCAGCAAACCACAGCCGTGGACAGCGAGAGAACGAGGTCTGTGTTTATTGATAAATTGTTATAATATCTGCTTATTTGCAGTTCTTTGATGTAGTTAACCTTGTATCACTTGCCAATCACTTTTGCTAAGTGCTAGTTGCCCTGAGACCAACCCCAGACAGCACACATACATTGGGCCGACGTCGTGCCGATTTTCAAAATTCCATCGGCACGATGTCGCTCAGGGAGCGTTTGCTAATTGGCAATGTCGCCGCAACGTCGGCATATGATCGGAAATGCTGTCCGGCCGATGTCGGGACGACGAAACCGGAAATACCGGCCGCTCAGCGGAGACGCGCTTCACCGGCGTTTTGCTCATACTATGGACCACCAGCTGCAGCTGCTGCCGGTTTATAATAAAAACGATGCACCACTCTCAATAACAGTTAAAGATTTATTAATATTTTCACAAACATACAAATAGATTAACATACTTTTATCACACAACCATGCTTTACCACGTTTAAAACAAACAGTTGTACTATAACTACTGTTGCAATAAAGATTTTAAATACAAAATCCATTACAGCATTTACATTAGAACCATAGTAATATTTACAAGTACTTCAAAACATGTACTCATGGTGGCTACAGTTTTACCATAGTAAAAACACAACTTGTGTAAGCACATTTTATAATGCTTATAATTTCTTAAATAGTGTTAAATAAAATGCATGTTTTCCAAGATTATAATTTTAAAATATAAGATAATACCAGTCATGTGTTCAGTATCTAAAAGATTTTCTTCAGGGAGTTACATAATAATACAAGAGTACACAAACACAAAATAAATACAAAGCAAACAATATTTACAGTAGTAAATAAAATCATACAAATAAAATAATTTTCTGATAAAATAGTATTAAAGTCTGTAGTCATGTGTTCTGTTAAAAACAATTTTGATAAATGTCATTCAACAATTTGCAATCTCCTCTGAACTAATAACACATCAATAATATAAAATAACAATACTTTCTCAGAGATAACCAGTTCATTTTTTAAAGAAAACTCTGATGCACGACACAAAACAGATTTTGTCATTATATATATATATATATATATATATATATATATATATATATATATATATATATATATATATATTTATATATATAGTTATAGTACAACTGTTTGTTTTAAACGTGGTAAAGCATGGTTGTGTGATAAAAGTATGTTAATCTATTTGTATGTTTGTGAAAATATTAATAAATCTTTAACTGTTATTGAGAGTGGTGCATCGTTTTTATTATAAACCGGCAGCAGCTGCAGCTGGTGGTCCATAGTATGAGCAAAACGCCGGTGAAGCGCGTCTCCGCTGAGCGGCCCTTTTTATTTTTTCCCCAATTTCTGTTTAACGGAGAGTAGATTTTTTCAACACATTTGTAATCATAATAGTTTTAATAACTCATATCTAATAACTGATTTATTTTCTCTTTTCCATGATGACAGTAAATAATATTTGACTAGATATTTTTCAAGACAGAAAAGTATAAAGTGACATATAAAGGCTTAACTAAATTAGGTTAACTAGGCAGGTTAGGGTAATTAGGCAAGTTATTGTATAATAATGGTTTGTTCTGTAGACTATCGAAAGAAAATGTATTGCTTAAAGGGGTAAATAATTTTGACCTTAAAATGGTTTTTAAAAAATATAAAACTGCTTTTATTCTAGCTGAAAAAAAAAAAAAAACTTTATCCAGAAGAAAAAATATTATCACACATACTGTAAAAATTTCCTTGCTCTGTTAAACATAATTTGGGAAATATTTAAAAAAGAAAACTGGTTGTAAATTGTGTACAGTGTTCTGAGAAAACACAAAATAAAAAGAAATATATATTAAATAACCTGTCATTTAATTTTGTTTTATCTTGTGGAATGTTGCTTACACATGAAAGGGGATATATAGGTGGAATAAAACGCTCTGGTTACTAAAGTAACCCTCGTTCCCCGAGGGGGGGAACGGAAATGCTATGTGGAAAAACTTCCACTATGGGGATTTCGTCAGAATCCAATCATCTGAAAGAGTATAAAAACGGGCCAATGAAATGCCAATGAGTTGGCGGCGTCAGCGTGCACAGCTGTCTTGAATGACAATCAGCCTGGCATAAAAGGCTAGCATGTACTCAGCAACGACATCCATTTCTAGCTGAAGAGGCTTTCACACTCAACAGCTAAGGGACAATTGTTGTGGCGAAGGAACATAGCATTTCCGTTCCCCCCCTCGGGGAACGAGGGTTACTTTAGTAACCAGAGCGTTCCCCTTCGGGAGGGGAACTTCAATGCTATGTGGAAAAACTTCCACTATGGGGAAATTTATGGAAAGCGCCACAACGAAAGAACCTTACCATGTCTCCAGTGAGGGGCGCGCCACGCAGCAGTACGAGCGCACCTGCATCGCTGGAGACACAGTCCTCCAACGTGTCCCCTGGCCCTTACTTACCTTACTTACCTTTTCTGGTTTAGATATATTTTTCGGGGAGTCGTAAAAATACACCTAGTTAGTTTCTAGGAATTTTTAAATACGACAGTACGTTGGGAAAGCGTTCAGTCCCGATAGGGAGGACGCTGCGGAGGCCACCTGCTGCCCGGAGGGGGAGACCTGGTGGCAAATAGCGTATGGACTAGCCCTGAGAAGGGAGAGTGCACATACGAAGAGGTGGTTAGCGGGGAGGGAAGACACGAGCCCGCCTAGGAGGGGGGACTACATCGTGGCTGAGTGAGCGTATGGGATCGCCAGCGGGGATCGCACATAGCAGGCACCTATACCCAGAACGCGGGATGACCAGCGGGCATACCTACAACGTAATGGGCCAACATTTGACTGCTCCGCTGAGTCAGATGCTGGGGGCCTCGGAGGAACTCTGCAGGGTTCGCCGAGTGGGGAACTCAACTGACAAAGCGAGAAAAGCGCACGTATCTCTGTGTTAGAGAGAAAGGCGCAGCAAGCGTTTTACAACACCTAACCGAATTTCCTCATTCACCGCTCGTGAGGAAATCAGTTCACTCGAAGATAAATCTCACAAATGTTCAGGTGTCGCCCAGCCCGCAGCTCTACAATGTCTGTTAGAGAGGCGCCGCGTGCTAACGCCCAAAAGGATGCGCGCTCCGAGTGGAGCGCGCTCCTCCTGGGGGACACGGCTCGCCCTAGCTCGATGAGCGAGGGAGATGGCATTCACTGTTCAGTGGGCCAACCTCTGTTTAGATACAGCACTTCCCTTCTGCCGATCACCGTAACAGATAAAGAGCTGCTCAGAGGATCTAAGCTCTGAGTACGGTCCGTATAATACGCAAAGCGCGAACAGGACACAGCAATAAGGGGCTGGGTCTGCCTCCTCCGTGGGCAGCGCTTGCAGGTTCACTACATAGTTTAAACGAGCGCTGTAGGAACCTAGGGCACCTAGGTGGGCCGGGGTCTCAGGTAAACGTGAGAGTGGGCCGGCCCAAAACGCTGGCACATTTCGCTGACCGAAAATGACTCCAGATACCCACCCATTTGACCAATGCCAACGCAACCAGCAGAGCTGTCTACCTGGACAGAAATCATATAGATACTGAGTCGAGTGATCGAGCAGACCTCTCCTAAGAGAGATCTTCAAATGGGTAAGAGAGGGGACAGGATATATATCCACGTCTCGCGCCTCTGGGGACTGGATGATGAGGCGATGCTTTCCCAGCGCGTCGCCATCGCCGCATCCTCAGAGCGGGGATGATCGCCACGCCAACCCCTCAGTGCGGAGGGGACAGCCTTGGCTCCAGCCAACTGAAGGAGGATAGCATCACACTGATCTGGCATGTTTGGGGTTTCCTTCTCGGAGAGAAGTACACCACACAGCGAATAGACTCCACATCAGGGCATAGGCATGCCTCATAGAGGGTGCTCTAGGCCTGAGTGATGGTGTTAACCACCTAACGGTAGGTCACCTAAGTCCTCCGCGCTCCATCTATGGGACACACGTGATGTCCATAGAACTAGGCGCGGGTGCCAAACGGTGCCTGTCCCCAAAGAAGAAGTTTCTTCCAGGGGACATGCCAGGGAGGGGCCATCACGAGGAGAGAGCTAGAATACAGGTTTGATTGGGCCTGAGAGGCGCAATGCGTAGACCTGTTCCTCGTCCTCCCTGACTTTACACAGCATCTGTGCGAGTAGGCTCACTGGAGAAATGCATATTACGCACGCCCCGGGGCCAGCTGTGTAGCCAGTGCGCAGAACGCACCCATAACAGCTGGACAGTCGGGGGTGGAGTCTCCATTCTCCCAGGCGAACTGCCGTGAGAGCGCAGCGGCTGCACGGTTGAGCTCGGCGGGGAAAAAAATGGAATGCAGCGATTGCGCCGCGTATGACTCCGGGGGAGCAGACGGCGAGCGAGCGGAGACATGCGGCGACAGCGAATATCTCCCTTGCGGTTGATATACACCATCGCCACCGTGCTGTTCGTCCTGACCAGCACGTGTTTCCCTTCTAACACCGGTAAAAAACGGTGCAGCGTGAGATACACTGCCAACAGCTCCAGGCAGTTAAGATGCCAATGCAACCAGCTTCCTACCACGGAACCACAGCTGCATGCCCGCAACACACAGCCCCCCAGCGCGAACTGGAAGCATCCGTCAAACGACGACATGCCTGGACGCTTGTTCTAGAGGCCCGCGGGCCTGTAGAACACAGGGTCCATCCAGAGGCTGAGGGTGCGGCGACACAGCGGAGTGACAGTCACCCGGTGCGCGCTCGCGTGCCATGCGCGTCTAGGGACCCGATCGTGAAGCAAATGCTGAAGTGGTCTCATATGTAGCATCCGAGCGGCGAGACCGCGGCTGCGGATGTCATATGCTCCAGGAGCCTCTGAAATAATATCAGTGGGACCACATATTCCTGTCGAACTCTCTCAGACAGGCCAGCATCAGCCCGGCGCGTTCTCGGGGGAGGCGCGCCGTCATGGTGATCGAGTCCAGCTCTAACCCGAGAAAAGAGTTGCTCTGCACGGGGGCGAGGCTGCTCTTTTCTCGGTTGACCTGAAACCCCAATTGGTCGAAGTGCCAAAACACCCTGTCTCTGTGCGTAATCAATTAATCCCGCGAGCGCGCTGAAATCAGCCGGTCGCTTGAGATAATTGAGTATGCGGATGCCCGCAAGCCGAAGCTGGGGCACCCTCCGCGAGCTTGGTGAAAACCCGCGGAGACAGAGAGAGCCAAAAGGGGAGGACTTGTACCGCCAGACTCGACTTCAGACGCAAACCGCAGGAAACTGACGGTGGCGTGGAAGTATGGAGACATGAAAGTACGCGTCCTTCAGGTCTACTGCTGCAGACCAATCCCGAGGACGAACGCTCCGGAGGGTGCGCTTCTGCGTAAGCATTCTGAACAGCAGCTTGTGAAGCCAGCGGTTCAAAACGCGCAGAACGAGGATTGGCCATAGCCCACCGCTCTTTTTGGGTACGATGAAGTGCGGGCTGTAAACCCGCTCTCCATCCCGGCTGGAGGGACCGGTTCGATTGCATCCTTCGCCAGGAGGACAGCAATCTCCTCTCGCAAGACAGGGGCGGACGCAGGGCTGACCCTGGTGAAATACACACCCGTGAACTTGGGAGGCCGTTTCGCGAACTGAATCGCGTAGCCGAGTCTGATCGCGCGGATGAGCCATTGCGATGGGCTGGCCCGCGCTAACCAGGCAGGCAGAGCCCTTGCAAGTGGCTTCGTCCGCACGATCGCTGACGTACCAGCGGTGGGGCAGCGCGGAGTGGGTGGGCTCAACCGGGAAGCACTGGGGTCCCACAGGAGAGCAGGAGGCAAGAGCTTCACTCTTGTCTCGCACCCGTACTCCGGAGGTGGGGCTGGGAGGGGGAGAGCAAGGAGACCGTTCTCTCTCGCTCCGTGAGCCACTGGCGAAGTGCACCGATCCTGCGAGCTGGAAAGCATAGCGTCCCAGACTGGCAGTGTTCGGGCTGTCACATCCGGGGAAGGGAAAAAATGCTCTTTCTCTGAGGTTTTGATAGCGTTTTTTAACGCTGTTTAGAAGAAGAGCCCCGCCCTCCAGCGGGGAAAGAGCAAATTTCCTCCTCTCCAGATGGCCCGTCTCAGGGACGCTTCGCGGTTCGTTTACCGAACTTAGCGGCGCCCTGGGGCGGGGAGCGCTGGTTGCCTGCGAGATGCTCAGCGCAGCCGCTTGGCCAGAGGCGCAGGCGGGGGGCGACCGAGCAAAGCCGCAGGCGGGCGCTCTCGGCGTGAAGCAGTGGATGTGGATGGCTCGGCGGGGGAGGAGCGGTTTTACGATCCCGCCGAGAGATGGTATTACCCATCGCCTCCGACTGCTCGCTCACCGGCGTGAATTCCTGGGCGAATTCACTGACGGTGTCGCCGAACAGGCCAGCCTGGGATATGGGTGAGCTAAGAAAGCGAACTTTGTCAGCATCACGCAGATCACCAGGTTTAGCCCGTGGTGGCGTTCCTGGGCCACTAATGTGACCATCGTCCTTCCCTGGGGCACACACAGCCGACTTCAGTCGATTGCTGTGCGGAGCTCATGCTCAGTCCTGGGTCGGAACCATCCCCGCGCAGCTGGGCCAGCGCCTGCGCTAGGGAGCGCTGGTAGGTGGCCGTAGCATGCATGGTGAGGGCGGAGGCGCACGCATCGCACTGCGTGGGCTTCCTGTGCACATCCAGGAAGAAGGGGACGTGGAGGCTTAGAAGGTCTTGCCTTCTTTATCTCCTCCACATCACACCCCTCTAGTCGGTCCGTCCGCGGGACTGGGGGATAAACCATCTCCAGACCCACGGCCGAAACAGCCTGGGAAGCACGGCTGCAAAGTCTGCTTCTGGATTCGACGCCACGCCCATCATCCCGGAGGAAAAGAGCAGGTTCGAATCCTCATCAGACAATGACAACCAACCCTCCAAGGATGGTGAGGATGAAAGCGCACGCAGATCGGGCAGAAAAAAGTGCCCTCCAAGACTGCGTGAGCTTACTGCGCACTTTCCGGGAAGAAGGGGACGGAAGGCTTAGAAGGTCTTGCCTTCTTATATCCTCCACATAACACCCATCTAGTCGGTCCGGCCGCGGGGCTGGGGGATAAACCATCACCAGACCCACGGCCGAAACAGCCCGGGAAAGCACGGCCATCATGTCTGCTTTTTAGATGCCAACACCGTGCTCTCCACCCCGGAGGGAGGGAGCGAGCGGGTTCGCATCCTCATCAGACAATGACAGCCCATCCTCTGATGCAGCGATGGACATCTGATCCTTGGTGTCATCAAGTGAGAGGGCGACCACCCGAGGATGGAGCGCTTCTCTCACCTGAAGCTTGGATGGAGCGCGTGGAGGAGCGAGAGGTCCGCGAGCCCGAGGGCGGCGGATTTACTCCCACTGAAACCCTCAGATCTGCCCGAGTGCCAACCGCAGTGCGGGGGACAACTGGGGTGGGTCGCTCTTTTGCAAGAGCGAGCCGCGATCTTAACTGCGCAGCAGACATGACATCACAATGATGGCATGCACTGCCCGCGAGCACCGCATCAACATGCTGGACCCCCAGACATGAAACGCAGTGCTCGTGCCCATCATCCGGGGACAGGAAACCACCGCAACCAGAAACGCACGGTCGGAGCGACGTCTTGAAAAAGACGCGCTGCACAACCGTGTTGCTCTTTTAGGAAACTTGCTTCCTATATACATACCGCTCTTGGAGGACCGGACCCAAAGGACGCCAGGCAAGGGAGAACAACCCAGCTCGACCATCTGCCACTGCGTATACGCGCTCTGGACCGGGAGAAGCTGCTTCTCGATCTCCCTCTGTAGACACAGGTTGGACATACCCTCATAGACTCTCTCAGAAGCTCGTGAAAGGCTCTGAAAGCGAAAAGGATGTCGTTGCTGAGCACATGCTAGCCTTTTATGCCAGGCTGATTGTCATTCAAGACAGCTGTGCACGCTGACGCCGCCAACTCATTGGCATTTCATTGGCCCGTTTTTATACTCTTTCAGATGATTGGATTCTGACGAAATCCCCATAGTGGAAGTTTTTCCACATAGCATTGAAGTTCCCCTCCCGAAGGCGAAAGTATGTCGCCATCATCTAAAGTGTTTTTGTATGTTGTCTTCATCTTTAGTCTTCACAAGTGAGGCTGGACCCAAAGCGGGATTGCAGTAGCCAAATCTAAACCTTGGAGTGGGAACCCTAAAATAAAGCAAGACACCAAAAGGAGAAAGATTAGCATTGCAGCAGTTCATATTACCTCAGACAAAAAATATTTGTTTCATGACATAACTGGAGTATGTGTTATGTAAATGCCTAGCTAAAATGAATTTAAATTTAAACTTAAAGAGTGTGTCTGAGCTTTTATTTTCAGAAAAGCCATTTGAAAGTTAAATTCCCTTTGAAATCATAATTATTTTTTTTTGTATCAATGTGTTAGTATAAATGTGTATCTAAACAGATGTCCGACCTTCAGATACCACATTACATATACAGTATGTAGGCTATAGAGGAGCATATGAAGAAATAATTTATAATTTAATAATAATATTTAATTTTTTTTATGGAAAAAAAGTGCAATTCACTTTAATCCTTGTAGTGATTTTAACATTATTTTTCTCTTTAATATTGCAAAAAATGGCTAAAAACTATTTGATCTTGCAGACAGGGTAACTGTAAAAACAAATCAATTGAAAGAATGAGCTAACATAAAGGACAGATTTTTGTGAGCGTATGAAATTCCAAAAATGTATAGCCTATATACATGTAACAAGTAAAAAAAAAGATAGTCTGTTTAATAATGCTTTAAGGGTTACATGATATTTAATGCATCTGGATATCTATTTCCCGGAGATGCATTATAGATTCAACTCTCTAATTAAATGCACCTGATGCAGCTAATCAAACTTAAATGACGTGTTGGACCATGGTTGGACAACGTTTAGTAAGAATACTTTTTTTGCTCAAATTCTTTCTTGCTAAAAACAAAAAAAACATGTCTGATTATTATCAATCATCAAAGAGCAAACATTTTTGTTTCAAATAAATACTATGCTTTTAAAAATAAACTTTTCATACATCAAGAATCCTGAAAAATATGAAGTTTATTTTGAATGTTTTATATTAAAAAAAAAAAAAAGCTTGAGCAGAATCAGTACATTGCAATATTTTTTTCTGAAGGATCATGTGACACTATTAATTATATACATTATATTAATTTTACAAGATTATTGTTTGACTGTATTAATTAAATAAACAAAGGTAACGTTGTCAGAAGAGACTTTACCATACCAACCCAAAACCTATGAAAAAGTAGTGTATGTTTGAGATTTTACTTACTAGTCCTATTGTACTTTGGAGAGGTTGTCTGACATGAGGGTCCCTTCAGCTCAGCAGAATGGTCAGCAGACCATCAGCGTAGACCAATCTAGTGATAAAAAAAGCAATTTGTCACAAAGAAAAAAAAAAAAAATATATATATATATATATATATCATTCATTCATTTTCTTGTCGGCTTTGTCCCTTGCGTGGTCGCCACAGCGAAATGAACCACCAACTTATCCAGCACGATTTTACGCAGCGGATGCCCTTCCAGCCGCAACCCATCTCTGGGAAAATATATATATATATATATATACAGTTTTATAAGAAAGAAAAAAGCTAAAGCAGATTGAAAATGCAGAAAAAAAATAAAACCATTGTACTACTGCTGAGATAACAGAATAGAAATGTACAGTTTAATGACACAACATAACCCAAACTAAGCATGCTCAAATGGTTCATTTACCCAAATGACAACTGCTGCTCGTTATACTAATATTAACTGTTAAGGAATCAGATTAATATAAATGAACTGACATGTTTATTTTGGGTCTGACACATTAAATATTGCATTTTTAAATATTGATTAATTTTAAGATGTGCAAACAACAACATACAGAATTAACAACAGAACCTGGATATATCGTCAATTTTTCACGCACAGCAGCGTTTCCAAAAACATAGAAAAACAGAATATAGGCCAACTGAATAAAAATAATAAATGAATGAGGGCTGAACTATATATTTTCACTTAAATTAGGCTACTAAATGAAAACTCTGACTGAATGCTTTTAATAACTGGCTAGGCATGGGCAGGTATACGATTCTGACGGTATGATAACCTTAAATATATCACAGTTTCATGGTATTACTGCCCTAAAATATGTTCTTTTAAATCTCTGGGTAAAAAAACTGCTACTTTTTTCCCCATTGAACCAAATATGTTATATTTTAAGAAACATTTAAAATATTTTGGAACAGTAAACATGCCAGGCTAAATAATAATTTAATTAAATAGTACTATCTTCATTAGTTTCAAAAACACTGATTTCTTGTAAAGGCATAAATATAAGCAATTTGTTTTTCAGATGTTTGCTAAATCGTGAGCTGACCATTAGCTTTTGATGTGGAGGGTCTTTTGCTGCTGTAGATAATGTTGGCCTATTTTTTTTTTGTCTTTAATAACACGTAAAAAACATACAGTGCATCCGGAAAGTATTGATAGCGCTTCACTTTTTCCACATTTCTTCATGTTACAGCCTTCTTCCAAAATGAATTAAATTCATTTATTTCCTCAAAATTCTACAGACAATACCAAATAATGACAATGTGAAAGAAGAGTTTTTGAAATTGTTGCAAATTTATTAAAAATAAAAAAGCTGCAAAATCACATGTACATAAGTATTCACAGCCTTTGCTCAATACTTTGTTGATGCACCTTTGGCAGCAATTACAGCCTCAAGTCTTTCTGAATATGATGCCACAAGCTTGGCACACATGTCTTTGGGAATTTTTGCCCATTCCTCTTTGCAGTACCTCTCAAGCCCTATCAGGTTGGATGAGAAGCGACGGGGTACAGCCATTTTCAGATCTCTCCAGAGATGTTCAATAGGATTTAGGTCTGTGCTCTGGCTGGGCCACTCAAGGACATTCACAAGTTGTTGTGAAGCCACTCCATTGATATTTTGGCGGTGTGCTTTGGGTCATTGTCCTGCTGAAAGATGAACCGTGCCCCCAGTCTCAGGTCAAGAGCACTTTGAAGCAGGTTTTCATTCAGGATGTCTCTGTACATTGCTGCATTCATCTTTCCCTCTATCCTGACTAGTCTTCCAGTTCCTGCTGCTGAAAAACATCCCCACAGCATGATGCTGCTACCACCATGCTTCACTGTAGGAATGGTATTAGTCTGGTGATGAGCGGTGCCTGGTTTTCTCCAAATGTAACGCCTGGCATCCACTCCAAAGCATTAATTTTTAGTCTCATCAGACCAGAGAGTTTAGTTTCTTATGGTCTGAGAGTCCTTCAGATGCCTTTTGGCAAATTCCAGGAGGGGAGTGGCTTCTGTCTGGCCACTCTACCATACAGGCCTGATTGGTGGATTGCTGCACAGATGGTTGTCCTTCTGTAAGGTTCTTCTCTCTCCACAGAAGAACGCTGGAGCTCAGACAGAGTGACCATTGATCACCTCCCTGACTAAGGCCCCTTTCCCCGATAACTCAGCTTAGATGGCCGGCCAGCTATAGGAAGAGTCTTGGTGGTTCCAAACATCTTCCACTTACAGATGATGGAGACCACTGTGCTCATTGGAACTTTCAGAGCAGCAGAAATATTTCTGTAACCTTTTCCCAGCCTTGTGCCTTGAGACAATCCTGTCTTGGAGGTCTACAGACAATTCCTTTGTCTCCATGCTTGGTTTGTGCTTTGACATGCACTGCCAACCCTGGGACCTTATATAGACAGGTGTATGCCTTTTCATGCACAATCAACTGAATTTTTCACAGGTGAACTCCAATGAAGCTGCTGACATCTCAAGAATGATCAGTGGAAACAGAATGTACCTGAGCTAATTTTAGAGCTTTACGGCAAAGCCTGTGTATACTTATGTACACTGAAAAAAATTATTTAGGCCACTATTAAATTAAACATAATTTAATTTTGTTCATTTAAAACAATTTAATTTAGTTGTTGATTTTAATAAATATTTTTTCATTGGTTTTTAAGTAAATTAAATGCGTTTTGAACCAAGCTAAAATAATTAATTAAAATCGATTAAAACAAATTATGTTGGTTGTGTGCGCATGCGCGTTAATGCTCCGTTGCCTCGGCGCGAAAGCCCAAAGGAAGGAAGTTTACACTCCAGAATCCAGTCATGTGGAAGCACAACGCCAGACCCGGTGTTCAGACTGTTTATTACAGAATATACATTGTTGACTGCATAGACACATAAAATGGCCTCATTCTGAACGTGTAATTTGCACATTTTTTAAAAATTCAACAGTTACTAACCGTCACCTGCATCGAGAGTGCGCAAACTGACGGTTTTAATTACTTTTTGTCACAGAATATATTTAAGAGGCTTTTAGTGAACTTCAAATATGATAAATACTTAAACAAGCATTTCTTATACGCGAGGACACTGTCCGTGATCCGCCATTCCAACCGATAAACGTTACATTAATTTACTGACTGTTAGCTTAGCCCTTTATGAATTTACCGCGGCTTATATTATAAATAGGACCAGCGCGTCCATAATGGCGACCCAGGCGGGCGCCTTGGGCGGCAGAATAGTGGTGGCGTATGTGGCTGCGGCATCCGCGACATCCCTCCGGTGCTCACTTTTGTCCACGACAAACCGCAAACCTCCCCAGCCCCGCACCTTCCCGTCCCCCCCGGTCCTTACTTTCGTCTGCGACACCCTCCACCTAGAGTTAAGCATTCATTAGGTTGTTTAAGAGTAAAAAATAGAAAAAAAGGAAATGAGCAAGTGCCGTCATGAGCAGGAGGTGAGTGCTAAAACACCATGGTAAATATTGTGGTAAAATAAATTCCCATATTTTTATGACATGGTGCGGAACTATGGTATTGAATGCAGTGCTTCGTGTCTTGTCTGACACCCACTTTTTTGTCGTGTCTCATGCAAGCAGTGAAGATCACTGATTTGAAAGAAATCAGACTTTGAAGGGATAGTTCACCCAAAAATGAAAATTTCCCATTAATTTACTCACCCACAGGGAGGCTTTTTTTTCTGTAGAACATTATTGAAGATTTTGCTAAAAATCTTCTTTAATGTTATACTGGCGAAAAAAGTGATGATTTTATAATGGCGAAAGCACTTGAGCTGGCTTATCGAAAATAAAAAGTCCCTGTGCATATTCTCTAATAATGCAAATATGTTCAAAATGAAAACACCTACCTACTTTCTACCCTTACTGGTGTTGTGGGTAAAATAATCTTGAACTAATAATATTAATCACATGTTCAGCGATAGTAAGTAATGTATCTAAATGTTGCCTAACAATTGATCAGTAAACAATATGTTGATTAAAAAGTTGCTCATTGTTGTTACTTGTGCTCACTCTTGAACTCAAAATAATAATCATGTGCTTACTTTCATTTGAGGTACTGGACAACAACACATTTCCTTTGCTGAGTTCCCTGGTCTGTGGTTTAAAGACATTTTCTGTCCAGACCTGCAGTTTGATTATTCCATCAATTTTTATGGTAAGTAATTGTGGATTATTCATTACCACTCATTACAGTAAACATTCTGTTGACTTAATATGTTCTCTGTAAGATCTGAATACTCCTTAAAGAGATTATTCACCCAAAAATGGAAATTTACTCGCTATTCACTCACTATCAAGTGGTTCCAAACCTTTATGAGTTTCCTTTTATCTGTTGAACACAACAGAAAATGTTTAGAAGAATGTTATAAACCAGTAACCATTGACTTTCATAGTAGAAAAAAGACATATATTATGGAAGTCAAAAGTTACTGGTTTTCTTCATTTTTCAAATCATCTTATGTTGTGTTTAATAAAACAAATAAACTCAAACTGGTTTGTCACAAGTAAAGGGTGAGTAAATGGTATAGCTGCATCCCTAGTTTTCATGCAAGTGCAGTAAGAGCACAAACAGTCAGTTCATAACTCTGATTCAACTATGTGATTCTCACAAGACGGCAGACCAAAATTTCTGACCTGTCAAAAAAATATCTGATTGCTGATTAAGAGAGGTTACACCTCTGTGTTTCCCCTGTGTATTGCATGAACACAGCACAACAATATCAATGTTGACATTCAGTTGATTCAAAGAAGAGTCACACAGTTCAGAATTTGGCTCAAAATCACACAGTGCATGTCCGGCCTTAAATGTCTTCATCTTGGCTGAACTTGTCAATATGCAAGGCAATCTAATAACAAATAAACAATCTGTTGATTAAATAAATTTGAGAAACATTATAAATCGAATATACATATAAGGGATAATAATTGGATTTAGGTACATTAAAGGATATTAAATGCATGACCATAAGGCGAAGGATAAGATGTGTAAGTTATTTCTGCAAGTGAAGTTGCTCATGTTGTTTCTTTGGCTGCCCCTAGATTTATCTTGAACTTACAATCATAATCGTTGTATGCTTTCATTTGAGGTACTGGACAATGATGCATTGTTTCCTTTGAGTCCTGGAGTTTCATCATTTCACTCATCTTTAAGGTAAATGTAGATTCATCACCACTCATTACAGTAAACCATAGAGATGTCACAATACTCAATATAATATTGAACTGCTCAGTACAACCGTCACGCATATATGGAATTTTATTTTTTTTTATTTTAACTTTGCATTTAAATTTTAAATTCCATTTAAATTCAGGTTTATTTGTTTAGCACTTTTCATAATAATTATTGTTCCAAAAATTTTTTATTTAGCTTTCCCCCCATTCCTTCAATTAATCACTCACCTGGCTCTGTGAGTGTTAAAATGCATGTTCATGCTATATTGTATTCATTTTGGATGGTATTTTGTATGTTTTTTTTTTCTAGATTTGAACCTCAAAAGTAAAAATTTTTAGGTTGAACTAACCCCTTAAGGTAGTGGTTCTAAATTTCAGTCCTTGAGAAATGTCATTTATGGCTAATAATGTGATGTCTCTGTCTGTATATATTTCTGATTACAACAGTTAGGTGCAGAATTCCATCAGATTACAACCGTTCCTCCTGGAAAACACCTTTATGGGACAGTTGGACTAATTTGTTGCTGTTCTTCAGAAGAAGGGAGGTCTTTCTGCCAGAACTTGGCCAAATATTTCAGGATTTTGCAGGAGGTATGGTGGTGGATGAGGAGATTCCCCCCTATGTGTAAAGCGCTTTAAGTGCCCAGAAAAGCGCTATATAAATGTAAGGAATTATTATTATTATTATTATATAGTTGTATGTATTATTCCTTTTCTTTCCCACAGCTATTATTTGTTAGCACAGTGGTGCTAAAGGGATAGTTGACCCAAAATGTAATATTCAATTACCATTTACTCACGCTTCACTTGTTTCAAAGTTGTTAAAGTCAGTTAAACCCAAGATTATATTTTTAAAATTACTGAAAAGATGAGAAAAACCCAAAATAGCAACAGGAAACACCAAGGAAACGATAATTTTAATGTACTTTTTGTAAAGATTTTTGTAGGTACAATTTGTATCTTAATTTGAATGTATTTTCTTTTTTGTCAGTTATTTACAAAATAAACCAAATGAACAAAGAACATTAGAGGTGAAGTGACATCCGTGAAGACAAAGACTGCCAAAATGCATAAAAAAAAAGAAAAAGAAAAGTAAAATATCCATAGTTTCGAATAATGTCTTATTATTAACTGTGTAATAAAAGATAATTTCCTATTTTTAGGCGATTAATGACCAACCGCATCTGCTTTAAGAACTGAAACTCTGCATCTGTCTGACCGCAATGTGGGTTATATAGTGGGCATCTGTCCTTCTGAATCAAGTGAAATGATAAACTGTTGTAAAGAATGCAAGAATATTCATTAATGCAACAGCATTAGTCTGTTATTTGTTAAAATCAGTATTTCAAGAGCGTTTATAGCAGGTTTGGCATGCTGTCCTGGGAGAGAACCCTGAGCTCGGAGATAACTGAGCCCAAGGCTCCCACCCGGTCAATAAGCATATCAGGGGATCCGAGATCAGGTAGGTCTTGAGAGCTCCCCCTTAGAAAAGGGAGGAAAAGGAGGAGATGGGGTGGAAGGGGGGATTCTTCCAAAACGAAGATAGAGCCGTAGGGAGAAAACGATCCATTTATAGCAAGCTTGCATCACTCTGATTGGACTATTACTTATTACAGATCATCATATCACGTGCTCCTCTCGAAATTAGTTTATGAAACTTCACTTATTTGTTAACTTATGTATACAATATTTGTTAAAACTTATGTAATATTAATAAAATAATAATAATAACAAAAAATACTAATTAAAATGCTGACTTGACATATAGTTCTCAACAAATAGCTTCTATTGTTTGCCCTTCAATTATTTTTCCTTAAATTTTCTTAAATTAGTCTTAAAAAGATCTTAAATAAAAAGATCTTAAATTTACCCTCATAAAATAAATGTCCTTGCAGAATTTGCACAAAAATATGTTTGCCAGTGTGATGTTTGCCAATATGCATTGATAAATGATTATGTGCACCTTACCACAAGTCCTGTACTTGTACAGTACGGTAAAAATATCTCTACCACTATGCCCTATTTTTAATGCATTGCTTTATTGTTATTATTGTTATAATATTCCAGAGGCTTACATATGAGTGTGTGGAGGGCTGTTAGGGTTTTAGTTCTAATTGCATTTGATTTCAACAGACTTTTGACAAAATAATGTTTCAAAACACATTGTCTAATAATTTCTTTTTATTTAAATATAGGGCAATCAAAGAGAAGACCTGACGAATATCACCATGGGCATATGTGTTTAAAAAGGAAGGAAGGAGACTTTGGAGACTACGAGGACATTGGCGTTGATGTTGACAGAACAGTGATTACGGAGCAGATCAAATCTGTTGCACAAGCCTGTGCTCTGATGCTGGGGGTAATTTATCTGCTTAATTTGGCGTACCCAAATGGACTAAAATACTATGAGTTTGCTCAGAAAGTACTTATGCAATTGAATTCTGACAGACTCTCATCAAAAGTTCTCAAGCAGGTGTCAAGAAAATCAAGGCTCACAAATAGCAGTTTATTGAAGGACTTGTTTAATAAATTCATTCATTTTTCCTTATGTGCACGTGTGTGAAATGAATTTGCTCTAGGAACTTGTTGCCTGTACCTAAATGTTTTTAAGACTTGTATACTTAGTTAAAACATTTTTAAAAATGTTTGTGTGTGGATACATTCCATAAAAAGTGCAGTTTGTTGTAGTTGCTAAATCCTTTATTAGCAGTGTTGGGGAGTAACGGAATACATGTACCGGCGGTACGTATTTAGAATACTATTCATGAGTAACTGTATTCCGTTACAGTTACTATTTTTAAACAGGGTATTTAGAATACAGTTACTTTCCTAATACCATTGGAATACTTCGGGCGATGCGTGTCTGGCCGCCGAAACCATAGAAACAGAAGCTACACTCCCGACTGCAATCCCCAGCGTTAACTCAGTGAGACTCACGCAAATGACCCTATTCTCACGCCACACCTCCATTTTCTCACGCAGCAAAAAGGACGATCGCAAACACCGAACAACCATGATTTTCAAATAAACTGCTTTTTTTTGCCGTCATTGTTCGTGAATTCGCTGCTTGATGTTTCGTTTGCACTTTCAGAGGTTTCGTTTACGCTCAAAGCCCTCTTCATCAAGTACAACCAGTACCGCCGCTCCCTATACGCAGAGTACACAGGCTGAGTAGGGCCTCAGCACCGGAAGGGGGCAACATCTCGGACGGTTGCTCAAAAAAACTATATTAACATTTATTTATTAATATTAACATAAACTGAGTGTAAATAAAATGTATATTGATAATATGTTGTTAAATACATTAAAAAAAATTCATTTCATGACGAGCGCAAAAACAAACATGTGATGTAATTTTTTTCCGTGTACGCGCATAGACGCGTGCATCATTTTCAGGTAATTTCCATGAATCTGGAAAACATATTTTTGCTTGTTCACTAGTGAGGCTAACGTTTAAACTTCGCCACAACTGCACCAAATATGCCTTATTTGTTGTTGTTTACGTTCAGTTTATTTGCTTTGCGGCTCTGCATTGTGCTTTAAACTATGACAGGACATGTTTTATGACTTTTCGCGTTTGCCCCTCTTCCCTATGTTGCTGGTAAATACACAAACTCAATTCTTTTAATAACTTGTGCACTACTTTACAATTCTGTTTGCACACCAGCTACATACACACGCACTGCACAATTATTTTCACTTTATGTATTATTTATTATTATATAGTTATTATATTATGTTATATAATTATATAATTCTTTGCAGTTGTTTATTGTTTTGTCTATTTCTATACATTTCCTATTGCTGCTGTTTTTATTGCTTGCATCACTGCAATGACAATAAAGTCTCTTTAGTCTTTACATCGGTGGATGGGTGTGTTTTAGGCCGGTTTTTCATTTTTGTACTTTACTATATGAAATAACAAAACTGACTCATTCTGTAATTTCTAGACATTGTAGTTAAGTGAATGCGAGTCTGTATACCAGCGATCTCTGGTTGAAGCTCGCTGGTGACCGTGACAAGTAGGTACTGTAGATAGGTGGCTACTGGCTAATATGTTTGACTTAAAACAAAACTTGTTCATTTTGATGTTTACATTTTTGTAAAGCAAACACATTTTGCATTCTTCTAATTTTTGCAATATTGTTCTTAGGTGAGAAGTATTCATAATTGAAATTAAAATGTTGGATAGAACCTGTTACATTACCTTGGTTTTACATAAACTATTTTGAAGTTTTTCTTTTCTTGTATAGCTGATATTTTTCTGTGCAGACTGTGAAATACAAAGGGTAAGCAAAATGCATATTATATACATATACTGTATATTACAGACAGTAATGCTGTCTATGTTCAAGCACTTTTTATCTTTATTACAGAAATTGAATTTGTTGACACTTTGATAAATAAACATTATTTAATAAACATAATTATATTGTTTTATTTATTTTTCCCTGTCAGTCAATAATGTTTAGCATTAGAGGCCCTTTTCTTGCAGAAATTGCTACCAACGCATAGTGTGACATTTAATAGACTTGAAGGCTGTTTTCAAGGGGAAGTATTCCAAGTATTTAGAATACAGTACCAGGATTAAGCAAAGTAACGGAATATGTTACAAAATACATTTTAAAGCAGGTATTCTGTATTCTGTAACTAAATACATTTACAAAGTATTCTCCCCAACACTGTTTATTAGGTTAATTTTTCATTAAGTAAACCAAATTAATTATTTTGTGTATTGGTGTGAAATTAAGGTGTTGTAAGAATTTTTGATTTCAATGTAGCATGTACTTAATTATCAATTCAAGACGTGTATATTAACATTTCATACATTTAAAAAAGTGTGTGCCTGTCTGTGTGTGATAAGAATTGCAGTCTGTTCCATCAGTTGATACATTGTTGATGTGAATAGAATGTACTGTAAGAACTATTGTTTTAAACATTGTGCTGTTGAAGAACTTATGAGCAGTGATTTCATATTGTTAGAAATTGCATCCTAAAAAGTAATTAAAATGAATTCAAAACAAATTTGGTCATGTCTCATTTCAAAGTGTATTTGCAAGCAGTTTAACGTTAATTTTAATAAAATAAAAATAAATTAAGTAGGAATAACACTTAAATTGTATTGAACTTAATTTCATTGGATAACTAAATGAAATTGAGTAAATCCAACATAATTTGTTTGTTTAAATTCACCACATATAAATTGAGTAAATCCAACATAATTTGTTTGTTTAAATTTAACCAAACAAATTATTTGCAACGACTTGCCTTAAAAAAATTAAGTAAATCCAATGAATCATTTTTTTCAGTGTACATGTGATTTTTCAGCTTTTTTATTTTTAATAAATTTGCAACAATTTCAAAAAATCATTTTTCACATTGTCATGGGGTATTGTGTGTAGAATTTTGAGGAAATAAATACATTTGATAGATTTTGGAATAAGGCTGTAACATAAAAAAAGAGGAGAAAGTGAAGCGCTATGAATACTTTCCGGATGCACTATATACTAGGGATGCTCATATTGACCGTTAAACCGTTAGGATGCGTTTTTAATCAAAAGATAGTGAAGGGCGGTAATAAGTTACCTTTCTTATAGAATTGTGCTTTAAATAAAGAACTTTATGTTGACCAGATTTTTAGTTAATCATTTACAAGTCAATATTACCTATATGAAAAGATAAAAAAATTAACATGTAAAATTGCAGTGTTAAATGCAATGCTGTCAAACGTTTTAGGCGCACCAGTGCAAAAAGTTTGTCTAGAGCACTGGGAATGCTGGTGTAGCTCTAGATAAATTCAGTTCAGTTAAAACTGCATATGCGCCAGGTCTCAAGTATAGGATTTAGTATTTAACTAATCTGTCAGTTTTCCACAACTCAACATTAACTAGTCTGTATTAGCCATCTCAGTACTGTATATTACTGTACACTGTATATTATCACCTTGATACTTAAGCTTTCTTTAAAAATATTTTGTGTTCAATCGACTAAATAATTCTTTCATTTAATTTTTTCAGTGTATGAGTATAGCTTACACTAGTGTATTTGTGCGAACCCCCCAAAATAGCGCGGCCCCTCTCTGGCCACCCAAGTATTAAATTCTGGCCTAGCCACTGTGGACTACCTGTCTGTCCTGCTCCAGACCCCTTTGTCTTGTAGGTCCTCCTGGAAGGCTGCTTGTATGTCTGGATACAGCTGCACAAGTCTTTTAACATTGATAATTAGAGCCTCTGCACATCCTCACAACCAGAACAACAGAATGATCAGGATGACCTGAAAAATATAACCAGCTGAAATCAGTTGAAATGTATTTTGTCTTGCCTAAGTGATGATGACACAAAAAGGATTTATTTTTCACAAAGGAACCTACCTACTGTACCTATGAAACGGTCTATGATGAATGATGTTTTTATTCCTGGATCCTTGCTGCCATTCACTCAGAGATGGTTTGGACATTTGATTGTGTCTAAATGGTAATGAATTTAAGTTATAAAAACATTGAGAGCAGGGCCATTGATCTTGTAACTTCTACAAATGTTCAGAATTGAACAAGTCAGCAACCAAAACTAGTAAAAGTTATTAATACTAATCTCGACCTAACTATGATTAATTGTCTTGTTTCTGCTGCCCACGGTCTCTCAATCTGCTGATAAAAAAGGGAAAAGTATGGTATTTTTACATAAATGAAACTGCAAACATCTGAACTATAAGTGGGTAAGCGATAAGCGTCTTTTCTTATAAGCAACTCACTGAATAATTTGTCACTGGTAATACCTAAAAACCAAACGTCCCGAGTTTGGCTCATAGCTGTCCACATATCTGCCCAGTAGCTTCTGGTAATACCGAAGACATTGATCAGCTTGTCCAACTGAGATTGGAGTTAAACTGCAATCAGGTATCCAATACTGCAAAGAAAGAGAAACCCAACTTGGGTTTACAATTAACACAATATTTAGGAATGTATTTATTAAGATTTTTCAACAACTAAGGCCTGTTCACACCACGCATGATAACGATAAAAATGTAAATGTATGCAAATTGTATAATGTCCCATACACACATTTCAAGTAATTGTGCAGTTAATTCTCATATTGTAGTTTGTGAGAGCTTTAAAATATTTTTTCTTCCATAAAATAATCTCTACTGAAACACAACAATATATAAATATAATTTAAACTGATCTATTAACATGTCTGTCAGGAGCTGATCTACCTTATCATTTATTTTTCGTTTTTTTATTTAAACAGGTAAATCAATACTAATTTGATATATATATATATATATATATATATATATATATATATATATATATATATATATATATATATATAAATATTATACTAATCACTGTTACACACAGTGGCCAAGAGTGCAAATGTGAAAGTTATAAAACACAGGTAAAGCAGACAGCTTATATATATATATATATATATATATATATATATATATATATATATATATATATATATATATATATATATATATATATATATATATATATAAAGTTTGTCACTTTTTCTGTTGTGGTCTGTGCTATGTGAGGTTGTGTGTGTTGTCAAACTGATTTTTTTTTCACAAAAACACAGCCCCTCTTTTGCTCATCACTGTCTGACAAGTGTCTGGCAGTCAGTCAAAAGTATACTTACATATAAAGATGTTCAGCAGCTACATGGCTCTTAGATTAACCTTTGACCTCCTTTTTAGTTGATGTGGAAAACCAAAGCAAAATAGAGAAAAGACAAAACATGACTGAATATCATGGCTGTACAAATCAAAATGTATTCATTTAGGGCAGTGTATTCATTCAGCAGTGTAAATAATATACATGTAATTTATAGCTATGATGTAAAGCTGAATTTTCAGCAACATTACTCAAATTTTCAGTGTCACTTGATCTTTCAGAAATCTTTCTAAGATGTTGATTTAGTGCTTGATGTTGAACTAATATAATGGTGATCATCAAATGATGCTGATTTGCTGTTAAAGAAAATTTCTGATTGTTATCAATGCTAAAAACAGATGTGATGACATGAAATGTTTTTTTCCAAGATGTATTGTTAAATAGACTACAAAGCTTAAATGGGAAAGTACACTACTACAGTCAGTGAGATATTTTAAGAAATGTATATTTATATTCAGCAAGGATGCATTAAACTAATCAGAAGTGAGAGTGTAGATTTCTGTTTCATATAACGTTACTGTTTAATTTAAACTTTCAATTCATCAATGAATCATGAAAAATAAAACAAAATGAAAATCACAAATATTACTTTATCAGCAGCAAATCTGCATATTAAATAAGTTCTGCAGAATCATGTGACATGATTTAATTTCACGCACTTGTTTTAATGTCAAAACGTTCCTAAAATAACTGCAATAAAGACAAGTAACAGATGCATAATGATATAGACATGCAACGTGTATCATGATATGCAATGGAAATTCATATTGAATAATCCTCTGCTTAAAGTTACCTGTGTTTCCTGCATCTCTGTGATCAGCTCCTTTCAGAAATTTAGAAATCTTGTATCTTATTTTCTGTAGCAGGGGGTTATTCTGTCACTCCTGAAACCACAGAACACTGTTTTACTTAACATTTGTTTAAGATACCATGAAATATCAAAACATGATTAAACTTTTGATTCACGCTCCTTGACAGTACAATGCATATTTTAGGCTAAATAGAGTACTTTCAATAAAACATTGACAAAACCTCTCATCTAAGCATAACGAAGAAATAAAAGCCAAAACTTTAACAAACAAGTTTAACAAGAGCTAAGTAAGTTAACGTAATGTTACCCCGACGCTAACGTTACCAGTGCTAAGATGCTAACGGACTTTTACGAATTCTAACCATTTATATAACATAAATATTCAACAGAATATACATCAATTACCAATAATTAAAGTGTGAGGAACAGTTTTATGTAGTATTTGCTTTGTTTTAGGGACTAAACTTACCTAAAAACAGTGAAAACCGCAGCGAGAGAAGTTTTGCTGTCTCTTTCAGGTGGTGTCGTTACCTCGTTTCCCATAGCAACTACCTCTCCCGCTCCAGTGTTAGAATGAGACGCGCGCACGCACGCACATCAAAGTCATGCAGTATTTACATAAATAAACATGATCACTACATAAACAACTTAAATAATAACTTTTTATATTAAATCTTGTATTTAGCAGTTTTATATAACCTAGCATCTTTAAAATGAGCTTACAGTATTTTATAGCCTACTAAACTGTTACAAAACAAAGTCCCACTTTATTTGTGCCTCAGATTCACTGTAAAAAATAAATAAGCAATATATATAAATGCATGTATTTATAAAATAAAGATGTCACTCTGTAAAAAGGTGTTTATTTTAAATGAAAACGTTTTCATTATTAAAAAAAACAGTTAAACAACAATGAAAAATACTTTTTATATGACTTGAATTAAAATCCTGTATTGAAGGCATTTTGGTCAGGTTTAATGCGTTTATGTAGGTTATTTAAAGCTGGACAGACCGACGCAATAGACATGATGTATGTCGCGTTTGGTTCATTTAATATGCACGCGAAAACTCACTTGTAAACCAAATATGTTGCCGGATTCTTTCATGGGCACGAGAGATAAAGTGCTTATGAAGTGCTTCGTCGGCCTCTGGTCGTTAACCGATGCAGAGCCGACGTTTGATGAGCTGGGACAATAGAACACACGACCAAATTATCATGCCTATGTTTGGCCGACCATATATAGATGTTAGAATTAAAGGGACCGACGTTTTGAGCTTCGGCCGACGTCGGCCCAAAGTATGTGTGCTGTCCGGGGCATTTCTTATGATGACCCAGGGACAACAACTCCATCAGCCAATCAAACGTCATGATGTCATCATTATGTGCCCCCTGCAAAAATTCAAAAAAAGAAGAAGAAAAACACCTGCATTTTTACCAGTGAAGAGGACAAGTGAAAAAGGTAAGATCATGAGTTTTCTCCTATCAATTTACAGAATGATCGCAAAATTAATATTTGTTTATAGATTTGCTCTTTTTTCCAGCTTAGCAAACATTTAACTTTAGTTTGCATGGACAAGTTAGCATTAGCCTAATTAGCCATCCATACAAGTCTAACGTTAGATTGATGTGCTCTAATGTACTTTCTGGCTCAAATTAAAACAAGATAACTAATTGATTTTTTAAAATAATGTGCCTAGCTATCAAACACAATTAAACGTGGTCTTTTTCTAGCTTAAAGTGACCGCTAATTTGTCTAATACGTCTGTTTTAGCATATATTATGCCACTGTTTCATTCAAAGACAAACGGCTGAAATGCAGAACAAACAGCACTTGTTTAAACAAAAGAGAGTATTTGAGACGCTAACGTACTGTGATTCACTGTAAAATCAAGGTTGAGTCGATTTAATCAGATTATTTATTCTGTTTAATATGAATATGTTGACCTCAGGTCATCATCACTGATCCATTAATAACGTATCATTATTATATTTAACGTTACCTCAGGTCATCGTCGCTGATTTAATAATACATATCATTATCATCTTTACCTCTGCTCATCATTGCTAATTTATTAATAACGTATATTTTGACCTCAGGTCATCATCGCTGATGTAATAATATCATTAATATGTTGACCTCAGGTCATCATAGCTGATTTATTAGCATCATTAATATGTTGACCTCAGGTCATCATCGCTGATATAATATCATTAATATGTTGACCTCAGGTCATCATTGCTGATTTATTAACATCATTAATATGTTGACCTCAGGTCATCATTGCTGATTTATTAACATCATTAATATGTTGACCTCAGGTCATCATTGCTGATTTATTAATATCATTATTATGTTGACCTCAGGTCATCACTGCTGATTTATTAACATCATTAATATGTTGACTTCAGGTCATCATGGCTAATGTAATAATATCATTAATATATTGACCTCAGGTCATCATCCCTAAATTATTATTATTATTATTATTATTATTAATATGTTGAACTCAGGTCATCATCATCGCTGATGTAATGATATCATTAATATGTTGACCTCAGGTCACCGTCACTGATTTATTAATACATATCATTATCATCTTTACCTCTGGTCATCATCGCTGATTTGTTAATAACGTATATGTTGACCTCAGGTCATCATCGCTGATTTACTAATATTAATATGTTGACCTCATGTCATCATCGCTGATTTATTAATAATAATATGTTGACTTCAGGTCATCATTGCTGATTTATTAACATCATTAATATGTGGACCTAAGGTCATCATCGCTGATTTATTAATATTAATAAGTTGACCTCAGGTCATCATTGCTGATGTAATAATTTCATTAATATGTTGACCTCAGGTCTTTATCGCTGATTTATCAATATTAATATGTTGACCTCAGGTCATCCTTGCTGATTTATTAACATCATTAATATGTTGACCTCAGGTCATCATCGCTGATTTATTAATATTAATATGTTGACCTCAGGTCATCATTGCTGATATATTAACATCATTATTATGTTGACCTCAGGTCATCATCGCTGATTTATTAATATTAATATGTTGACCTCAGGTCATCATTGCTGATGTAATAATTTCATTAATATGTTGACCTCAGGTCATCATCGCTGATTTATCAATATTAATATGTTGACCTCAGGTCATCCTTGCTGATTTATTAACATCATTAATATGTTGACCTCAGGTCATCATTGCTGATTTATTAATATTAATATGTTGACCTCAGGTCATCATTGCTGATTTACTAACATCATTAATATGTTGACCTCAGGTCATCATTGCTGATTTATTAATATTAATATGTTGACATCATGTCATCATCGCTGATTTATTAATATCATTAATATGCTGACCTCAGGTCATCATCGTTGATTTATTAATATAATTGTTATGTTGACCTCAGGTCATCATCGTTGATTTATTAATATAAATTTTATGTTGACCTCAGGTCATCATCGCTGATTTATTAAAATTTATATGTTGACCTCAGGTCATCATCGCTGATTTATTAACATCATTAATATGTTGACCTCAGGTCATCATCGCTGATCCATTAATAACGTATCAGTATTATATTTAATGTTACTTCAGGTCACTGTCACTGATTTAATAATACATATTATTATCATCTTTACCTCTGGTCATCATCGCTGATTTATTAATAATGTATATGTTGACCTCAGGTCATCATCGCTGATTTACTAATAATAATATGTTGACCTCAGGTCATCATTGCTGATTTATTAACATCATTATTATGTTGACCTCAGGTCATCATTGCTGATTTATTAACATCATTAATATGTTGACCTCAGGTCATCATTGCTGATTTATTAATATCATTATTATGTTTACCTTAGGTCATCATTGCTGATTTATTAACATCATTAATATGTTGACCTCAGGTCATCATTGCTGATTTATTAACATCATTAATATGTTGACCTCAGGTCATCATTGCTGATTTATAAATATCATTATGATGTTGACCTCAGGTCATCATTGCTGATTTATTAACATCATTAATATGTTGACTTCAGGTCATCATGGCTAATGTAATAATATCATTAATATATTGACCTCAGGTCATCATCACTGAATTATTATTATTATTATTAATATGTTGACCTCAGGTTATCATCATCGCTGATGTAATAATATCATTAATATGCTGATCTCAGGTCATCATCGCTGATTTATTAACATCATTAATATGTTGACCTCAGTTCATCATCGTTGATCCATTAATAACGCATCATTATTATAGTTAATGTTACCTCAGGTCACCGTCACAGATTTATTAATACATATCATTATCATCTTTACTTCTGGTCATCATCGCTGATTTATTAATAACGTATATGTTGACCTCAGGTCATCATCGCTGATTTATTAATAACAATATGTTGACTTCAGGTCATCATTGCTGATTTATTAACATCATTAATATGTTGACCTAAGGTCATCATCGCTGATTTGATAATATTATTATGTTGACCTCAGGTCATCATTGCTGATGTAATAATTTCATTAATATGTTGACCTCAGGTCATCATCGCTGATTTATCAATATTAATATGTTGACCTCAGGTAATCTTTGCTGATTTATTAACATCATTAATATGTTGACCTCAGGTCATCATTGCTGATTTATAAATATTAATATGTTGACATCAGGTCATCATCACTGATTTATTAATATCATTAATATGTTGATCTCAGGTCATCATCGTTGATTTATTAATAAAATTATTATGTTGACCTCAGGTCATCATCGTTGATTTATTAATATAATTATTATGTTGACCTCAGGTCATCATCGCTGATTTAATAATGCCATTAATATGTTGACTTCAGCTCATCATGGCTAATGTAATAATATCATTAATATATTGACCTCAGGTCATCATCGCTGATTTATTAATATTAATATGTTGACCTCAGGTCATCATCGCTGATTTATTAGCATCATTAATATGTTGACCTCAGGTCATCATCGCTGATCCATTAATAACATATCATTATTATATTTAATGTTACTTCAGGTCACCATCACTGATTTAATAATACATATCATTATCATCTTTACCTCTGGCCATCATCGCTGATTTATTAATAATGTATATGTTGTTAAGGACAACATGCCAATCCTTCTCCAAATATGTGGACTAAAAGCTCAAATGAACGCTGGACAGAGAAACTCCGTGAACACAAACAATCCGAAGATGTGCCTAAATAGAACGTGAGTGCTGTTTTTCTGTACAACAAATGTCTTGTTTGTCATGTTATGGATTGCTAATTTTGCACACCTGACAGCTCTTTAAAAAAGGTCATGGGCCAGAGTTTAATCATAAGCAATGATCAAATGTCCATCAGCTTGCATTTAAGGAATTTGCTAAATAGGCTCGGGTCGCCGGCGATTTTTGTGTGAAATGAGCTAAATTCTATTTTGATATTGGGTGAAAGGCCTAGGTTAACATCACAACATTTTTGATGGACTTTGTAAAAGAATTATTTAGCTTTTTAACAAGAGAGAGAGAGAGAGAGAGAGAGAGATTACACAGACACACTTACAGTGTTGCTGGTATGTTCTCATCAGGCATCCCAGAAAGAAGTTTCTCTTTTGAAACATACTTGGCCAGTGTCATTCCAAACTTCTGGGCAAGGTCCTTTGCCTCCCCCTCTGTCAAACAGCTGAATATGTTCACCTTAGTTTCTCCAACAGACTGGGTGGAACATCTTTTTTTGCCACTTATGTATAACAAGTACAGTGTCACAACTGAAAAATACACAAGCAGGGCTTTCTAAATATCAAGCATGTATTCTGTTAATAGCCATGTAAGCCTATATGTAATGTATATGATTTGCTTTCACTAATAATCTTGAATGACGCACCCTGCACAAAAACAGTGAAGGTATTTATTCGTATTATTATTATTATTAAATGGCAGGCTTTAAACTATTTTATTTTGCCACTACTTTACTGCTTTTATAGGGAAATTTATGCAGTACAACCCCTTAAATCAGCGATGATCTGAGGTCAACATTATAATATGCATCAATAAATCAACAATGACTTGAGGTCAACATATCAATACACTTGAGGAATTGATATATATATATATATATATATATATATATATATATATATGAGGATGACCTGAAGTAAATAAGCATTAACAATCTGCATTAATAAATCAGCAATGATGACCTCAGTTAAATATTAATGATAGGTAGAAATGAATCAGTGATGATGACCTGAGGTCAACATAATAATTATGTTAATAAATCAGCGATGATGACCTGAAGGTAAACATAATAAATATATGAAAAAATCAGCGATGATGACCTGAGGTCAACATATTAATGATGTTAATAAATCAGCGATGATGACCTGAGATCGACATAATAATGATGTTAATA
Source organism: Danio kyathit (assembly GCA_903798195.1). Lineage (NCBI taxonomy): Eukaryota > Metazoa > Chordata > Actinopteri > Cypriniformes > Danionidae > Danio > Danio kyathit. The sequence continues at coordinate 46,175,467 of LR812536.1, forward strand.
AATCAGCAATGATGACCTGAGGTCTACATATTAATGATGTTAATAAATCAGCAATGATGACCTGAGGTCAACATATTATTATTAATAAATCAGCAATGATGACCTGAGGTCAACATATTAATGATATTATTACGTCAGCGATGATGACCTGAAGGTAAACATAATTACATTAATAAATCAGCAATGATGACCTGAGGTCAACATAATAGTTATATTAAAAAATCAGTAATGATGACCTGAGGTCAACATAATAATTATAATAATAAATCAGCAATGATGACCTGAGGTCAACATAATTATATTCAAAAATCAGCGATGATGACCTGACGTCAACATATTAATGATATTATTACATCAGCGATGATGACCTGAGGTCAACAAATTAATGATGTTAATAAATCAGCGATGAGGACATCATGACGTTTGATTGGCTGATAGAGTTGTTGTCCCTGGGTCATCACAAAAAATGTTGGTCTCAGGGCAACTAGCACTTGGCAAAATCAGGACGAGCCACGAGCTGCACATTAATGGATGAAATATTGAACCTTTTCAAGTCCTTTATTTTATTTGTTTTCATTTTTAAATCAATAGCATGCAGGGCGTCAGACAAAGGGCCTGTTAATATCATTATATGAATAACTCCAATTCGCTTGATGACATCAATCACACTGTAAAACAATATCCGTAAAAAAATGCAGTTTTCCGTATTTTGTGATTCATGTTTTTTTTTATTATTTCCCCCCCTGTTTATTTATGCTTTTGAATTGCATTATTGGACCTTGATCTTTCTTCCAACAACTTCTGAACTTGAAAAGTTAAAAAAAGTGACTTTTATAGACATTTTTAATAGTTGAAAGTGATATATTGTCTGAGTTGGTGTTGTGATTTACGCTACAAAAACCTTGTACCCTGCCAATACATGTTATTTTCCATCCTTATTTTTCTCTATAATGTTTCTTATGCGTTGTATTATTTCAAACTGCTAAAATGTCCATAGAGGTAGACTGTAGAGTTGAATTTTCAACATCAAAAATCGACAGAGCAGAGATCCCGTGATGCAATTCACGACCATAAATAAACGGAAAACCCTCGTGAAGCACGATATAGGCCTATATACTGTTACAGGTTTTTAAATTTTTAGCTCATTTCACTCACAAAAATCGCCGGCGGCCCGAGCCTATTTTGCAAATTCCTTAAATGCAAGCTGATAGACGTTTGATCATTGCTTATGATTAAACTCTGGCCCATGACCTTTTTTTAAGAGCTGTCAGGTGTGCAAAATTTGCAATCCGTAACATGACAAACAAGACATTTGTTGTACAGAAAAAACAGCACTCACGTTCTATTTAGGCACATCTTCGGATTGTTTGTGTTCACGGAGTTTCTCTGTCCAGCGCTCATTGGAGCTTTTAGTCCACATATTTGGAGAAAGATTGGCATGTTGTCCTCTATGCCACAAGGAAATGAACGAATGGATATATAAAAAAACAAATAATGCAGTTGTTAGGGCAAAACGGGGGGGGGGGCAACCCGGAACTAATAAGGCTTATCTAATGAAGTGGCCGGCGAGCATCTATATATAGCCTAGCGTTCACAAGTCTGCTTTTTTACGTTTTCCAAGCATCGGCCGCTTTTACTTGCACTAAAGTGTTGCCATCGTAAGTTTGAATATTGGTTGACAGGCAGGGCCGGATTAAGAACACATTGGGTCCTGGGACTATACCAAATCAAGGGCCCCCTTTAATTCTTTACCTTACAAAAGTGTGTGTGTGTGTGTGTGTGTGTGTGTGTGTGTGTGTGTGTATATATATATATATATATATATATATATATATATATATATATATATATATATATATATATATATTAGTTGTTGTTGTTGCTTTTATTATCATTATTGTTATTAATAATAATAATTTGCTAATTTATATTATGTAATATTCCACCATTTAATTTATATTGGATTGTTATATTTTTTCTATTTAATTAAAATAATCCTGCAAGTAGGCAAAACAAAAAACATTTGCAATACTTCCTAAATAAGTGCTTTATAATAAATATTTTAAATAGGGGTTAACCTTTAAAAAGTTTCATTAGAATTTTAGCTGACCATGACAGGTACACACTTGAGAAGACAAGGAGGTTGCTCTTCTTGGTGTTGTGTCAATGCGAGCAATGCTGCGCTCGGTTCCTGCTGCCGTGCCTTCTTTTAAATACCCTAATCTTGACTGTGACTTTCGCATACGGCCATACCACCCTGAGCACGCCCGATCTCGTCCGATCTCGGAAGCTAAGCAGGGTCGGGCCTGGTTAGTACTTGGATGGGAGACCGCCTGGGAATACCAGGTGCTGTAAGCTTTTGGTTCTCCTTCATTTGTCAGCTAATACACTTCTCCATGTCCCAGCTTTGCTGCTAGAATCTATATACTTTAAATTCGATTGCTGCGTTACTTATACATTTGCTTTTCTCTGTGACTTCTGTCTGTTTCAGAGCAGCAAGGGAAAGCCCAGCTGTGTCATTCTTTCTGTTCTCCTCCAGGGGGCGATGGAGAGGCTTATTCTTCACCCTCTCAACAGCAACACGCAGTGAAACTGTTTAGGGCTACAAGCTCCTCAACTTAAGCTATAGCCCACACAGGTTTCCAAAGCTTTGGGGGGGCCGTAGCCATTACATTCGATTTATTTACAAAAAGTACCCCTGACATTGCAAGCTAGCATTGCATTAATTTTACCTCACTCATTGGCATTTTCATGATGTGTCTCCACGACCTGCACATAAATGAATGAAATATTCAACCTTTTCAAGTCCTATATGTATGTGTTTTCATTTTTTAATCAATAGCATGCAGGGCGTCAGACATAGGGCTTGTTAATATCATTATATGAATAACTCCAATTCACTTGATGACATCAATTACACTGTAAAACAATATCCGTAAAAAATGCAGTTTTCCGTATTTTGTGATTCATGTTTTTTTTTATTTCCCCCCCTGTTTATTTATGCTTTTGAATTGCATTATTGGACCTTGATCTTTCTTCCAACAACTTCTGAACTTGAAAAGTTCAAAAAAGTGACTTTTATAGACATTTTTAATAGTTGAAAGTGATATATTGTCTGGGTTGGTGTTGTGATTTACGCTACAAAAACCTTGTACCCTGCCAATACATGTTATTTTCCATCCTTATTTTTCTCTATAATATTTCTTATACGTTCTATTATTTCAAACTGCTAAAATGTCCATAGAGGTAGACTGTGGAGTTGAATTTTCAACATCAAAAATCGACAGAGCAGAGATCCCGTGATGCAATTCACGACCATAAATAAACGGAAAACCCTTGTGAAGCACGATATAGGCCTATATACTGTTACAGGTTTTTAATTTATTTTTTTTTATTTTTTTGTACTTTGTACAATTGCTCTGTTAAAAAGCTAAATAACTCTTTCACAAAGTCCATCAAAACTGTTGTGATATTACCCAAGGCCTTTTACCCAATATCAAAATAGAATTTAGCTCATTTCACACACAAAAATCGCCGGCGGCCCGAGCCTATTTTGCAAATTCCTTAAATGCAAGCTGATAGACGTTTGATCATTGCTTATGATTAAACTCTGGCCCATGACCTTTTTTTAAGAGCTGTCAGGTGTGCAAAATTTGCAATCCGTAACATGACAAACAAGACATTTGTTGTACAGAAAAACAGCACTCACGTTCTATTTAGGCACATCTTCGGATTGTTTGTGTTCACGGAGTTTCTCTGTCCAGCGCTCATTGGAGCTTTTAGTCCACATATTTGGAGAAAGATTGGCATGTTGTCCTCTATGCCACAAGGAAATGAACGAATGGATATATAAAAAAACAAATAATGCAGTTGTTAGGGCAAAACGGGGGGGCCAACCCGGAACTAATAAGGCTTATCTAATGAAGTAGCCGGCGAGCATCTATATAACTGCCGTCACTGCAAAGCAGATTGATAGCCTAGCGTTCACAAGTCTGCTTTTTTACGTTTTCCAAGCATCGGCCGCTTTTACTTGCACTAAAATGTTGCCATCGTAAATTTAAATTTGAATATTGGTTGACAGGCAGGGCCGGATTAAGAACACATTGGGTCCTGGGACTATACCAAATCAAGGCCCCCCTTTAATTTTTTAACTTACAAAAGTGTGTGCGTGTGTGTGTGTGTGTGTGTGTGTGTGTGTGTGTGTGTGTGTGTGTGTGTGTGTGTGTACCCAGGTGAAAAAGAAGTGTTCTTAAATATATTACAAATGTACTTGAAATGTAGATAGTATGTTTAAAGCACAATAAGCACACATAACATACTTACTTTAAGTGCATTCTAAATGTGTTGGTTTGCATTTTAATGTATTTATTATAAAGTATACTACAAGTACATTGGTAAAAAATATGCTTAATTGTACTTTTAAAAAATATGCTAGAACTCAAGCATACTATTTATGCATTTTAATGTATTTACAGAAAACATACAAATTTTATTCTTTCTTAAAGTATATTTTATGTGTACTTTGTATAAGAACATTGTGAAATGGTACCAATTTGAGTGTGTTTAAAGTATGCATGTTATTTTTAATTGTTTTAGACAATGAAACATTTTAAATGCTGCAAATGAGCATGTGCTTTAGCCTCTATTTCAATATATATATATATATATATATATATATATATATATATATATATATATATATATATATATATATATATATATATATATATATATATATGGGTTTTTTAAAATATATTTTGTAAAGTTTAATAATTCACTCAAACCATGAGCATAACCTATTTTTCAAAATGAAGATATATTTAAGTATTTCAAATATTTTGTAAAGTATATTAAGTCAAACATGCATGCATTATATAAGTCAAATTTGAAAATGTACCACTTATGTAAATATATTAAGCTAAGTATTTATGTTTAGCAACAAAACTACAATACATCATGTAGTTATGTGTGTACTTGGAAAAATAGATACACTTTTTTTGCACTACAAATAGATGTACATACGATATTATTTGGCAGAGGTACTGACATACATTTCTCTGTAAGGTGACATAAGGTCTACCAGAATGTTGCGTTTAAATCAGTTTGACCAATCAGAGCCCAGCTTTTCAAATCGAAACATTCAATCCCATGCAGCCATAGAAACGCAAGCTTATTGAGCGCGGGCAACAAGTTGATATTTGCCGATTAACAGAAGTCCGTTTGTTTCCGAAGTTTGCATAGCTTTTTTTTCCCAGACTCAGATCTTGTGAAGGTAGACGTCACCGATATAATAATACGATAACATCGACGATTGCAAAACCTGGTCAAATCGCACGAACAACTAACGTTAGACAGTGGAGATGTCGGGATGTTTGCCGAGTCGAAGCAGGGATGGGGAGCAAAATAAACTGTCAGCGAAAATACTGCTTCTTGGTGGTAAGTGTATTCTCGCTAACTATTAGCATAACTAACTTGTGTTGTTCACTTTGGCTTTAGAAAATGTTTTTCAACGTGGATAGTACATATGTGTGTTTTCCGTTCAGCCTATAACGATCGTTACCTAATAAGGACCAACTTTTTCCAACGTATTTGCAGGCTGAATAGTAGTTAACGTTATTACAGTGTGCTGACCTTGTAACGTGCTTGTGATTCGATCTAATATATAAATAATGAATAGCTCACTTCAAACTAATTCTGAATAAGCATTAATATAGACAGCTTATTTAATGGAATTGTGTTTTCTCTTTTTTGCAAACTAATTCAATGTGGTTTCTTACTAATGTATATTACTATATCAACACCTAAATTCTCTTAACCATTAACTTCCATTGTTTGGACAAATTATAGTATGAATATAATAAATATATCTACTATTGTGCTTGTACTTTTTAATTGTTAATAATACCTATTTTATGTTGGTTTATGTCCATACAGTTTAATCTTACAACTGTACTGCTTTTCTTTGATTCATTTATGTCTAATTGCAGATGTGTACAAAGATTTAATTGTGAAAAGAGATTTCAAGAAAGGAGAAGACATCTGGATGACCAGTAAAGGAACACAGCAAGAAAATAAAAAAACGTCTTGAGGCTGTTAAGGTATGCGAGCATCTTACTATTCTACTTACAGATTGCTGTACTGCAGTGGTGGAAAGAGTACTGAAAAACATACTTTGCGAGAAAAAAAAGTATCTGTTGTAAATACTACTGAAGGTGTAAGTAAAAAGCAGCACAATTAAAAGTACTAATAGTGCTGTATTACTCTGCGAAATATACTCCACCTTTTACCCTGCAGATTAAATATGTAGCTTATGGCAGTGTGTGTCAGTTACAAACATTTTCTTTCTCAGTGTAAGAGAAATTAATTAATTGCCATTCATGAACTATAAATTTAAAATGTGAGCTTAATATAATGTGAGAACACAAAAAATAAACATGCACATATAATAAGCTGACTGAAAGCAGGTAAATGTGTTCCTCGCTGTTAGCTGTGAGGATATGTTAATACTTATTATGCACTTTGATCCCTGACTAACAAGTTACCAGTGTCCAGTAGGTGGCACTGCAAAACAAGCTTCTGCAGAAATGATTGAATACATAATTTGTTGAATTTAGTAATTATAAGGCTTGATTTCTAGCTAATTAACATAGACAAGAAAAGTAGTGTCTGCAGGTAAAAGGTTGCAGGTGTCACATGTAAAAGTACAGATACAGGTTATAAAAATTTACTAAAATAAAAGCCCAAATTAAAAAAAAAAAAAAACACTTAAAGTACAATTCCAAGAAGAACTACTTCATTACAGTAAATTTGAGTATTTGTGATAGTCACTAAACACCACACTGAAACTTTTCATTTTTGGATGGTCTGAATGGTGTTAAATGTTTATTATGTAAATGTTTTAGGTTTCAAGTACTTCTCAAAGTCCAGCTACATTTGCAATGGGGGAACAACTTTAAAGAGACCTCAAGAAGCTACAAAGAAAGAAAAAACAGCTCCTGTAACCTGAGTTGAGAAGATCAAGGAAAAGAACAGTAAGTAATGTTTTAGTACTAAGTAATTTCATAGGCACTCAAAAAGTTTGGGAATGTTTTATAGTCTTGTGAAGGACTGTTGTAAATAAATATTAACTTGTTAAATGTGACTGTTTCATAAAACAACAGTAACACTAAAATAAAGTGGTATGGTAGAGCCTCTTCTAACCTTGTATCTGTTTTAACAAATACAGGCGGCATTGGATAGTGACAACGCACAAGAAGATGATGGAGACAAGGAATTAAAAACAGCCTTTTGCAGAGGAAATCTCCCCAGAAAACCTCTGTTGAGCTCAATGACGATATAGTCAAAGCTTTGAAAGGTAACTTAAGGCCATCATGTAGATTAAAAGTAATTGTGGATCTGTAATGACAGCTATGTTACAGTAGCATTCATTTTTTATCCAAGGTTTATTAATCATGTTTTGCACATGATCAATATACATATGTTTGACATTTTTATATTCAGCTTATTTCTTTATCAATTATATTGAAAAATGCTTCTGCTAACAACTTCCACATTTCACAAGGTAAGTACTATTTTAGAACAATAAAATACATACTATATAAAAGTTTTAAAATTACAGCAATGCTTCATTAAAAAATAAGGATTTAAACCTAAAATGGAGAATATAGGGCAGCACGGTGGCTCTGTGGTTAGCACTATCGCCTCACAGCGAGAAGGTAAATGGTTTGAGTCCTGGCTAGGTCAGTTGGGCCGTAAATTTGCCATAGCGTATGAGAGTGTGTGTAAATGCAAGAGTGTATGGGTGTTTCCCAGTACTGGGTTGCAGCCGGAATTAATCATTTAATTATTATTACAATTTTGTAGACCTTCCTGGGATTGTAAATTGTGTGTGCATGAGAAGAAGCTCATCTCACAGCTCAAGTTCAAGCCTGAATTCCAGTGAATTGTGTCCTTCTGCATCTTTAGAAAGGGTAAGACAAGATCTTATGACAATAATTTTTTTTCTTTAAGCTGCCTTTTTGTGTATTCATGACCACTTAAATTTAGTACACTAAAATAGTTATCACTTGTAATGTTGTATAAATCATTTTATAGTACTCTTGCTTGTTTTTCATTCGATCTAGATGGTGCTTGCCGATTTGGACATTACAGTGCCAAAGAGGATGTATCAGAGACTCAAGAGTTTCACTTTTCACCCAAGAACTGGCCACATTAATTTTTGGTGAATAATTTTTTGCAAGATGCACCCTTACAGGAAAATCTGGCAATGAAACCTGTAAGGACCAGTTGGACCCTCACAAGGTCAATGTGCTGATAGGTATGTTTTGTTCCTGTACATCATCTTTTAAAATGTTTTTTTATTTTTTTTATTTATCAATGTCAAGGGGAACGGAATACAGCTAAATAATAGTATTTAATAAAAAATAACATTTTGTAATTTTTACATTATTTGACAGTACATGTAATGTTTATATTATAAAATTGCTTATATATCTAAACAGTACTTTTCTCTTTCCACAGACACTCATTCATTTTCTTTTCGGCTTAGCCCCTTTATTAATCTGGGGTCGCCCCAGCGGAATGAACCACCAACTTATCCATCATATGTTTTTTGTGCAGCGGATGCCCTTCAAGCCACAACCCATCTCTGGGAAACATCCATACACTCTCATTCACACTCACACACTACGGACAATTTAGCCTACCCAATTCACCTGTACTGCATGTCTTTGGACTGTGGGGGAAACCGGAGCCTGCGGAGGAAACCCACGCGAACGCAAACTCCACACAGAAATGCCAACTGACCCAGCTGAGGCTCGAACCAGCGACCTTTTTGCTGTGAGGCAACAGCACTACCTACTGCGCCACTGCGTTGCCCTCCACAGACACTGTAAAAAAAAGAATTCCCAAACACCACAGTGTCTGAGGTGCGATCTCTCATCACAGAAAATGCAACGAGGCTTTCCCTCCACTTTAGGGATACAGTGAAGCATCAGCTCTATGGTTTAATGTTTTGTCGCATGTGTTTTCTTGTTTGTTTGCATTTTACTTCACACTGTTGTACAATGTTAACTGTCAATTGAAAAAGTTGAAAATTACAGTTTTCAAGCATTCAAAAACCATGCAGTTATTTGTGTTTGTGTTGTACTTTTACAGCATATTTGTAATATAATTCAAATACATTCTTCTGAATGATTTTGTTAAATGTTGTTGAAATAAAGTAGGTCTTGTTGTACTCTGCAAATGTATAGTAAGTATAGTAATAACACACTAATGTGAAGCTTAAAATATTTTTCTACTGGGCTTAAAATATACTTTTAACTAGTTTTTAAAATGCACTTCAGCTGTGCTTAAATTATACTTTATCAGAACTTAAAGTATACTTCAACTCAGCTTATATTGTACTTTAATTGGTTTTAAAATGCACTGCAGCTATGCTGAAAATACACTTTATCTGAACTTAAAATATACTTCAACTGTGTTTAAAATATACTTTAACTCTGTTTCAAGTATATAATTTAAATGTACTTTAAATAAAATACACTTTTAAAAGTACTCTTTAATTGTACTCAAAATAGGTCCATTTTAACACAACTAAGTATGTTAAAACATATTTTAAGTAGCTTAAAGTTAATCTTAAGTATATATAAAATAACAATTAATATGCTTGAAGTTGTTCCAAAATAACACATTTAATATACACTTAGTATAGTACAATTAAAATATGATAAGTATGTCTAAAAAAGTACAACTTAAGTACACTTTCTTTTTACCTGGGTATATATATATATATATATATATATATATATATATATATATATATATATATATATATATATATATATATATATATATATATTAGTTGTTGTTGTTGCTTTTATTATCATTATTGTTATTAATAATAATATTTTGCTAATTTATATTATGTAATATTCCACCATTTAATTTATATTGGATTGTTATATTTTTTCTATTTAATTAAAATAATCCTGCAAGTAGGCAAAACAAAAAACATTTGCAATACTTCCTAAATAAGTGCTTTATAATAAATATTTTAAATAGGGGTTAACCTTTAAAAAGTTTCATTAGAATTTTAGCTGACCATGACAGGTACACACTTGAGAAGACAAGGAGGTGGCTCTTCTTGGTGTTGTGTCAATGCGAGCAATGCTGCGCTCGGTTCCTGCTGCCGTGCCTTCTTTTAAATACCCTAATCTTGACTGTGACTTTCGCATACGGCCATACCACCCTGAGCACGCCCGATCTCGTCCGATCTCGGAAGCTAAGCAGGGTCGGGCCTGGTTAGTACTTGGATGGGAGACCGCCTGGGAATACCAGGTGCTGTAAGCTTTTGGTTCTCCTTCATTTGTCAGCTAATACACTTCTCCATGTCCCAGCTTTGCTGCTAGAATCTATATACTGTAACAATTGCTATACGTGGGCAACTGGAGCTAATATAGCCTAGCTAAACTGTTTATTTAATCTAAAACGGCTAGCAGGGTGCTAGCATCTATAGCGCCTAACTTTGTTTCCTTACGTGTTAAAGAGAATAACACTCATGTCCCATACACCGCACGACTCTGAGTATCATTGTTCGCAGCAATCCAGCAGAATAAGCAGGTAGGAGGCAGCACTATCAATTCTCCTTTTATTCTGAGCTCCAACCATGAACAGCCCTTAACAGGACCAAACCACTAGGGTGCTTCTTTTACACACCATTCTTGTTGATGGTGATGGCCAATATTTTTTATAAACCAAGGAAACATTGGGCTTAAAACACAGAAGCCAACTTAAACACAAACACAGATAAAGTTTACAACAAAACAACCCATTCATTTAACCAATATAACACATTAAACAACTCTAAACCATCTCCCATGATGCACCTGGCTATAGTGCTGTTGCCAGGTCATTACATCATCCCCCCCCCAGAGGGTTAGTGTCCCCACAACCCTAATCTTCCACAACAAAGTCTAACAGGTGTCCAGGCCGGCGCCGAACACGCTCCGGCCTTTTTGATGTTCCACCCCCAGTGCTGAGTCCATCATTGTCCCTTTCAACACTGGGGGACTGTGGTGGCATGCCACCCTGGCCTTCACCAGTCCTGTTTCTTGGGGCCAGCGGGTGATACGGCGCCAACCGGTCCTTATGTAGCACCACCCGCCTACCCCGTCCAGGCATTCGAACCCGGAAGACCACCTCTGATATTTGGTTCAAGATCTCACCTGGCCCTTGCCAATGATGAGTCAGCTTGGGTGACAACCCCCTCTTCCTCTGGGGGCAGAAAATCCACACTTTATCTCCAGGCGCAAGGGCAGGCCCATGGGCCCGGATGTCATACGCCCGCTTCTGACGAGCTCCAGCATTCTCCAGAGCCTCTCTGGCCAACTGATGGACTATGTCCAAACGCTCCTTTAGCCGCCTGTAATAATCCAGTTCTAAACCACCAGCTATTTCTGGCTCAGGAGGCGCCCCAAACACCAAGTCCACTGGTGTACGGAGCTCCCTCCCGAACATGAGTGCTGACGGAGTGCACTGACTTGACTCCTGCACTGCTGTCCTGTATGCCCACAAGACCAGGGGCAGATGCTGATCCCAGTCCCTCTGATGTTGGCTGGTCAAAATGGCAAGTTGAGTGGCCAAAGTGCGGTTGAACCGCTCTACCAGTCCATCGCTTTGCGGGTGCAGGGGTGTGGTTCTAGTCTTCTTTACCCCTAATCTCTTACACACCTCGCTAAATAATCGGCTCTCAAAGTTCCGCCCCTGGTCACTGTGCAGTTCATTTGGCACCCCAAATCGGGCAAACATCTCGTCCACCAGTCGCTGTGCAGACGTGGAAGCGCTTTGGTCCGGCACTGCATATGCCTCTGGCCACTTTGTAAAATAATCCATGGCCACTAGAACAAAACGATTTCCGGCCTCTGTGATGGGGAAAGGGCCCAAGATGTCGACCCCAATCCTTTCCATTGGTGCCCCAACCAAGTACTGCTGCAACGGTGCTTGAGAGCGTTGGCTGGGTCCCTTCTGAGCTGTGCAGACATCACAGCAGTGTACATGTAGCTCTGCGTCCTGGCGGCACCCTGGCCAGTAAAACCGCTGTCGCAACCGCCGCACAGTCTTGGAGTTCCCGAAGTGGCCGGAACCCACTGCCCCATGCACCCATCGGAGAACCTGTGATCGAAGGGCGTGAGGAACAAGGAGTTGCAGGCGGTCGATTCCCCCTCCTGGTGCCTGCCACCGCCTGTAGATCACGTCATCGTGGAGTTCCAAGCTGCTCCACTGAGAGTGTAAAGTCTTGATTTCAGGCCCCTTTGACGACACAGCTGGCCAGTCTGGACGTACTCGAGTCTCCAGCCAACCCTTCACCTCTACCAGCACTCGATCAGTGGCCTGCTGCTGCCGCAGCTGCTCAACTGTAAACAGCTCTTCGTCTCCGCCACTGTCACCCAGCTCTGCTGCTGCTGCTGATGGTCCCCGTTCTCTTTCTTCCTGTCGTCCACAGTATCTGCACTCATCAGCGAGGCATGGACGTCTGGAGAGAGCATCAGCATTAACATGCTGCCTTCCTGGTCTGTGCTGAATTTCAAAGTCGTACTCCTGCAGTATTTCCAACCACCTTGCCACCTGGCCTTCAGGCTGGCGGAAATTTAGCATCCAGGTGAGGCTAGCATGGTCAGTTCTCAGTGTGAACTTGGTGCCCAGTAAATAGGGCCTGAAGTGACGGACAGCCAGGACCACCGCTAGCAACTCTTTTCGAGTGACACAGTAATTCCTCTCTGAACGACTGAGGCTGCAACTGTAATAGGCTACCACTTGCTCTCCTGTCTCTCCTTTTTGGGAAAGTATAGCTCCCACCCCCACATTACTGGCATCGGTGTCCACCAGGAAGGGTTGGCTGGGATCAGGGAATGCTAGAACTGGAGCATCAGTGAGGGCATCTTTTAGCTGTCTGAAAGCCACCGCACAGTCTTCAGACCAACTGAAATGTCCTCCCTTATCTGTCAGCCGATGCAAAGGGCTAGCAATGGTTGCAAAGTCCCTAACAAACCTCCTGTAATAGGAGGCAAGGCCTAGGAAACTCCTAAGCTCAGTGATGTTGGTTGGTGGCGGCCAGTCCTTCACCGCACCCACCTTTTCTGGGTCAGTTGCAACCCCGCTCCCACTAACTACATGCCCCAGAAACTGTGTCTGACGGGTGAGCAAGTTGCACTTCGCTGGATTCAACCGCAGTCCAGCATTACGGATGGCTGTCAGTACCTCTTTTAAGTTGAGGATTGCCTGGTCAAATTCTCTTGCATGCACTAACAAATCATCCAGATAGACCACACAGCGGTTACGGGGAATGTCTTTAAGGACTTGCTCCATCAGTCTTTCAAAGGTGGCCGGAGCATTACACAGTCCAAAGGGCATCACCCTAAACTGCCACAGTCCTTGGCCTATAGTGAATGCGGTCTTAGGCCGGGCCTCTGGTGCCAGCTCTACTTGCCAATACCCGCTGCGCAAATCCAAGGAACTGAACCAGCAGGATCCAGCTATATAGTCCAGTGCATCATCAATGCGCGGCAGTGGGTATGAGTCCTTGCGGGTGATGGCATTGAGTCGACGATAGTCCACACAGGGGCGCCACCCCCCATTTTTCTTCCGCACCATGACTATGGGCGCAGCCCAAGGACTGTCTGAAGGTTCAATAATCCCATTAGCTTCCATGTCCTGAATCAGTTCCTCGGCAGCCTGGCGCTTGGCAAGTGGCAGACGGTGGGGGCGCAAGCGGATGGGTGCAGCATGGCCGGTATCAATGTGGTGCTGAACCAGGCCTGTCCTGGTACAGTCCTCCTCCCGGGCCGCAAATGTGTCCATAAAATCTCTCAGCAGGCATTGCAATTGGTCCTGTTGAGGCACACTTAAATGCTCTCCACACCGCCGCCCCAGCTCTTCAACAGCAGCAACAGTCTCAGATGAGGGTGGCACTTGCAGTGATAGTGGCTGGGGTATGTGGTTCTGTACTGCCAGGTTCCCACAGGATCCATCTGGTGTTCTCACAGCTAGCGAGTGGGGGCTGGGGACTGGAACCAGTGAGTTCGAACCCTTAGACAGCTGTGGCAGGATGGCGGCCTCATTATAACTACTCCAACCTGATTGGAGTGGGACAGTCTGGTTATTGAGGCAAAGGGCAGCCCCTGGCACATCAACACGTGCCCCCCAGCGGGTCAACAGGTCCAAACCAACAATACAGTCATCTCTAATGTCAGCGAGCCAAAACTCATGACTTGTCTGACTTGTCCCCACTACTACAGGCAATAGCTTCTTCCCCGGCATCACTGTCCTTTCCCCCGTGACTGTAAGCAATTCAGTATTAGTGGGGGTCCAGTCCTCCGCAAGAGGGCCATCAGTTCCTGGTAATAGTCCCTTTCTTAACAAGCAAATGGTAGATCCTGTGTCTACCAGGGCGCTACAGGGCTGTCCATCAACCACACAGTCCAGATACAGTCCTCTGGCAGGTCCGCAGCGCCCCACGATGGGGTAAACTTCACGGAGGGGTGCCAGGAACCGGGGTGAGGATCCCCTCATTGTCTCACCCCGGGGTCGTTTCCCTGAGGCAATCTCGCCCATGGCCGGGGACTAGGGGCTGGGCAGTCTCTGGCAAAATGCCCTGGCTCCCCACAGCGGAAACAGCGATCCAGTCTTGGTCTCCGCCCTGGGGTCACTGCAGGCTGGGCCTGGCTAACCTCCTCCTCTCCAGATAGATGTCTGTTTCCCCCGCATTCAACTGCTCTGCTTAGCTGGCTCTGGAGTGGGGAACGACCAGTCACTGGCCCTGTCTGAAACACCTCCTCTGCTCGCTCAGCCTCTCTCAGTGCCTCGCCCAGATCGTGTGGTGACAACAAGCGTACATGCTGGCGAAGCCGTTCAGGTTTCAGACCCCGCAAGAAAGCATGAAGGCTCAGCTCCTCCCTCACTGTAGCTGGAAAAGTAGGGAAGCCACGGCGGGTGTAGACCTGGATGTCAGCAGCGAATGCGCCTAAGCTCTCTCCCTCACGTCGATGTCGATTAGCCAGTTCCTCCCTGTTCTGTTCGGCTGTGGTCTTCTGCCCAAAGCGGCGATTTAGAGCAGCAGATAGAGCATGGAGGTCTCGCTGCTCCTCCGGAGACAAATCAATGAGGACCTGAAGTGCAGACCCCTCCAGAGCAAGGGCCAGGTGAATTGCTGTCTCCTCATGGCTCCAGCCATCGTGAAGGGCGGCCAAGTTAACCTGTGCCAGGTAAGGCTCCAAAGGTGTCAGCCCGCTGTATCGTGGTAGCTTAGCGGGGGATCGTGTGAGGAGACCAAGCTGGCTATGGGTCTGAGGTGTTGATGTAGTGAGTGATGGTTCTTTCTGCTCACGAACTGGTGTGTGGTACCTCACCCGTGGCACACTGGCACCATCAGGCTGATATGGAGCCTGGTCCCTCTGCATAGTCTCTCTTGTCAGACGTCTTAAGGTAATGTTATTTTCTCGAATGACACGCTCTAATTCGCCTATATTTTGCTCCATGATGGCGTTTTCTAAACAGCCTGAATCCCACTTCTGACACCACTGTAACAATTGCTATACGTGGGCAACTGGAGCTAATATAGCCTAGCTAAACTGTTTATTTAATCTAAAACGGCTAGCAGGGTGCTAGCATCTATAGCGCCTAACTTTGTTTCCTTACGTGTTAAAGAGAATAACACTCATGTCCCATACACCGCACGACTCTGAGTATCATTGTTCGCAGCAATCCAGCAGAATAAGCAGGTAGGAGGCAGCACTATCAATTCTCCTTTTATTCTGAGCTCCAACCATGAACAGCCCTTAACAGGACCAAACCACTAGGGTGCTTCTTTTACACACCATTCTTGTTGATGGTGATGGCCAATATTTTTTATAAACCAAGGAAACATTGGGCTTAAAACACAGAAGCCAACTTAAACACAAACACAGATAAAGTTTACAACAAAACAACCCATTCATTTAACCAATATAACACATTAAACAACTCTAAACCATCTCCCATGATGCACCTGGCTATAGTGCTGTTGCCAGGTCATTACAATACATAACTAAACATT